>CM065591.1:439319608-439721438 GCA_033119425.1 Bufotes viridis | reverse complement strand
GGTCCATTTATTGAATTGATTTTTCGAACGGGGAGATGGTTAAAAAAACGCTGGCTCCCTCCCCTTTCTCTTAATCCACGGTCACTACGTCTGCGCCGTGCAATTTACTGTCACACCAGATATGAGTGGTGTCTTAATTAGTACTATTCTCATCAGTTTAATCCCTGTTACGTCCCATATCAGGGATTGCCTTTTATGAAAAAAAATGTAGGCTGGGTACCTTCGACTGCCTTCACAGTGACAGACCAAACTCTCATACACCAAACTGAATTGATTTTAGGAACCGGGAGATGGAAAAAGCAGCTTGGTCGGTCCTCTTACTCCCAAATTGGGGCACTGCACTGCACGTGCACAGAGCAATGTGCTGTGACACCCTATATAAGTCGTGTCTTAACTAGTACTATTCCTATCAGTTTAATCCCTGTTACGTACCCAATCCGGGGACGTGTGTCAAATTGATTAACCATTGTCGAATTAACGAACCATTACGACATCATGAAATAATTTAGTTCCGAGCTCTGTACTCGCTTTGTATTGGAATTGATTGTGATTTTTTTATTTTATGTATTAAAAACCCATACAACTTAAAAAAAAAAAAAAGGTAAATTAATGTTTTTTCTATGAAATATTATCCAGCCGATCGCTTTTGGTCTGACCATAATGAAGCAACGGCCTTATCATCTGGGGTGTGGCAACATTGCCAACACACTTATAGAGGTGATGATTGCTTCATTGTGATAAGCAAGCCCCTTCACCACAACAAGGTAACGATCACGAAGGGGAATTGACACTTGTATGTGCCTTTTTGTTTTGGTTTGTTTTTGCAGCCACAGTGCTGCACCATAGGACAGAAGAATTAGGCATGTACACATGCCTGAAAAATAATGGCATTGTTGCAGCGGCCGGAAAAATTGATGTTTTCCAGGCAGAAAAGTGACTAAAACATTGCGGCTTGAACCCTAGTTGATGGCGGAGAATTCACGAAAGTCATCCATTATGCAGACATTAAATACAGCAGCATGGGGACCATTTTGAGGCCAAGGCATGTAATCAGGCCGTTTGTTAGTCAAACGTATCCCACACTGTCAGTCCCTTCGGGATCCATGCCTCATTTATCTTTATGAAGGTGAGGTAATCAACACTTTTTTGACCGAGGCGAATTCTCTTATCAGTGACAATGCCTCCTGCTGCACTGAAGGTCCTTTCTGACAGGACACTTGAAGCAAGGCAGGCCAGAAGTTCTATCGCAAACTGGGATAGCTCAGGCCACAGGTCAAGCCTGCACACCCAGTAGTGGAGGGGTTCATCGCTCCTCAGAGTGTCGATATCTGCTGTTAAGGCGAGGTACTCTGCTACCTGTCGGTCGAGTCGTTGTCTAAGGCTGGATCCCGAAGGGCTGTGGCGATGTGTAGGACTGAAAAAGGTTCGCATGTCCTCCATCAACAACACATCTGTAAATCATCCAGTCCTTGCCGCCGTGGTAGGAGGAGGATTACACTCACCTCTTCCCCTGTTAGATTCCCGTTGTGCTGTGACATCCCCCTTATAAGCTGTGTAAAGCATATTTTTTAGTTTGGTTTTGAACTGCTGCATCCTTTCCGACTTTCGGTAATTTGGTAACATTTCTGCCACTTTCTGCTTATACCGGGGGTCTAGTAGCGTGGCCACCCAGTACAGATCGTTCTCCTTTATCCTTTTTATATGAGATTCCCTCAACAGACATGACAGCATGAAAGACCCCATTTGCACAAGGTTGGATGCAGAGCTACTCATTTCCCGTTCCTCGTCCTCACTGATGTCATTGACGGTCTGTTCTTCCCCCCAGCCACGTACAACACCACAGGTCCCAGATGGGTGACAACAACGAGCACCCTGGGGTGCCTGCTGTGGTTGGTCTTCCTCCTCCTCAAAGCCACATTCCTCCTCTGACTTCTCTTCCTCATACTCCTCTTCCAGCGTTGCCGGCAAGCGATGATGACAAGGCTGTTTCTGGTGGTGATGGTGACCACAACTCTTCCTCTTCACGCTCATCTACAGCCTGATCCAGCACTCTTCGCAGGGCACGCTCCAGGAAGAAAAAAATTGGGATGAAGTCGCTGATGGTGCCTTCGGTGCGACTGACTAGGTTTGTCACCTCCTCAAAAGGACGCATGAGCCTACAGGCATTGCGCATGAGCGTCCTGTAACGTGGCAAAAAATTCCCAGCTCCGCAGAGGCTGTTCTAGCACCCCGGTCATACAAATACTCGTTGACGGCTTTTTCTTGTTGGAGCAGGCGGTCGAACATTAGGAGTGTTGAATTCCAACGTGTCGGGCTGTCGCAAATCAAGCGCCTCACTGGCATGTTGTTTCGCCGCTGAATATCAGAAAAGTGCGCCATGGCCGTGTAGGTACGCCTGAAATGGCCACACACCTTCCTGGCCTGCTTGAGGACGTCCTGTAAGCCTGGGTACTTAGACACAAAGCGTTGTACGATGAGATTCAACACATGTGCCAGCAAGGCACATGTGACAACTTGCCCAAATTCAATGCCGCCAACAAATTTGTTCCATTGTCACACACCACTTTGCCTATCTCCAGTTGGTGAGGGGTCAGCCACTGACAGGAGTGCTGGTCCTATGTGGCTCTCTGCTTTCAGGCAAGTCAACCCCAAGATAGCGTGACACTGTTGTATCCGGGATGTGGAACAGCCCCTGGGGAGCTGGGGGGATTCAGTTGATGTGCAGCCAGATGCCGCAGCAGAAGAGGACTCAGCCGAGGAAGTAGAGGAGGTGGCAGTAGGCCTGCCTGCAAGTCGTGGCGGTGTCACCAACTCCGCTGCGGTGCCACACATTCCATGCTTGTCAGCCGTCAGCAGGTTGACCCAATGAGCAGTGTACGTGATATACCTGCCCTGACCGTGCTTTGCAGACCAGGTATCAGTGGTCAGATGGACCCTTGCCCCAACACTGTATGCCAGAGATGCCATGACTTCATTTTCAATAACATAGTAGAGGTTTGGGATTGCCTTTTTTGAAAAAAGATTTCGTCCAGGTACCTTCCACTGTGGTGTCCCAATAGCGACAAATTTTTTGAAGGCCTCAGACTCCACCAGCTGGTATAGTAAAAGCTGGTGGGCTAAGAGTTCCGTCAAGCCAGCTGTCAGACGACGGGCAAGGGGGTGACACACAAAAAAAATGCCACACTGCTGAGCTTTGCAATGACGGCATTCTGGTGGTGGCAACAGCATGCATTGATTGGCGCGCTGTCTGGCTAACCCCGGGTGCCGATACATGCTGTCTGACTGTGCCACTAACTCCTTGCGACGACCTCCCCCTGCTTCCAACTCGTCTCCTCCTCCTCTCTGTCTCCCCATCTGAACTTTCCCCCTGTTCTTCTTCTCTTCGAGCAGGCACCCAGTTGACATCCACGGACTCATCGTCATCATCAACCGCTTCACTTGTATCTGACAATTCAGCAAAGGAAGCAGCAGCGGGTACAACATCATCATCATCACACTGTACGTCCATGTGTGTAATCCTGCCTGACTGAGACATATCCCTGTAATCTACATCATCTGGCAATAATGGTTGCGTATCACTAATTGCATCCAACTGATGTGTAAATAACTCCTCTGACGGATCAAGTGAAGTAGCTGTTGTGCTGGTGTTGGTGGTGGTTGGCGGGCGGGCGAGTGGTAACTTGAGAGGTGCCCGAAGCTGAGCTGGAGGAGGATGGTGCGTCAAGGTTCCGAGCGGAAGCTGTAGAATATTGGGTGTCCTGTGTAAGCCAGTCAACTATGTCCTCAGAATTTTTCGAGTTCAGGGTATGTGGCCTCTGAACACTGGGCATTATTCTAGGGCCAAAGGTAATCACAGCACCACGACGGCCCCTGCGGGGTGGCCTGCCTCTGCCTGTCATTTTTTTTTTCTTTAATAGTGGTACTATGCGTGCAAGGTACTGTGCCACCAGGTATGAGTGGTGGGCACTGGCAGTGGGCACACTACAGTCAGTGGAAGTCGGCCTGACACACACTGGCAGCAGGCAAGCAACTGAAATTAGACTAAAGTGTAAAAATGAAATGCCTTATTTATCAGCAAGCTACTGTGCCACCCGGTATGAGTGGTGGGCACTGGCAGTGGGCACACTACAGTCAGTGGAAGTCAGCCTGACACACACTGGCAGCAGGCAAGCAACTGAAATTAGACTAAAGTCTAAAAATAAATGCCTTATTTATCGGCAAGCTACTGTGCCACCCAGTATGAGTGGTGGGCACTGGCAGTGGGCACACTACAGTCTGTGGAAGTCGGCCTGACACACACTGGCAGACAACTAACCTTAGATTAAAGGGTAAAAATGAAATGCCTTTTTTTATGCAAAGTCCTGTGCCACCCGGGATAAGTGGTGGGCACTGGCAGTGAGCACACTAGAGTCAGTGGAAGTCGGCCTGACACACACTGGCAGGCAAGTAACCTTAGATTAAAGTGTAAAAATTCAATGCCTTTTTTTGATGCAAAGTCCTGTGCCACACGGTATGAGTGGTGGGCACTGGCAGTGGGCACACTACAGTCTGTGGGCCTGCAGCTCCTCACACACAGGCAGGCCAGGCAACTGCAATATATATATATAGAGAGAAGGAAAAAAAAAGCAGGCTAATGTAGCAGCCCTAAAAAGGGCTTTTTGGGGTGCTGTCAGGACGCTGTCCTTACAGCAGAGATCAGATGAGTCTTTAAGGACTGGAGTGGACACTGAATACACTAGCCTAGCTATCGATTTCCCTATTAAATCAGCAGCAACTACACTCTCCCTCCTCTCACTAAGACTGCAGCTTCCGAATAAATCTAAAATGGATGCTGTCCAGGAGATGGGAGGGTTTGGATGGGAGGGTATGCTGCTGATTGGCTGGAATGTGTCTGCTGACTGTAAGGTACAGGCATGTATAAAGATTCACCGCGACACTCCAATTTTCTGCAAAAAATTCTTATTTTATTCGCACCAAACTGTAGCAACGTTTCAACCTTGCGGTCTTTGTCAAGCTCAATTATATATAAACCAAGTGAACTAAATATACCTCCCCTAGTAAGGTGATTGGATAAAACAGACCCCTCCTTCCAACACTGTTGTTTCCATGTGTATATAAGTTGTTCTTCATCTGACATGCATATACAGACAATCCACTGCAAACTACAACTCCGCACATCGATCACTATTATTTACATTTACCTTCATTACACCGTCGCATGTTGCCTTTCTGAGAATCCATAATCTCATTGCCGCTCAGCGTTCCCTTTGGTCGTGTGAGGTACAGGGTCAAAGTATGCTCAATGATGATGTATAGGGGGCAGACCGAACATCGCATATGTTCGCCCGCCGCGGCGAACGCGAACAAGCTATGTTCGCCGGGAACTATTCACCGGCGAATAGTTCGGGACATCTCTATTAATCAGCAGAAGGTTGGGGGTAACATGGAGGAATGTGGTGTGTATATGTGTCCTGTATATTCATACTGACACACAAAAATATATATTGCATATTCATACTGTACAGATATATTGTATATTCATTATATATATACACTGTATATTCATACTGTACACACACATATATAGTATATTAATACTATACATACTGTAAATTCATACTTTACAAACACATATATACTATATATTAATATTGTACACATATATATATAGTGTATATTGTAACTATAAACACACACACATACACTACTCACAAAAAGTTAGGGATATTTGGCTTGTGGGTAAAATTTCAGGATGAACCTTAAATGCACTCTAACCTTTACAGGTGAACTTAATGTGACCTCTAAATTTTTGAATGCACATGTCCAACTGTTCAGTGTTTCAGTACTTTTTGCACAACTTGCTGTTCTCTAACAACGAGCTTAACGGCAAAATTCACAACAGATCTTTGATCCATCAATCGCCCAATAAATTTCCTGGTTCAATTAAAATTGATATTTACACAGTCCTCCTCATCCTGCTGTTCATATTTTGACATCATGAGACCAAGACGAAACCTAACAACTGATCAACAGTACCTCGCCATTGCGAGGATTCAAGCAGGATGTTCTCAGACAGAAGTGGCCACTGAGCTTAGAGTGTCAAAGAGTGGCATCAGCAGGTTACCACAGAGAGACTGGGAGAGTCACAAAAAGGTATAGAAGTGGACGTCCTTTGGCCACATCCCACACTGAAGACCGATTCATTGTGAGAAATGTCCTGCGGAACCGGATGATAAATGCCAGACAACTCTAGGCACATTTAAGGGAAGTGAGAGGCACCCAAGTGTTACGTCAGACCATTAGAAACCATTTACATCAGCATGGTCTGCGTGCTAGGCGACATGCAAGGCGACCTGACCACATTAACAGGCACAGGCGTCATTGTCTTTCATGGGCCAGGGAGCATTTACTCTGGACGAGGGACCAGTGGGCCTCAGTGCTGTTCACTGAAGAAAGTCGATTCACGCTGAGCAGAAATGATGGTTGTCAACAATATTGGAGACGTCAAGGAGAGCGCTATGCATCAGCCACTGTTGTCACCAGACGAGCCTTTGGTGGTGGTGGTGTGACAGTATGGGCAGGTGTGTCTAGTCAATACAGAACTACCCTACACTTTATGAATGGTACAGTGACAAGCCCATACTACTTGAATAACATCATTAATCGAGTCATTGTGCCTCTGCATGAACAATAGAGGCCTAATTTAATCTTCATGGACGACAATGCGCCAGCTCATCGAGGTCACATCATTAGGGAACAGGTGCTGGAGACTGGGGGACCTCAAATAGAGTGGCCTGAACTTTATTCAGACCTGAATCCCATTGAAAACCTATAGGATTAGCTAAGTCGGTGTGTGGAGGCACATAACTCTGTACTCCAGAACCTTAATGACCTGAGGGCTGCCCTTCAAGAAGAGTAGGATGCCATGCCTCAGCAGACAATAAGTCGGCTTGTGAACAGCATGAGACGTTGTTAAGCTGTAATTGATGCTCAAGGCCACATGACAAGTTTTCGAGACAATGACATTTTTTGTGGGGGTGCACCCACCACTGGTGTTGGCTTTTATTTCAATAAATTGTTTGAGATGAGAAGATCACCATAGCTGCTTCTACTTACATGCCCTACTTTCATGATATAATATCACTGTAGCGTGAACTTCTTAAGTTTTTGATGAATTTCACCCGAAAGACAAATATCCCTAACTTTTTGTGAGTAGTGTATAAATACTGTGTATTGAAACTGTACACACACATATATACCGTATATTCATACTGTACATATACCATATTTTTCACTTTATAAGAAGCACTTTTTTTCTTCCCTAAAAGTGAAAAATGGCAGTGCGTCTTATAAAGTTAATACTAATGAGAGGTTTCGTTATAGAAGCACTCATCAGCATGCAGGAGGCATGGGGAGCGGTGAGTGTAGCGTTGCTAGAGCTGGCTGTACTTACTGCCCCCTGGTCTTCTTCCAGGCGCCCGCTGAGCTGTGTCCTGACATGTAGGCATGCACTATTACCTGAAGCTGTGCAACATCAGGAGACAGGGCAGCGGGGTGCCGGCAGAAGAACAGGGAGCGATGGGTGCAGATGAGGTGTGAGATCTGATAAAGATTAGGGGACTGATTGGGAGGTCTAATCTGAAATCTGATAAAGATTGGGTATCTAATTGGGGGGGGGGGGTCTGATCAAGTTTGGGGGTCTGATCAAGACTGGGAGTCTGATTGGGGCATCTGATCTGAGGTGTGATAAAGATTGGAGGTCTGATCTGAGGTCCGATGAAGATTGGGGGTCTGATCTGAGGTCTGACGCAATTTTTTTTTCTTATTTACCTCCTCTAAAACCTGGGTGCGTCTTATGATCAGATGCATCTTATACAGCAAAAAATATGGTATATACTGTATATTCATACTGTACACACATATATACTGTATATTCATACTGTACACACATATATACTGTATATTCATACTGTACACACATATATACTGTATATTAATACTCATGTAGCATGATGCCAGCACTTTGAGGTAGGTGTCCAATGTACATAGGGAGGAGGTGGTCAATTAGCAGCAGGTTGGGGTAAAGTAAAGGAATGTGGTGTGTATATATTTCCTGTATATTCATACTGTATACACATATATACTGTATATTTATACTGTATATATATATATATATATATATATACACACACTCCAATGATACACACACAAAGATTACAATAACACCTGTACACAAGCATTATGGACGCCGTTCAGGCAATTTTACTCTTTAAACAAATGGCTATGGAGTACCAATACACCTTAGACTTTTCCCTGCCATTCATCATCAGTTAAGGGCGTGCTGTGAATGGCACGGGCAGAGCAGAGATGCTGCTGGTGCCTGAAATAACCAATATGGAAGCTCCGTACAGCAAGGAGCTCTGTTATTGGTTGGTTTGGGCGGGCTGCTAAATTATTCGGCACACCGCCCTGAAGCTGTGGAGGGAGCATGTGCAGCGGCGTGTGATCTTCATGGCGTGGCGCCTGGCAGAGTATGCAGCCTTGGTGGGCCGTGGAGTTTAGTTTTTGAAACTTTTGATATGTCATAGGGACATATCAAAAGTGTTGATTGGCGGGGAACCCCGATCGATCTCTAGAACGAGGAGTCTGAAGCGCTCAGCCGAGAGCTGCTTCTCCTCACTGCTGAGTGCTCGCTGTTCAATCACTGCCCTATGACATATCAAAAGTGTAGTTACTTTTTAATGTTGGACAGGGGGACTGCCTGGGGTTATTAAAGCCCCTAGGGGGATCTGGAGTGGATGCACAGCAAAATATTATATCCTAGTGATAAGGTACAGGGAAGATGCAGTATACTGGACTGTACTTTCTCATATGGCTATAATAACATGCGGTGCTTTCACTCCAGACCCCTCCCAGATGCTTATTAACCCTTTGCTGGAGGGAGGGGAGAAATGCTATTTACATGGGACTGTATGTTGTAGAAGCTGATGGGAGGGGGTGGTTATTTACATGGGACTATATGTTGTACAAGCTGACAGGAGAGGGTGGTTATTTACATGGGACTGTATGTTGTAGAAGATGACGGACTGATGGACGGGGGGTTATTTACATGGAACTGCATGTTGTAGAAGCTGATGGGAGGGGGTGGTTATTTACATGGGACTGCATGCTGGAGAAGCTGACAGAAGGGCACGTTCACACCACCGCTATTTATTTCTGCTTTGTTAGATGACCAGAGCAATGAAAATAACGGAAGTGCCGGATCGGGCTCCTAACTGACCCAAACGGAGCTGAACAGACTCCAGTGACTATGAAGGGGTCCATTTAGGTTCCGTTCGGGATCCTGTCTTTTTACCAGACAAAAATTTCTGCCTGTAAGGCTTTTTGACAGAATCTGCAACAGAGGCCCCTAACGGAGCTTCGAACGCAGATGTGAACAAGTGCAGACTTGCATATCATGTATTTAAAATTAGTGCAACTTTCCTTCCCTCCTCGGCTAAAAATACTCCTCAAAAATATATGGAATTAGTATTTGTCTTGCCAAATAAAATACGATTTCATATCGGAATAGAGAGGAGCTGTCACCATGGATTCCTGCACACAGTGCACACCTGCAGGCAGGGGAAGCTCACCCTGCTGTACACAGACATGAGGAAGGCAGGATTTCTGCACACAGTATCATAGACTGTAGCTGCTATCACACGCTGCATCCAGTAGGCCTCCCGTATTCTACCAGCTTCCAGTGACACCGAGTAACCCAGCCATCAACCACGAGCATCTCCCACTTATACCCATAGCAACAGATCTTCTCACCCTGCCTAGCAAGCCTATGAGAAATGTGCAAGGTGGAGCTACGCCATCCACTCAGCTCAGTCACTCCGCTTCCCCTGTGACTACAGTGGCCAAGGAAGACGAGAAGCAGGATACCAACCAGTGTGTGCGGCAGCACGAGCCATGCTTCCCGTCAAATGGCATAAAATATTTACACTAATTACTCTTTTTGCTTGTCACTGTGCACATTAAGCCGACATGCAGTTAGGACTAATAAAAGCACTATGTAAATATCTGCTTAATGGACCATAAAGCCTGGAAGCATTTTCATATACTGAGTCACTGAGAAAGCTATACTACTGAGCTCTAACATAAGGCGTCATTACATTTTCCTCATTTTTGTTTTCTTTACACTGTGCTTTTTTTTGCCAAATCTGACATTGCAGGAAGCAAAATGGTAAAACTGCTAAGATCTTTCATAATTCATGTTCACCTCCAGGCGCCCAGAACACAAATATTTAATATAATAAAAATCTCGAAAGCCTTGGCCAGTTCTCTGAAAGAGTTAATAGGAGAATACAAGATTCCCTAAATGAAGTACAGACCTCAAACCAGACACTCTAAACAATGTCAGTACAGAAGTAAGACCAAACTACATAAAGTACACGAATATCTCTTTCTAACAAAGCCAGAACCAGCCCTGTACCTCACATGGATCCAGAGATCTCCCCACTCATTGCTCTGCTAGATTTATATCAAGCTGACAGCTCAGGGGAGTGTCTTCTCTACTGCAGCTCAGGGGGCGTGCCCATGCTCTACCTATCACAGCTCAGGAGGCGTGTCCATGCTCTACCTATCACAGCTCAGGAGGCAGTTAAAGAATGAAACTGAGCATGTGCGGCCATCTCAGTGAGCGGGACAAAGAAATAAGAAAAAAAAAACAGTAGGTGGCGCTATAACGATACGTTTTATCAAATAACTCAATAGCTATGCTACATTTTTAATTACATGTAATTACAAAAGTATTCAGATCCAGGTGCTGGTTTGAAAACTGTACAATATTTTTCATGGGACAACCCCTTTAAAATAAAACAAATCCCCTTAATAAAATCCCCAAACCAAAATTCTACTTTATACAGACCATAGACAAGCCCCCCATCTACGTACAGACCCTAGACTACATGCCTGGCGTAGACCGCTTCTTTATGCAGACCCCGACCAGACCACCCATTTATACACATCCCCAGAACAAACTCCCCCTTTCTACAGATCTTACATCTGACCAGCGGCCGGCCCAAGACCGTACATACAGATATTCACCTCTCCCCAATCCTGCACTATTCTTCACCCGAGCAAACAACAAAGAAATATCCACACACAGTTAGTTTAGCTCATCGGCTGGGGATATCAGTCACACTGCCCAAGATATGGAAGACGGTGCACAGAGAGGAACTCCGTGATGGCAACTGCTAGAAGAGATTCAAAATCAGCTTACGCCAAAGAAAAAGAAAAACTGAAATGTATTTAGACCCCCTTAAAATATTGGTGTACATCACTAAAAAAATACTTACGCGTTTTAAAACACTTGTTTGAATCTTACTCATAGCCATGACTAACAACCAAACAAGAGGTCTGAAATGCAAAGGCATCTTTTTTAGGAAGGGGTATCCATATTTTAACATGCAGCCAATCACTGGCCTCAGCGGCGATACTGCTGAGACCAGTGATTGGCCACAGAGGTCACATGATTAGACGGCACATGAGCAGCCTGCAGGAAGGAAACACATAGAAACAGAGATCACAGCAACAGCGCTTGAGTAGAGGCGGCGCAAAGGGGTTGTCTCAGTTCAGCACATGGTATTTATCATGTAGAGAAAGTTAATACAAGGCACTTACTAATGTATTGTGATTGTCCATATTGCATCCTTTGCTGCCTGGATTCATTTTTCCATCACATTATACACTACTTGTTTCCAAGGTTACGACCACCCTGCAATCCATCAGTGGTGGCCGTGCTTGCACAATATAAGACAAGACACTGGCCTCTCTGGTTGCCAGGACCGAGGGACCGCACATAGGCTAGTGCTTTTTCTTATAGCAGGACCACCACTTCTGGATTGCCGGGCGGTCGTAACCATGGAAACGAGCAGTGTATAATGTGATGGAAAAATGAATCCAGCCACCAAAGGAAGCAATAAGGACAATCCCAATACATTAGTAAGTGCCTTGTATTAACTTTATCCACATGATAAATGCTATTTGCTAAAGTGAGACAACCCCTTTTAGTTGCTTTAAAGTGCTTACAAATCAACACCATTTATGCTCTTACCAGACCACTGACCCTGCTAGAACACTAATCTAGGCAAGAAAGGGGCCCTTCTTATCAGAAAGGGTATTTTTTAAACCTAATATTCATAGAAAACATTTGAATTTTTGAATTTTTTGACCGATTTTCTTTTTCATTTCGGCAGTACTAAGTCATAGAAAGTTACCGTACATACAAAAGTAACAGTCAACACAAATGATAAGACCTCCTAGATAGATAAACAGATCGGACAGGCTGTTCCAGCCCACCGGATCCATGAATACTGGGTGCAACCGTGCGCTGCCGAGAAACGAACTGGCCCCATTCACTATAATGGGGACCAGCGGAGAGTCGGCCGCAACCTGGCAAATATGCTGAGGAGCGGAAGAAACATTGCCAGCGCCCGGTATTCAAGACAAATACTAATACCGGCTGTGTACCGGCGATACGCGTCGAGCTTGTTTTGCCCCACCACCTTGGACCCGTGCATTACCATGCTATTGTGATAAGTATTATAGCTCTTGTGGATTTTTTAATGCAGATACCGCTATTGTTTGCTGATTATTGTCCAGATTATCCACTGTGAGCCAATTGTTTGGGATTGTACTATGAGATTATTGTGACAGGGCCGTGTGGTGGGTGTCAGTGTTGGACCATATATCCACACTGTTGGTGATCCATTGTATACAATGTTTTTAACCCTTTTTTGTCGTGTGTCATGTTTTGTGTTTTAAATAATAAATTTATATAATTAATATTACATTTTTGATGTGCGGCATTCTTGTGTGCAGTGTTCTTTGTTCATATATTTTGGTCTGTTGATTCACACTGCTGCCAGCACTCGTTTGGTTTGGATAGGTGTGCCCCCATATATTATATCTTCGGTATTCACGGATCTGGTTACCGCAAGTGTGAAACAGGCCTAAGTAACCCATTGTCAGATTACTGCTGCTGTGAGGAGATGTTATCTGAAGAGTAATCCTCATAATAATAGTAAGTGTAGAACTGGGACAACAGACAGTTCTATTTCAGGCCTACATAAAGGTGCCTACAGAAGAGCACTGAATTGATTAGTGTAATGTGTGATGCTGTAACTGAGTCACTACAGGGGGGGCTCTCTATGGTAGCAGGGGTGGTCTAAAGGAGGTATTACTTTAACAGATGAGGCAGCACTCGCTCATCGGGTATTCAGCACCACTATTACACAGGGCGGTTCATCGCTAAAGAGCGTTTCTACAAACACTTGTCAGCAATGATCTGCCCGACAATCACCCTGAGAGAGTTAAGTGAGACTATCTGCTGTGCAACAAGTCCAAACAAGGGAGGACACTAAAGAGCCAAGACCGAATATTACATAGAATATTCACTCCTAGGTTGTTGATGGAAGTGTCCCTTTAATTATATCGTACCTTGTCTATTACTGACTGATGTTGGTTGGGTTTGCGGGTTGTCTGCTTTGGAAATTCCTTTCTTGAAAGAATCTTCTGACCATGAGCTGATCGGACCCCCAGCGATTAGCATCGGATGTCCACCCGATGCCTCCTATCTCCTCCACTAAGGCTGTGAACAAGGTCCTGTTGGACCGAAACGTTGGCCAGTGTCATATGAATTTTGGGATGGACAATAGATGAATTATTCTTGATCACTTCAAAAACGAGTGCCGTGGTCTTTACCCTCATCCGACTCTCTCTGTTGCACCTCCACTCTAGCTAATAGCCGAAGCTTCAGAACAAGAGGCCTCCTTCAAATAACACAGCATTTCCTAACACCTTAAAAATGGGCTTCCTAAACCAAAAACCAAGAGTTGGAACTTGTTGCCTGGTCTGTTGCATGTTATAAAGCAGGACAAGCCCATCGATACACGTTACCAGATAATCAGATCTCTTCCTTGAACAGGTTCTTTGTCAGATCACAAATACCGCAGAAGGAGGTCCTGCTCCAATTTCCTAATTGTATCTCTACAATTCCACAACTGGCTCCAATAGGGGTGGTGAACAGAGAAGCACAACTTGGGGAAGGAGGGAATCCTTGCTCCCTTCTATCTTTACAGTATGTGGTCTTCACTGTTCATGATTCACTTCTGATTAAAGTAGCCATTGTTGAGGATTTTACAATAAAATATAATTTTAATGCTTTTAATATCCCAAGTAACATCAAAACCTCGTGCACGTTCTTGTGTAGATCAGGGTTTTCGGGTGAGGCATGATTTGCAGCTGGTGTCTACAAAATGTATCGCTCTCAGTAAATCAGTCTGCTGACAGGTCTCAGTGTCACAGCTCCAAACTCTCGATCTTATAGATGTTCCTGTTTGAAGAGCCCTTGTCTCATAACAGGTGCACTTTTTAAGAGCGCAAAGGTAAACCATAATTAAAAAAGTGAAAGCCCATAAACCCGGAGGTGACATTTACCTGTAGTGTCTGAGAGGGATGACATTTTTGCGAAGACCAGCTTCTCCAAAGACCTAGATTCTGAACTTTATTGGGGTTGGATTGCTCTTATGACAAAATGACTCTTATGATGTGACTATTCCCATTCTTCAGGGGAACAGTGAAAACCCATAGAACTACTGTATGTGACATTTTCCTGCATTTTCTGAGAAGGAAGACATTTTTATAAGGGCCACCTATTCCGAAAATCTAAATTCTGAGCTTGATTGGAGTTGGATTGCTCTTAAGTTAAAGTGACTCTTCAGTTCATACCACCTTTTCCTTAGGTCCTATATCTTTTTCCTTTGCTCGTAACACTATAAAACTGCCCTGCCCCTCCAGCTTTATAAAATGTTTAGCTCACAGTTAAGTAAGCAGTGGGCAACAAATGACAAGGCCCGAGCCAACTTATGACCCACGCAAAGTTAAGCAAGCGGTGAACAACAAATTACAAGGCCGGAGCCAACTTATGGCCCATGCAACAAGTACTCCATTCATACCCCACATCTGTGGTTAGGGTATTATGGAGAGACACACGCTTTCTGACTACGGGTAAACATTTTCAGGCCGACACCCTGTTTAGAAATAAGGTGGCCTTCCCTTTAAAATGCGTAAGAACTCAAGAGAACATCACATCCCTGTTTACAGGTGATTTATGCATGAGTTGACAGTTAGTAAAGTGCCTATTTTTGATGCAGATCATTAACTACAGAGAATTGGTTGTCATCCTGAGCCTGCTGACGTATTTGGACCATAAAACGAAGCGTTCCACATAATTTGAAATTTAATACATATCATAACACAATGTTCTTCCATTGTAATAGCAGCCCTTTATTTTCCAACAAAAGAACTATAATAGTCAATGACAAGGTGTTGTACTACACTGATGTTTAAAGCAACCAGTTACGCATACAGTATAGGGTCTCGGTTAATGTACGCTCTGGGGCAGTGGAGTCACAAGGGTTCACCCGGCCTACAGCACCCTCTTCAAAACACCCACTGATCCATGACTTTGCTACTGAATTAAACAATGTCGCCAAACTGTGTCTTGCTGCACAGGGGTCAATTTGTGGCATTGAGGAGGCCATCGGAACCCTAGTCTGATGAGTATAAATCTATTGCTGCTGTCAGACAGCTCTGGGGGGTGGTTACCTCCCTGAAAACAAAAGGATCGGGTATGTTAAAATCAAAACGCTCAACCATTCTCTCCAATGACAGCTGTTGCCGGGGAGTGTCAAGAGGCCCCATATATAAAGTGTATGGCCAGCCGTATGGTTTTACAAAGGGGAGGGAGAATCGACTTCTCTACTCTACTAGGACACCGTTTCCCAGGACAAATCACATCAAGGTACCCCAACACTATGACTATACAATGCACACAGTAAATGAGCAGTGCAGGTGCCTCCTAGGTACTAGGACACAAATAGCAGATTTTTTTAGCCCTTATGTAACAGAATGTGAACAGTGAATATAGAATAAATCACTATAAGCATTGTTAAAGGGCATCTGTCAGCAGATTTGTCCCTATGACGCTGGCTGACCTGTTACATGTGCGCTTGGCAGCTGAAGACATCTGTGTTGGTCCCATGGTCATATGTGCCCGCACTGCTGAGAAAAATTATGCTTTAAGGCTACATGCACACGACCGTTGCCTGCCTCCGCGTCCGCTACGTCCGTCAAAAAAACCGGATGACGGACGTTTTTTTTTTGACGGATCCATTGTAATAATGCCTATCCTTGTCCGCAAACGTGAAAAAAATAGGACATGCTCTATTCTTTTGACGGAATGTAAACACGGACGACGAATGCGGAACAAAAACGGTTGACCATCCGCATTTTTTGACGGACCCATTGAAATGAATGGGGAAGCATCCTATCCGTGAAAAAAAACGGAACGGATGCGGAAACAAACAACGGTCGTGTGCATGAGGCCTAATACATACAAATGTTAAAGGTCTAGGAGCAATGGGGGAGTTACCGTTACACCTAGTGGCTCTGCTCTCACTGCAACTGCCGCACCCTCTGCACTTTGCTTGACAGGACCAGGCAGTGTAAACATCATTGTACCTGGCCCTGTTATTCAAAGTGAAGAAACTGCAAAGAAAGCAGAGCTTCTAGGAGTAATGACAACGCCCTTGTTGCTCCTAGAAGCTCATTTGCATATTTGAAAACTTCATTTTTTCTCAGCAATGCAAAACATATGAACATGGGACCAACACAGATGCCTCCGGCTGCCAAGTGCACATGTAAGGTTGCTTCACATTAGCGTTTTTAGAGGTATCCGTCATGAACTATTGGGTCAGAGAAAACTGATCCGTCCCCATTGTGTGCCAGGACGGATCAGTCTTCCTCCGCACCACATCGCAGGCAGAAAAACGCTGCTTGCAGCGTTTTTCTGTCCGCGGTGAGGATGCAACCAAACAGAATACATTTTGGAGCATTCCGTTTCATTCAGTTTTGTCCCCATTGACAATGAATGGGGACAAAACGGAAGCGTTTTCTTCCGTTATTGTGATCCTATAATAGATCTCAATAGCGGAATTGAAAACGCTAATGTGAAAGTAGCCTAACAGATCAGCCAGTGTCATAGGTACAAATCTGCTAACAGATGTCCTTTAATGTATGAAGGCATGTATACTGTATTTTTAACTCTATTGATCTATAGAATGACTAAAAAACACTTTTCATATCCAATTGATAAACTAGCTAACATTTTTACTACTTTTGTCTTTAAAATTTTAAAATCTATAGCTCATTTAAACATGACTTATACATACGAGATTAACTCGCTGGGACCTTCTATATTGGACCTGTCACTTTTGTCCATTTTAAGGCTATTACCATATTGCTATAAGGCAGTGATGGCTAACCTCTGGCACTCCAGCTCTGGTGAAACTACGAATCCCAGCATACTCCATTCATTTCTATGGAGTCCTGAGAACAGCCAAGATAGTGTGCATCTTGGGAGTTGTAATTTTACCACAGCTGGAGTGCCGGAGGTTAGCCATCACAGCTATAAGGGCTCCACGAAACGTACTCTTCCACAGAAAGGTTAAAGGGGCTGTCCACATAATTTTTTTTATCCCTGTAAGGGCTCATGCACACAGTGATTGCCATTTTTGCAGCCTGCAAATGGATCCGCAAAACACGCATACTGACCGCGTGTTCTGCATTTTGCGGAAAGGAGCGTCCTGCCCTCTATAGGAAATGGTCTATTTTTTTCTTTGCAGAGCCACAGAACGGACATATGGATGGTGGTGTGCTGTCCGTATCTTTTATTTAAAAAAAAAAAAAAAAGCGGGATCTTGACATAGGGGCCACTTAATATGGTGGATTTGGTGATCTCTGTAATGGAGACACCCCTTTGCTTGGTTTTCCTTCCTTTGAGGGATATCTGGCTTTCATTGTGTTGTAGACCCATAACTGGGGCTCCACATTTATTTTGCATATTCTCTTTTCCCAGGGAACTTTGCACTTCGGATTGCCGCATCTTTTATGGCCACATTGAATGGGTCCGCATCTGACCCGCAAAAAATGTGGACCAAAAATACATTTGTGTGCATGAGCCCTAATCCGCTCACCTTTCCAGCCCACTCCGATCCAGCGCTGCCGCTCTTTCTTCCTCCAAGTGACGTATGGGCTGGAAAGGTGAGTGCTCTAGATATTTAGTCAGGGCCCAGGCAGTTTGCACATGCACATGATGGATATACACTATGGGGGACATTTATCAATAATAGCGTAGTTTGCGCCCAAAAAATACTAACATAACAAATCAAAGGTGGTGATTTATTTCACCTCATATATCAAAAGGCGCACAACTGTGACTTTTTAAAATATAAACTTGAATATCCGCCTACTTTTCTCGATTTGCAACATTTTAACGCAAATAAAACTAAAATGCGGCTTTTTAAAACTGAAAAAAACTGAAATAATTTCAGCCAAACATGCCAGACTGCACTTGCGACTTTTGAAGCATATTTGTGACATTTCCAGTGGTAAATTGAGATTTTTGTCGCAGACTCGGGGCGTTTTTGTCATTCTTTTGTTCTTGTTGAATGTCGATTTACTGACAAAACCCTGCTGTTTAGCTCATATTAGAAAAAATTATTGCATCCTGTTTTAATACTTATGACTTTTTCCCACGACGAGTTGGTTTTTCTTTTCAAAAATGCGACTTTTTGACAAAAAGTCACATCTTTCTGCCATAAATAAGAGGATAAGAGGATGATAAATTAGGCGTTATATGCGCCAATTTGATCGGCCCGTCCACATTGACATTTATAACTCATTTCTGGCGTGTTGCATTATTTATAATGAAAATTCGGGAAAAATTATTTGGTGCAAATCAAAATGCCAGTCTTTTCGGCGCATTTTACGCCATAATTCTGGCGCAACATGCTAAATGTCCCCCTATGTCTTTTTTCAACCGTACTAGGTTACCGATCCAGTGATATGTTGGGCATGGCTTACCATACTATACCCCTGCAATTTTACATGAAGGCACAAAGAGAATTCCCCATTCCATGCCGCATTACAAATTGCCCTGTGGAGGCACCATGCTGTGGCACTGAAGTGCCTATGAGTTTGTAATACAGAATCACGTGCAAAAAGTTGTAGTAATTTGAGTCTGAAGAAGATCTAAAAAGTGGACCTGTTTTCCTCCACTGTCTTTTAGGGCATGACCACGCATGGTGGTTCCATAGTAGAAGTGCTGCTATGGCTTTTGCTGCCTTACAGGCAGAGCTCTCGCTTATTTTGCGGTGGATTTGCGGCAGATATTACCCTATGTATTGCAAAGGGTAAAATCTATTAAAGAAGTCCACCTTATAAACTGACGTACTGCAAATTTAAAATCCACAAGACAGGATATTTTCCGCTGTAGGTTTTCCCCCCGCACCATGTGGATGAGATTTGTTAAAGGAAACCTATTTTTATATGTATGTAATCAGTGGCAATGCTTTGTACATGATAAAAACATTACCTTTGCCTGGCTTATCGATTGTTCAGAACGCCAAAAAATGAACTTTGTTTGGTATGAAAATGAGGTCCAAAGTGGCCACCAATAATTCAAAGAGCCCAAGCCTGTCTCCTACAAGAGCCCAAGAACGCCCCTTCATTTGTTCCCAATTCCTCCCCTTGCACCTTCCAGTCTGCCCTCTCCTCTACAACATCACATACTTCTTTTGGATTCTGGCCCTGTCGTTAGCGATTACCTCGGTGAAAACTCGCACCTGTAGGTAGTCCTCATGCGCCAAGCCCTGTGACGTAAGTCCGATGCCTACATCAGGGAAATCATTTGAGGTTTCACCAAGCTAAATGATAATAACACGGGCAGGGTTAAAAAAAAATGTGGTCGCAAAAGAAGGGGTGGACTGGAAGACACAAGGAGAGGTACTGGGAACAAGTGAAGGGGAGGTTTTGGGCTCCTGGGGGAGGCAGGCTTGGGCTCTTGAAAGAGGCGGGCTTAGACTCCTTCACCCATTGGCGACGCCCCGCTGGGCACTTAGGACCTCATTTGCATACCAATGTTCATTTTCTGGCATTCTGAAAGATCGAAAACCCAGACAAAGGTATAGTTTTAATCACGTTAGACAGCACTACATAGCAATGGCATCAATTATATCCAGTAGAAATAGGTGGCAGATTCCCTTTAAAAACTTTGCGAGCATTGTAATACGCTGTGGATTATTCCATCCCAATTCCACTGCTGAAAATCCGCCGTGTATCAACATACCCTTATGGGATCTAAAAATGTTATTACAGTAGATTCAAATCAGATTGAAAAATCAATACATTTCATATTCGGCTTAATCCATGTAATCTGTAGGTAAAAACAATATGCACAGCAGGAAGCCTTCCCCACAATAAATAGCATAGGAAAGCTGATATAACTAACATTCAAAAACATATCATATATCAATATATCAGTTGACTGGAGTATTAATACTACTACTAATAAAGTCTCCTTATGAAGTAAACTGCTCTTCTTGGTCCCACATCACTATACAATGTTAATTACACGGTACAATTATATCACTCTCGTAGAAATAACAGCCGCACTTTTATTTTAACAATGAAAGTCGTGGAGAACATAGTCTTATCATCTTCAAATAATGAAGAATTCTTACTAGAAGATTTTCAATTGCATGCTAATCCCTTTTTCATTTCTCAAGGAGTAGACTGTATTCCAAGCTAAAGACTTAGAGGCATATTATGAGAAAAGTACTGGGTACATAGCAGACTTAAGCCATAGTCTTAAATCAATCTGTTCCTGAACTCATGACCCCTATGGAAAGGACTTTGTAAATCAAGAGTCAAACATAAGAAGACTGGTAGAGTGCATTACTTCATGCAAAAGAACCTGATGCATCAGAACGGAGCAGGTACCCATGATACACTGGTGCCACTGGGCGACAGCGGCATAAAAACCCGCACTACTCAACGCCATTCGTAAGCAAGTTGATAGTTGACGGTAGAATCTGAAAGAGAAGTGATTGCCATGGGTTGCCAAACTCTAGGTTATAGTTGAAATGTTGACTTGGAAGAGTGCGGCAGCTTATCTTTATGTTTATGCTCATGGTCCCAAACCAAGATTTTAGGCTGCGAGCACCACTTTATGCAGTTATAACCAGAAGTTTACATACACTATATAAAAAGTCACATATGCATGTTTTTTCTCAATATCTAACATGAAATCAGAATAAAACTTTTCGGACCAAAGCACGTTCATCTCTGGGACACAGAACCCGTCTCCTTCCTGAGCGGTATGATGGCTGCACATTCCCATCTTGTTTGTACTTGTGTATAATTGTTTGTACAGATGAACGAGGCACCTTCAGGTATCTTGAAATTGCACCCAAGGTTGAGCTAGACTTGTGCAAGTCCACAATTCTCTTCCTGATATCTTGGCTGATTTCTTTAGACTTTCCCATGATGCTACACAAAGAAGCAGTGTGTTTCAGGTGGGCATTTAAATACTGTACATCTACAGGTGCGTCTCATATTAACTCAGATGTTGCCAACAAATCTAACACAAGCTTCCAAACACATGACATCATCATATGGCCAGTCCAGAATTGTTTAAAGGCATAGTAATCTTAGTGTATATAAACCTTTGAAATTGCAGAAAGTAATAAAAATACCTTAAAACATTCTCTCTTTCATTATTCTGGCATTTGGCAAATAATAATAATTATGGTAATCCTAACTGACCAAGAACAGGAAAGGTTTATTCTGATTTTATGTCAGATATTGAGAAAAACATACATATGTGTCTTTTTATATAGTGTATGTAAACTTCCGGTTTCAACTGTATATGGACACCGGATTCGGTAAGGCGTTCTGCTGCTGTTCTGTTCCTCTGTCTGCCATGGGTTGGAACAAGTAACTAGAGGCAGAAGGTCCTTCCTGAATGGAAACTCTTGGATGTAATGGATTCTGGAAGGCTCTTTTCGCTGGATGATTTGAAAAATACTTTAAAGCCAAATCTGAATTTTTTTCCTTATATCTGTCTTATATAGATAGAAAGGAGTCACTGGCTATAGAGAAAATAGGTCAATATCATGGAGCTTCAGTAAGACCACTTATTTAATTCTTTAACCTTCACTTACAAAATTAGATACTGAAGTTCAATTGAATTTCAAATCTTACTTGAATGTGGGGTTTGTTTTTGATTGCATGTATGGTTGAAAGTATGTCGGGACAGGGTAGCATCATTAGTTACTATGACAATCCCGCCGAACGATGTATAAAATTAAGCACTAAATCCAGCTTCTTTATAAAAGTTGTTTGTTCTTTATTTGCTTGCAAAATTTTAAGATCCAAAACACATATCACATGGAGAGACAAAAACGTTACTGTGACGCGTTTCGGGCTATAGTATTAAGCCCTTCATCAAGACAATACACTGTGCTTTAAAAACAGTACTTATATACAACATAGGTACATACCTAGCCTAGCTTGCATCATTCTCAAAGTGCAGCATTTCTAAGTGCACTAGAGATATACAGGATACAGGAGACTAACCTAGAACTTTCCACTGTAGCAGAACTTCAGCTGAACTTTCCACTGTAGCAGAACTTCAGCTGTGTTTTGGTGTGCTCAGAACAGCAGAACTTCAGCTGAACTTTCCACTGTAGCAGAACTTCAGCTGTGTTTTGGTGTGCTCAGAACAGCAGAACTTCAGCTGAACTTTCCACTGTAGCAGAACTTCAGCTGTGTTTTGGTGTGCTCAGAACAGCAGAACTTCAGCTGAACTTTCCACTGTAGCAGAACTTCAGCTGTGTTTTGGTGTGCTCAGAACAGCAGAACTTCAGCTGAACTTTCCACTGTAGCAGAACTTCAGCTGTGTTTTGGTGTGCTCAGAACAGCAGAACTTCAGCTGAACTTTCCACTGTAGCAGAACTTCAGCTGTGTTTTGGTGTGCTCAGAACAGCAGAACTTCAGCTGAACTTTCCACTGTAGCAGAACTTCAGCTGTGTTTTGGTGTGCTCAGAACAGCAGAACTTCAGCTGAACTTTCCACTGTAGCAGAACTTCAGCTGTGTTTTGGTGTGCTCAGAACAGCAGAACTTCAGCTGAACTTTCCACTGTAGCAGAACTTCAGCTGTGTTTTGGTGTGCTCAGAACAGCAGAACTTCAGCTGAACTTTCCACTGTAGCAGAACTTCAGCTGTGTTTTGGTGTGCTCAGAACAGGTAAGGAATTTGTTAGACTGGTGTTGCTATTGTCTGATTGCTAATGAGCATAGGGCCATTAAGGTGTTAATTTTGTTGTTGTAGGAGGGGCTTTTGTAGGAGTGTGTGTATATATAGCCGCATAGTATTAGCTTGCCTAATTCTAGCTTGCATCATTCTCAAAGTGCAGCATTTCTAAGTGCACTAGAGATATACAGGAGATACTCAGGAGGTAATCTGGAGGTGAGTTCAATCTAATAAGTTTTGTTTAACATATTTTCTTGCATTAAAATGGCAGACCTGATTCAGTGCAGGAATTGTTGTGCTTTTATTTCATGTTTCACTCTTCGCAGGTTTGGATGCTGTCTGATCTGCAGACAGTTCTCCATAATGCAGCAGGAAATTGCATTTTTGAAATCTGAGATTTGTAAAGTAACTGTTAGACAAACTCAGGCTTGGCAGGTTGCAATGCCACTGCCACAAAGGCCCCCAGAAATGGAAGATGGGTTACTGTAGGTTCTGGTAGACTTAGAGCTGTTGATAGAAGACATGTCCCACAGTCGGTGGCTCTCTGTAATTCATTTGCAGCACTTTCAGAATGCAAGAGCAACATGGAGGATGGCCCAGGCACAGTGGGTGAGGAACAATCATCTCCTATGCCTAAGGTATGCAAGACTACTGACAAAGACAAAAAGGATATAGTGAGTACTAATAGTAAGCAGCTATTGGTGGGCGATTCTATCCTAAGAGGTGTGAAGATTGAAGAACAGGGTTTTGTGAGATGTCTCCCTGGTGCTACTGCTAGCAGGGACAGACGACGTATCCTTAACATTATTAAGCAAGCAAAAATGGAAAAGGAGGTGGATGTTATTGTCCATCTTGGGACAAATGATCTGGCTTGCAATGAAGTTTCAAAGGTGAAGGAAGCTTTTCACACACTTGGTAATGATATACGGGAGATTGCATCGACTGTCTCATTCTCTGCAGTTCTGCCCGTGCATAACCGTCAGCAGGACAAGCAGTTGCGTATTAAGGAATTCAATGTATGGCTTGGTGAATGGTGTTTGAACCAGGGATTTGGCTTTGTGTCTCATGTTGGCTCTAGCTGGAATGGAAAAGAACTGTACAAGAAAGATGGCTTGCATCTTTCTCCCAAGGGAACGAATGTCCTCAGTGAACAGTTCAAAGTTTTTGCTAAGGAACATTTAAACTAGGAAAGGGGGCACAAAGAGACAATCCATGAGTTCGGCTGCCCCCGAAAAAACAATGCCAGAAGATGCCAGGAGCTGAAAAGATAAGAAATGACAAGCTGAGAGTCTTGTCTACAAATGCTCGCAGTTTAGGGAATAAGATCAACGAACTTGAGTCTGTAATGGCATCTGAGAATATAGATTTAGTGGCTGTTACTGAGACATGGTTCAATGAGAGTAATGACTGGGATATAACAATACCTGGGTTCTCTCTATATAGGAAAGACAGAGAAGGCAAGAAAGGCGGTGGAGTGGCCCTATATGTGAAAGATAGCATAAAATCTAATCTAATACAAGTCAGCGAAACCAATTTAGAGTCAGTTTGGGTTACGTTGCAGCTCGGTAATCATAAGGTAACTCGTGTAGGTGTCATATACAGACCACCAAGCCAAGTCAAAGAATTGGATGATCTACTAGTCGAGGAAATGGCTAAAATGACATTGAAAGGGGAAGTTGTCATAATGGGAGACTTTAATCTTCCTGATATAAACTGGAAAACCAAAATAGCTAGTTCTGCCAGGAGTACTGACATTCTAAATTCCCTACTGGGATTATCTCTACAGCAAGTAGTTGAGGAGCCAACCCGGAAGGAGGCGATTTTAGATTTGGTATTCACAAATGGCAATTTGGTATCTGATATCACTGTAGGGAAAGCTTAGGATCCAGTGATCACCAGTCAGTGTGGTTTACTATAAGTACAGTGACTGAGTCACTCCACACAAAAACAAAAGTTTTAGATTTTCGGAAAACAGACTTTTCTAAAATGAGATCAGTGGTATACGAGTCCCTATCAGACTGGAACAATTTCAATGGAGTCCAAGAGAAATGGGACTACTTCAAAGTGGCACTATTGAAGGCAACAGAAAAGTGCATTAGGCTCGTCAGTAAAAGCAAAAAAGGAAGAGACCACTGTGGTACTCAGCAGAAGTGGCCAAAATTATTAAAAACAAAAAGATGGCATTTAGTAAGTATAAAAACACCCAAAACGAGGATGACCGGGAAATCTATAAGATGAGGCAGAGAGAGGCCAAGCAAGTTATAAGAGCTTCTAAAGCTCAAGCAGAAGAGAAATTAGCTCAGTCAGTGAAAAAAGGTGATAAGACATTCTTCAGATACATAAATGAAAAAAGGAAATTAAAAAAGGAATTACCAAATTAAAAACAAAAGAAGGAAGGTATATGGAAGAGGATAAAGAACTAGCTGACTGCCTCAATGAATACTTCTGTTCAGTTTTTACAAAGGAAAATGAAGGAGAAGGACCTCAGTTAGGGAGGAAGACTCATGAATCCTTTGATGCATGTGTCTTTACAGAGGAAGAGGTTCTAAGTCAGCTGTCTAAAATTAATACAAATAAATCACAGGGGCCTGATGGGATACACCCAAAGCTATTAAAAGAGCTTAGAGGTGTACTAGCAGAACCATTAACAGATTTATTTAACCAATCACTGGTAACAGGTGTCATCCCAGAAGACTGGAAATTAGCAAACGTTGTGCCAATTCACAAGAAAGGTAGTAGAGAGGAATCGGGCAACTATAGGCCGGTAAGCCTGACATCAATAGTGGGGAAATTAATGGAAACCATACTCAAGGAGAGGATTGTGGAACATCTAAAAACTCATGGGTTGATTGATGAAAAACAGCATGGGTTTACTTCAGGGAGATCATGTCAAACTAATCTTATTGACTTTTTTGATTGGGTGACTAAAATAATAGATGGCGGAGGTGCAGTAGACATCGCTTATCTGGACTTTAGTAAGGCTTTTGATACTGTCCCACATAGAAGGCTTATCAATAAACTACAGTGTTTGAACTTGGGCTCACATATTGTTGAATGGATTAGGCAGTGGCTGAAGGACAGAAAACAGAGGGTTGTAGTCAATGGAGTATATTCAGACCATGGTATTGTTACCAGTGGGGTACCTCAGGGATCTGTTCTGGGACCTATATTGTTTAATATCTTTATCAGCGAAATTGCAGAAGGCCTCAATGGTAAGGTGTGTCTTTTTGCTGATGACACAAAGATTTGTAACAGGGTTGATGTTCCTGGAGGGATACACCAAATGGAAAAGGATTTGGGAAAACTAGAGGAATGGTCAAAAATATGGCAACTAAAATTCAATGTTGATAAGTGCAAGATAATGCACCTGGGGCGTAAAAACCCAAGAGCAGAATATAAAATCAGTGATACAGTACTAACCTCAGTATCTGAGGAAAGGGATTTAGGGGTCATTATATCAGACGACCTAAAGGTGGGCAGACAATGTCATAGAGCAGCAGGTAATGCCAGCAGAATGCTTGGGTGTATAGGAGAGGCATTACCAGTAGAAAGAGGGAGGTGCTCGTGCCGCTCTACAGAGCACTAGTGAGACCTCATTTGGAGTATTGTGTGCAGTACTGGAGACCATATCTGCAGAAGGATATTGAAACTTTGGAGAGAGTTCAGAGAAGAGCTACTAAACTAGTACATGGATTGCAGGACAAAACTTACCAGGAAAGGTTAAACGACCTTAACATGTATAGCTTGGAAGTAAGAAGAGACAGAGGGGATATGATAGAAACTTTTAAATACATAAAGGGAATCATCACGGTAAAAGAGGAGAGAATATTTAAAAGAAGAAAAACTGCTACAAGAGGACATAGTTTTAAATTAGAGGGGCAAAGGTTTAAAGGTAATATCAGGAAGAATTACTTTACTGAGAGAGTAGTGGACGCATGGAATAGCCTTCCTGCAGAAGTGGTAGCTGCAAATACAGTGAAGGAGTTTAAGCATGCATGGGATAGGCATAAGGCCATCCTTCATATAAGATAGGGCCTGGGGCTATTCATAGTATTCAGTCTATTGGGCAGACTAGATGGGCCAAATGGTTCTTATCTGCCGACACATTCTATGTTTCTATGTTTCTATACCCATGTTATATATAAGTACTGTTATTAAAGCACAGTGTATTGTCTTGATAAAGGGCTTAATACTATAGCCCGAAACGCGTCACAGTCACGTTTTTGTCTCTCCATGTGATATGTGTTTTGGATCTTAAAATTTTGCAAGCCAATAAAGAACAAACAACTTTTATAATGAAGCTGGATTTGATACTCTTTTTCGTTGATTTTACAAAGGGACCCAGTTCAGGTCTTATCTTCCGTGCTTCTGAAAGTGGTGACAAGAGGTGAGAGCTGCAGTTTCTTTCTTCTCTATGTGTATAAAATGAAGCACGCAGCAGCGTGATGACGTTGTTGGCCTGAAGAAGCGCGAGGGCGTGAAACGGCTGTCACCGCTTGTATGGCTGTATAAAAGCTGTTCCGCCCCTGCCTTTTATTGTCGATGACGTTACGGACAATAAAGAAGTATAGTCTCTACATTGGCGAGTGCCGCCTACTATATTGTATTCATCTATGGACTATGCAGGGTCTTATGGTTTAAGCACCACCTTGTAATGTGACGCGGAGTTACGGGGACACCCATATGTTAATACTGATGGGACATAGGCTGTGCCGCCCGTCTCTACTCTTTATGTGACTGAATTATACACATGTTCTCCCATCCATTTCTTTAATTGTCTTTTTGTGAGACCAATATAGATTACTTGTGATATGTTCTTTAATATTCTGTTTAAATGATCCATCCTTATTCCCTGTTTGGCCCTGTATTTTATTATTTTGTGACTTTTTACAACCTCGACATTTTTTACACGGAAAAAAAGCCTTTTAATTGGCCTTCCTCTATATGGTATTTAGCATTATTATTTTTTATGGCCAGACATTTACTCGTGGATGCCACCATATGCCCTATATTTTTATCCTTTCGGTAAACAAATCTTGGTATAGTGGGGATAAATTCTCCAATTATTTTATCCTCCTTTAAAATGTCCCAATGCTTACTAACTACCTTCTTAAAATACATAGTTTGACAATTGTATGGTTCAATAATAGGTGGAATTGTTATTATTTCTTTTTCTGTTTCTGTTTATTCTATTTTTTCTGTTTTCGCCATCCTATTCACCATTGTTTTCTTTATTTTCTTCCAGTAGGGCCTGTCTATTTGGTTGCCCTATTTCTATTTTTGTTCTATTAACTTTTCTTTATTATAGCCCTTTGATTCAAATTGTTTCTGCATATATTTCGCCTCTCTTTCATATTCTTCTATTTTGGTGCAGTTCCTTTTTATGCGTAAGAATTGCCTTTGATCATAATCCGAAAATACATAAGAATGCCCAGAATCCTCCAGGAAGACCCATTGTGTCAGAGATAGACTGTCCCACAAGCACCCTTTCTAGATATGTAGATCAACATTTACAACCGTAACTAGCAATCTCTTCCCACCTATTTAAAAGACACCAAACATACGTTACAAATTTTAAGTGATGTCAAATAGAATGGAGAGTATATAATTGGCACACTTGACGTCAAATCATTATATACAGTAATAGTAAAGGAGAAAGGTTGCGATGCGGACAAATTCTTTTTAAAAGCAAAGGGCGAAATGCCGGAAGCACAGACTGAATATGCAGGTGGAACTCGAAAATTAGAATATCGTGCAAAAGTTCATTTAGTTCAGAAATGCAACTTAAAAGGTGAAACTAATATACGAGATAGACTCATTACATGCAAAGCGAGATATTTCAAGCCTTTATTCGTTATAATTTGGATGATTATGGCTTACAAAATTCACAAATTCACAATCTCAGAAAATTTGAATATTACATAAAATCAATAAGAAAAGGATGTTAAATAGAAAAATGTAGGACCTCTGAAAAGTATAATCAGTACTTGGTTTGGGCACCTCAATGTTGCGTGGCATGGATGCTATCAGCCTATTGTACTGCTGAGGTGTTATGGAAGACCAGGATGCTTCAATAGCGGCCTTCAGCTCTTCTGCATTGTTGGGTCTCATGTCTCTTATCTTTCTCTTGGCAGTGAGGGCAGGTGCCAAGTCCTGCTGGAAAATTAAGTCACCATCTCCATAAAGCTTGTCTGCGGAAGGAAGCATGAAGTGCTCCAAAATCTCTTGGTAGACGGCTGCATTGACTCTGGACTCAATGAAGCACAGTGGACCAACACCAGCAGATGACATGGCTCCCCAGATCAACACAGGCTGTGGAAACTTCACACTGGACTTCAAGCATCTTGCATTATGTGCCTCTCCATTTTTCCTCCAGACTCTGGGTCCTTGGTTTCCAAATGATATGAAAAAGTTGCTCTCATCAGAAAGGAGGACTTTGGACCACTGAGCAACAGACCAGTTCTTTTTTTCTTTAGCCCAGGTAAGATACTTGCTTCTCACGTTTTTTGTCGTTCAGGAGAGGCTTGACAAGAGGAATACGATATTTGAAGCCCATGTCCAGGATCCGTCTGTGTGTGGCGGCTCCAGCCTCAGTCCACTCCTTGTAAAAGTCTCCAACACTTTTGAATGGCCTTTTCCTGACAATCCTCTCCAGGCTGCGGTCATCCCTGCTCCTTGTGCACCTTTGTCCTCCACACGTGTCCCTTCCACATAACTTCCTATTAATGTGCTTTGATACAGCACTTTGGGAATATCCAACTTCTTTAGCAATTATCTTTTCAGGCTTTTCCTCCTTATGGAGGGAGTCAATGATGGTTTTCTGCACAACTGTCAGGTCAGCGGTCTTTCCCATGATTGTGATTCCTACTGGACCAGACTGAGAGACAATAAAGGCTCAGGAATAGAGTTGAGCGAACTTCTGTTTTAAGTTCGGCTTCCAAACTTTGGGTTCGGGTTATCAAAGCATCCCGTTATGGATTCCGCTACCACGGACCATAACGGCATTTGGAATCCATAAGGGGATTCTTCAATGTACCCGAACCTTGGACAGCACGGAGGACCTGGGGTGACGTCACCGTCATGTGATCAGTGCAGGGGGCGTGGCTCAGTACTGGATTAGATAAGAGGTGGTAGCCTATGATCTCTTATCCAATCCAGTACTGAGCCATGCCCCCTGCACTGATCACATGACGGTGACGTCACCCCAGGTCCTTCACCCCGTGTTCCAAAAGCCGTTATGGTCCGTGGTAGCGGAATCCATAACGAGATGCTTGGATAACCCGAACCCGAACTTTGAAAGCCGAACTTAAAACAGAAGTTCGCTCAACTCTACTCAGGAACCCTTTTCAGGTGTTGTGGACTAATTCGCTGACTAGAGTGTGACACTGAGCCTAGAATATTGAACCTTTTCACAATATTCTAATTCTCTGAGATTCAGAATTTGGGGTTTACATAAACTGTAAGCCATAATCATCCAAATTATAACAAATAAAGGCTTGAAATATCTCGCTTTGCATGTAATGAGTCTATCTCATATATTAGTTTCACCTTTTAATTTACATTACTGAAATAAATGAACTTTTGCACAATATTCTAATTTTTCGAGTTTCACCTGTATAGAGGAATGTATTATGTTTATTTTACAGAAGAATTATTTTATTTATAATGGAGATTTTTACCTCCAGACGTGGGGGACCACGATGGGTACGAGGTTCGCCAATCTATATGTAGGGTGGTGGGAGCATCTTTTTATACATCCAAATGGCGCGCTCTGGGCGGGCCTCGTCCTATGGCGGCGTTTTATCGATTACAGATTTTTTAATTCTATTTCCTGAACATGACCATGGGGGCGGCCATCTTACCTGAGCTATTCTCAAAGGGGTTGTGTCACAAAACATATTCTACATTTTTCAAACCAGCACCTGGACTTGAAAACTTTTGTAATTGCATGTAACTAAAAATGTAATATAGCCAGTGAGTTATTCAATAATATGTATCTGTATAGCGCCACCTGCTGTTTGTTATTTTCCTTACTTTCTGTCCGTCTCACTGAGGTTGTCATATGCGCTCAGTTTAAATCTTCAACTGCCACCAGCCGTATGGTCTGTTAGAAGCTGTGGCAGGTACAGGGAGAGAGCAGCAGAAAGGACACTCCCCCTGGCTGCCAGGCTGAAAAGAATCTAGCAGACCAACTGGAGCAATGAATGGGGAGATCTCTGGATCCATGTGAGGTACACCTATTGCTAATGGTGGATCCTGTGTTATCTGTTTGTAGGAGGCATTTGTCATTGTAATCAGGCATGTGATGATATGAGATGACTGCTGAAATGGGACCGGGACAGTTGTGCCTATTATTAGGCTTTGTGGCCAATGTGAAAACTGAATTCTTTTTTAGTGATGATAGTGATGTAGAAAATTAAAAATAACATAATAAATTATTCAAATCTTTATAAATATATTTAACTTTAGAAGGGCAGGCTCCGCCCACTATAACTTAGTGAGCACAGATACTGGAGCCTATATCGGGAGAACGGAGCGGCGCCCAGGGAAAATAGTAAGTGCAGGGAGATCCCTGGGCGCCGCTCTCCATGTGAGCATCCTTAGTTGATATCTTTAGAAGTCATGAAAGGTCCTCTTTAACTTAAAAACATGACTTTAAAAAATAGGTCATTTTCTGGTTACACATTCCCTTTAAAAGTTAGGCTTATAACTAAGCCAGTACCTCATCTGCATATGGGAAGCTTCATACAGTGCCTTGATATATGTATGAGTGTAGTCGTCACTTTAAGAACAGTCTTGATTATAGGCGCCCCCCACCGTCCTGTTATTCACACCAGTGTATTACAACTCATGGCACACACAAATATTTAGCACCGGGTTATCTTGCCGCACAGACCTCCGATGGTCTATATGCAGGCAGTGTTGATGTGACTCACACAAGTGAGTCATGGATATAAAGGCTGATTTTATTTTAGCCCCCGTCAATACAGCTTTCCGCCAAGGAAACATGTGCCAGTATTGGTTATTAAGAGGCTGTCACATCACAAATCACGGCAGCAGTGTGGTGAACACCGAGGACATTTCCTGTAAGTAACAGCGCTTCTATCTTCACACTTCCAGACAGCGGCCGCCTGCGGTGCCTCACTGCCTCCTTCACTTGTCAGCCTTCATCCCGCTCTTCCTCTTTTCCCAGAGTGAGTGCTGTCCTTGGTCCTGAACTTCATCCGGCCTTTGGAAGGAGCGCATTTTCCAATTCAGCAGCGGCTGCACGAGAGATCTGCTTTCTAATGTTAACCTGGAGCGTGGTCGTGTGTAGGCAGCGCTGACTAGGGCCTCGTGCACATGGCAAACAGCGGGTCCACGATATGCAGGCACCGGCCGTGTGCTCCCCGCATCATGGATGTAGACCCATTCATTTAAATGGGTCCGCAATCCGGAGCTGGGTGCGGAACGGAGGCACAGAACCCCACGGAAGCACTACGAAGTGCTTCCATGGTGTTTCTGTCCGTGCCTCCCCACCGCAAAAAAATAGAACATATTCTATTTTTTGCGGTGTGGACGATCATGGACCCATTCAAGGTGAATGGGTCTTGATCCGTCCTGGCCGCCGCAGGGATGTTGCCAGTGCATTGGAGACCACAAATTGCGTTCCCCAATGCACGGAACGGCCGTGTGCATGAGTCCTAACCCGTGTGAAAGAAAACTTTCGCCCCCCTGGTTGCTATACGTCTTCATATCACTTTCTGCTGCCCGGTGCTTCAGGCGATTTCTAATATTGGCAGCCTTGAGAAGCTCGCATCTTAAGGTTCCTATTTAATGTTGTGGTCCATAAGGTAGACTGCTTAAATATTTCTGAGCATGATGCTATGGAGGGGCAGACGCACTGTAATCCACTCTAACTGAAAATGTACTGAAATGAGCAGCATTAACCTGTCCACTGAGGGTCAACCTGATGTGGGTGTTTTATCGACACTAGCACTGAAGGCAGAGGAAGAACACAGGTAAAAGATTAAAGGGCATCTGTCAGCAGATTTGTACCTATGACACTGGCTGACCTGTTACATGTGCTCTTGGCAGCTGAAGGCATCTGTGTTGGTCCCATGTTCATATGTGCCCGCATTGCTGAGAAAAATAATGTTTTAATATGTGCAAATAAGCGTCTAAGAGCAACGGATGTTTCTCAGCAATGCAGACGCGTATAAACATGGGACCAACACAGATGCTAAGAGCACGTGCAACAGGTCAGCCAGTTTCATAGGTACAAAACTGCTGACAGATGCCCTTTAATGTCAGCAGTCAGGAAACAGTATAAATAATGCCACCTTGAAGGGGCAGTGTCACTAAAGCTGGCCATTTACTTTAGCCAGCTCCTATTCCCCCAAACCTTCACATATGTATACACGTGTATACTTGGCTTGTTCAAGCGTGCATGTCTTCTCAATGGGGAGAGGGAGCAAGCCACTGCCAGACACTTCTGGCTATTTTAAAACGATCAAGCATGTTGAACTCTAGCATACGCTATCCCACCTTCCACCGACATCTGCTGCTGAGGGTCAGGACACCACTATACACATTAGATCAGGGATGGCCAACCTGTGGCTCTCCAGCTGTTGTAAAACTACATCTCCCACCATGCCATGCTGTAAGCTGATAGCTGAAGGCAAGTCTCGGCATGATGGGAGTTGTAGTTTTGCAACAGCTGGAGAGCCTCGGGTTGGCCATCCTTGCATTAGATGGTTGCCAGTACAGCCAAAATTTGTGGGGTTCAGCCAACATTTATCTTATGTGTAAGGCTACCTTGTCTACTCATTTACAATTGATGGTATCCTGATTGGTGGGGATCTGACACCCGTACCCCTGCCGATCAGCCCTTTAGAGGAGAATGACAAACTTCTGTCCATTGTGTAGTGGATTGAGCAGGTAATTACAGTACTGCTCCCACTGAAGTGTACCGGAGCAGCAGTCTAGTTTCAGGGTCTACCCACTGCACAGTGGATGGAGCTGTGTAGTTCTGTATGCCGTTTGTAACTGCAGCACTGCTCCCATTGGGAGCTCTGTCTACTACATAATGGCGCCAGTGCTACTCTGAAACCGCTGCAGGGCAACGGCAGGGTGCTGGACCCCCACCAATCAGATATCGATGGCCTATCCTGAGGATACAGCAAGAGAATTTAGCACACCTAACATCAAAAGGTGCACATCCTGAAAATAGGCCATCAGTATCAAGGGACCGGATAACCCCTTTAAGACAGTCTCTGTCTACAAGCTATATGAAGGTATACAGATCACATAGAAGGAGAGAGTTCTCCCACTCAGGACAATAAAGGGGGTTTTCACCCCTGGGGCATTAAAGGGGTTTTTACCTGATCACCTGGGTTGTAGCTTCATCGCAGGTCCTGGATGTTCACAGGACCGATCACTAGCTGCAGTGTTGACCCAGTGACATTGCGCATGGGTGACACGTCACCACTGCAGCCAGTCATTTACTGCAGTGGCCACTTACCCACGTCAAAACGGATGTTGACTCAGGGAGACCCGACAGCCCAGGGGGAGTGATGGAGCTGCAACCCAGCAGTGGGGGTCACCACGGGAGAGGTCTGCAGAAACAGTCCACAGGGGTGAACTACCTCTTTAAAGGGGTTCTCTGCACTTTTAATATTGCTGACCTTTCCACTGCGCGCGCCGTCCCTTCATACTGCTGATCGTCAGCGTTGCCAGGTTTCGGACCCCGCCGATCGGATATTGATTACCTATCCTGAGGATAGGTCAACAATATTAAAAGCCCGGAGAACCCCTTTAAGAGTTTCTATATGGTGGATCTGGCCCATCCATGTAGTACATAAATTAAATAGATGACTTTTCCCCTGCAGCGGTGGTGGTGTGACTGGCAATAAGAGCTGATCACAGCGGGTTTCTGAAGTCAGACCTACAGCAATTAGCTAATTATCCGGCTGTCTTCATCTGCAAAAGGATTTGTTTCATGAGACAAAGGGGTCTTCTGGGTTTATATAAATAATGCTTAATCCCTGTATAAAAATGTATACATGTGCATTCATAGGTGGCAAAGCCATGCATATACCTAGTCCTGCCGTCGGACGGGAGGTGAATTCACTTGCTGCCATTCTAGGCTAGGCTGTAAACATCATGGCCTCCATACTGATTCATTATAAGAAACCACTGGAGAGGATTGCCCAGACTGGATACAGCTGCATCTGCTTGTGAGCTGAGAAGATAGCCAGCTATCTGCAGGGGTTTCCACCTCTGAATGTAACCAAGCATGTTCCCATTCACTGACAGATATCTTCAGTGTGATGATTGGATTAGCACAGGTTGTAGAACTTCTCATTTATACACCAATTAACCTTTCCGACATCAAATGGAAAATGTCTTTCATCTTTGTTACGAGCGGTCGTTATCTGAGAACGTTTTTAAATGCGTCACCATATAATGCGCACCTATCGTTACTAACATAAAACGGCAGGCGCGCTGTAGTGTGTGTTAGATGAAATGCTGAGTAACCCACATATTTTTAACCTCTTCTAATTTTTGTAAACCCACTTTTCGTCTCTATAACCTGCTCGTAGGATCGTAAAGTCTTAGGGTGAATTTACACATGATTGAACAGGAATGCTCACAGCATATGCATTAAAGGCTATGTACAACTTTGGGGGCAATGTTTTTTTATGATTGCATTGTACCTATTTTGGGCTAAAAATAACTTTTTAAATTGGTCTTTATTACAAATATGGAGCCTTTTTTTCTGTACAGGGCTGAGATTCTCTACTAGCAGGATCTGTATTTTCTCTCTGGTCTGTTAGGCAGGGAGCCGACAGTCTTTTTATCTTTGCTCCCCACCTTACAAACACTCATTATAGCTCAATCCTTATCTTACTGATAAGAATGTGGCTTAAATAAGTGTTTATGACCTCTTAGTAAATTAGAGATAAGGGTTATTAGATCACAGCACAAAGTGAAAGTGAAAAGTACAATTCACACAGCTACACAGTTAACCCTTTGTGACAGAACGGCTCAATATTTTAAAAAAGACTAATTAAAAAATGATTTTAAGCCCAAAATGAGTAAAATTCAATCATTAAACAAAATGGTCTCCGAAGGTGTACACAGCCTTTAAAGGGGTTTTCTGGCCTTTATTAAGTGATAGGATAGGCCATTACAAGCAAATTGACAGGGGTACAACATCCTCCATCCCCGCTGATCAGCTGTTTAGGTGTAGCTCCATCGCTGGAACTCTGCACCGGAAATACATAGCTCCGTCAACCTTGTTACTACAGTGCTGCTCCTATTGACCTCAAGCTGATCGGCGGGGTTGCAGGGTATCGGACCCCTGACAATCAGCTAGTGATGGCATAGGTTGAAGATATTGCACTACTTATTAAAGTCTGGAAAACCCCTTTAAACATATAGAGTGGCCCCCACTTACTCAGCAGTGGAGAATAGAGTGTCCTTGTTGCCTCTGTTGGGCTGGTGTATGTCGACTACGCTATTCAATACCACGGCCTCCATCTATCCATCTCTTTCTTTCTTCTGTCTCAAGTTTAATACTTGAAAGATTTTTTGTGACTGTAGAGTACAGTAAGAAGAGAAGAGACCGGCACTCGCTTTTAGATAGTCTTGCTGTGATTTATTGTCACATTCCAGTTACGGCATTTCGGCATACAATCTGCCTTTGTCAAACAGTTGTCACAGTTTGACAAAGGCAGATTGTATGCCGAAACGCCGTCACTGGAATGTGACAATAAATCACAGCAAGATTATCTAAAAGCGAGTGCCGGTCTCTTCTCTTCTTATCTTTATGGGACGCCTGCCCTGAGACACGCGCACCGCAATGCCGATCAACATATTGTGTCACTGTAGTGTACAGTAAGCCTAAAGAAAAGGAAAACTACATGTGTAACGACCCAGAGGTGCATTACCACTTTTGCACCCCGCCACTGTCTCCTATGGTTAACCTAATGTCATTCTATGTATTTATTTCGAGGTCCTGCACAATGTGTATTCATAATAATGTTATGTAACTGTTCAAGTGTAATATGCCCGGTCTACCAGCAGATGGCAGCATATATGGCAGAGCTATCTTGCATAGAATAGGAACCTTCTTTCCATTCTATTTTCTCCCTCTAAGGAGGAGTTTAGCTAGTTAGAGGTGAGAATAGAGTACCCCCTGCTAGGGGAAGGCTGTGTCCAAGCCAGCCAGAGCACCTTCAGCTCTACTGGATATGGAGGCCAAAGCTTGAAGCCTCTAAAACCAGGAAGCAAGTTCCCTAGACAAAGCTAGAGACAGACCAGACTACCAAGTTAAGTACAGCAGAAAGGAAAAGATTCCTATTTAATCTTGTCAGCACACCAGAGCCAGAGAGTAACAGACGTAGCAGAGACGCGTTTGCCTGCCACCGTTAATGCCAAAGCCTGCTGGTAACCAAGACAAAGTTGGAAGATTGTTTTATGATAAACGTTTACCAAAGTAAAGCTGTTATCAATTTCATCGCCAAGTCTGGACTCAATTTATTTCATCCTCCCCTTCATCAACTACCTCTTTTTCTGCATCAGAGCCAACGCCTGGGGTTCCAGCGTATCCAGGTAAGAGCACCGTGACACGTGCACAACACCTTAAAGGGACATTTAGGCCACCCTACACCACTCTGGCATTCCTACACCTGGTTACCACCTATTACAGTATCACAAAAAGGGGCCCTGTGCCCTTATGCTTCATTGCAACTGACGTCACGACAAAACAAGTAACTTTTACCCTCTTAAAGGGACACCTAGCGGCGGGGATGCTGCACATGCTCCTGAAAGATGCAGAAGATGATACTTTTCTGATGAGACACAATAACAAAGTGCACATATACTACTGAGTGATGCATACACCTGAACTGTAGGGGGCCTGAATGTAAGGTCCTCCCTGCCCGTTTTTCCATGCAAATATTTGACCTAACAGGATCACACTTTATTTTAAGTGTCTGATCTGAGCCCCAGTTTTGTTAGGTGGGGGATACATTGAGAAATATGTTACTTAACTTACATGCTATATTTATGCATATATTTAAATGGCCATTAATCTTTCACACAAGCAAATATAAGAAACTTTGTAATATATCTTATCAGAGAAAAATGTCTCTTTGTCCACTCTCCCTCCCAAAGTGACATTCCACCTCTTGTAAGATCGAGATGGACAAATTCAGCTCACTCACCTCCCCTTTCTCTATCCATAGACTTTTGTGCATGTAATCTGATCCTTTCGTGAGCTGACTGCACATCTTGTTAGTGTAGGAGGGAGGAGTCTGAGAACTGGAGAAAGAGGCATTTTTCTCTGGCGCTTGTCCCCCCCACTCCTTTATGTAGTGCTGCAGTATCGCAGCAGAACCACACCAACTGTTTCACAAAACATGTCTCAACATGAAATAATATAGGTTATACTGCGCACTACCTTCCCCGATATCTATGTGATTACCCTGCTTAGAAGAACCCGCAGATGTATAACCAATTACAATCCAAGTGTACCTTGCTATCGGTTCTATCTCTGCGGCATGTGCTTTTCTTTGTATGCAGTATAGGAATCAAGCTGTAAATGGTCTGGTATCTAAAACTGCATGTTCATGAACTTCTGTTCATATGAGTTTGCAGCTCACGCTCTCTAAAAGCAGCTAGTGATGTCACTATCCAAACGACGGATGGCTGCAAAGGCCAAAATTCCAATGAATTTCGGACAGTTTGCTGTTCTTCATCAGGGTATCAGTCTATTACTGCTTGATACCATGTATATATATACACTCTTTTGATCCATCTGTTTTAACTCTTTATCTGCCACCTTATTGTGCATTCCACACTCATGATAGCATGATTTTCCTCCTTGTAGCAGTTATATCTCTCTACATTACTAATCAAACGCAAACAATTCTATTTCAGCATTTAAGCAACAGGTGCTGATGTTGTTTCTATTTCTAGTGTCGATAAAACACCCGCATCAGGTTGACCCTCAGTAGACAGGTTAATGCTGCTCATTTCAGTACATTTTCAGTTAAAGTGGATTACAGTGCGTTTGCCCCTCCATAGCATCGTGCTCAGAAATATTTGAGCAGTCTACCTTATGGACCACAACATTAAATAGGAACCTTAAGATGCGAGCTTCTCAAGGCTGCCAATGTTAGAAATCGCCTGAAGCACCAGGCAGCAGAAAGTGATATGAGGACGTATAGCAACAGGGGGCCAAAAGTGTTCTTTAACATGGGTTAGGTCTCATGCACACGGCCGTTCCGTGCATTGGGGAACGCAATTTGTGGCCTCAATGCACTGGCAACATCCCTGCGGCGGCCAGGACGGATCGAGACCCATTCACCTAGAATATGTTCTATCTTTTTGCGGTGCGGAGGCATGGACAGAAACACCACGGAAGCACTTTGTAGCACCACGGAAGCACCCAGCTCCGGATTGCGGACCCATTCAAATGAATGGGTCTACATCCATGATGCGGGGAGCACACTGCCGGTGCCTGCATATTGTGGACCCGCTGTTTGCCATGTGCACGAGGCCTTAGTCAGCGCTGCCTACACACGACCACGCTCCAGGTTAACATTAGAAAGCAGATCTCTCGTGCAGCCGCTGCTGAATTGGAAAATGCGCTCCTTCCAAAGGCCGGATGAAGTTCAGGACCAAGGACAGCACTCACTCTGGGAAAAGAGGAAGAGCGGGATGAAGGCTGACAAGTGAAGGAGGCAGTGAGGCACCGCAGGCGGCTGCTGTCTGGAAGTGTGAAGATAGAAGCGCTGTTACTTACAGGAAATGTCCTCGGTGTTCACCACACTGCTGCCGTGATTTGTGATGTGACAGCCTCTTAATAACCAATACTGGAACATGTTTCCTTGGTGGAAAGCTGTATCGACGGGGGCTAAAATAAAATCAGCCTTTATATCCATGACTCACTTGTGTGAGTCACATCAACACTAGGCGATCGGAGGTCTGTGCGACAAGTTAACCCGGTGCTAAATATTTGTGTGTGCCGTGAGTTGTAATACACTGGTGTGAATAACAGGACGGTGCGGGGCGCCTATAATCAAGACTATTCTTAAAGTGACGACTACACTCATACATATATCAAGGCACTTCATGAAGCTTCCCATATGCAGATGAGGTACTGGCTTAGTTATAAGCCTAACTTTTAAAGGGAATGTGTAACCAGAAAATGACCTATTTTTTAAAGTCGTGTTTTTAAGTTAAAGAGGACCTTTCATGACTTCTAAAGATATCAACTAAGGATGCTCACATGGAGAGCGGCGCCCAGGGATCTCCCTGCACTTACTATTTTCCCTGGGCGCCGCTCCGTTCTCCCGATATAGGCTCCAGTATCTGTGCTCACTAAGTTATAGTGGGCGGAGCCTGCCCTTCATCTCCTTCTCCCAGGCTGCAGCGCTGGCCAATCGCAGCGCAGGGCTCATAGCCTGGGAGAAAAGAAACTCCCAGGCTATGAGCTCTGCGCTGCGACTGGCCAGCGCTACAGCCGGGGAGAAGGAGATGAAGGGCAGGCTCCGCCTACTATAACCAATTCCACTAAGTCCCCGCCTACTATAACTTGGTGAGCGTCGATACCGGAGCCTATACCGGGAGAATGGAGCGGCGCCCAGGGATAATAGTAAGTGCAGGGAGATCCCTGGGCGCCGCTCTACATGTGAGCATCCTTAGTTGATATCTTTAGAAGTCATGAAAGGTCCTCTTTAAACATATTTATAAAGAGTTTATCATGGTATTTATAATTTTCTACATCACTATCTTAAAAAACAAACAAAAAATAAATAAAAAATCCTTCAGTTTTTACATTGGCCACAAAGCCTAATAATAGGCACAACTGTACAGGTCACATTTCAGCAGTCATCTCATATCATCACATGCCTGATTACAATGACAAATGCCTCCTACAAACAGATAACACAGGATTCACCATTAGCAATAGGTGTACCTCACATGGATCCAGAGATCTCTCCATTCATTGCTCCAGTTGGTCTGCTAGATTCTCTTCAGCCTGGCAGCCAGGGGGAGTGTCCTTTCTGCTGCAGCTCTCTCCCTGTAACTGCCACAGCTTCTAACAGACCATATGGCTGGTGGCAGTTGAAGATTTAAACTGAGCACGTTCGAACAGCTCAGTAAGACGGACACAAAATAAGAAAAATAACAAACAGGTGGCGCTATACAGATACATATTAATGAATAACTCACTGGCTATACTAAATTTTTAATTACATGTAATTACAAAAGTTTTCAAGTTCAGGTGCTGGTTTGAAAAATGTAGAATATGTTTCGTGACGCAACCCCTTTGAGAATAGCTAAGGTAAGATGGCCGCCCCCATGGTCATGTTCAGGAAATAGAAAAAAAAAAATCACATATCGTGTTATTATCTGATTTTAAATGACAGAAAAAATGTTGGTGTCCATTGAGATGAGTACCAAGATAAGTATCCAGCGTTGGTGGGCCCAGTCTCTGATACCATAGTGGGACCCAGAGGTCTAGGAGAAAAGCAACATTTGGAGCTGCCTCTGAGCCCCAAGAATAATTTTCTCTGGTGGGCCCAAGGAACCCCAGTCGGACCCAGCAAGTACCTGTGTGTTAATGAGAGCAGAGTATTCTCTCATACCATGATTAGAATGAAAAGCAAAGCCAAGATAAAATCAGTCAGCAGTAACTAAACTGCTTGCTGACTGTTTCCTTGTAGAAAAAAATGTTCATTATACACTACAAAATGAAGTTAAAATAAGGTAATTCAGCTATATCAAAAAGAGGTAAGATTTTACATATATTATAGGTGCCAAGACTCTTGCCATGAATGAATGCAAGAAGCTGTGCCTACCCAGCGTGGCCCTCAGACTGATTGTGTGAAAGCATTACACCCATTGTTGCCTTTATGTCTGTATAGATTCTTCATTATCAGTTTAATCCAATACTAATCATGTAGACTCATGGGCTATTCACACAAGTGCACTCCAGAAGTATCAGGGTACTTTCACACTAGCGTTAAAGTTTTCCGTCATTGAGTTCCGTCCTCGGTCATCAGTTTTATCCTAATGCATTCTGAATGGAAAGCGATCCGTTCAGTTTGCATCAGTTTGTCTTCAGTTCAGTCCTTTCACGTTTTTTGGACGCAGATAAAAGCGCAGCATGTTGTATTTTTATCTCAGTCCAAAAATGCGGAAACACTTGACGAATTTCCATTGAAATGTATTAAGGGGGGATCTGACATTGAAAATTGACGCATTAACGGATCAGTTTTTCCACTCTGCGCATGCGCAGACCTTTAAGTATGGTAAATTAATAAATAACGGATCCGTTTTTACGGATGACAACGGAAAGACGGATCCGTTATTTCAATACAATTGTCGAACGGATCTGCAAACGGATCCGTTTGCAAATTAAATCCGTTTTCAAATGTTTTAACGGATCCGTCGGGCAGTTCCGTTGACGGAACTGCCTGACGGAATCCTTTAACACAAGTGTAAAAGTACCCTTACCTGTCCATATTAGTAGATCCCTATGATGCTGTGAGTTTGGGTCAGTTAACCCCGTGACTAATATGGATGGATAATACATCTGGAATGCACTTGTGTGAATTGCCCCTTAATAGCAGCAAGCAAAGCCCGGACTACCCCTTTAAGGCGGATTTACACCAAACAATTGTGGGACTGATTATCGGGAGTGAACATTAGTATAAACGCTTTCGATAATCTGCCCCTGTAAAGGTGCCGCCGATCACCCGATGAACAAGCAAAATGCTCATTCATTGGGTGAGATTGTTGCTTATGCACCTAAATCATAGTTACTGAGCAGAAGATTGCGCTGTGTGAACAAGGATCAGCTCCCCAGCAACAATGAGTCTGTGTGAGGACGAGCGATGGCAGCAGTGATCGCTCATTCCCAGACAACAGTGATCGCTGCATGTAAATGCAACTCCCTACTTCCACTGATGAGCAGGCAATGGTGCTCTGGTGGCGCATGTCAATGCATCTTTGAAAGGGGTTGTCTGGTTTCAGGAAGAAACTGGGCAACACATGGGATCGTACTGCAAAAAAGAACTGAGCGTTATTTACCGGACAGATCCCGCACCGTCATGTTGTGGAAACTAGACAATCGTTAAAGGGATTATCCAACTTTGTAAAAAGATCGTGAAGATCCCATTCCACATGCCGACCAAGCAGGCAATTTTCAGGAAGGAACTATTCATTTCTGATAATTGCCTGCTCGTTAGAGGAGGTGAGAGCTACATTTACAAGCAGCAATGACCTCCGCTTCACAATTAACCCCCTGTTCACACATGATCTGCTTTCCAGGAATAATGATTTAGGTGTCAGCATCAGCGATGCTTTCACTTGATGAACAAGAATTCACAGGCCAATTATCAGGAATGAGCGCTCCTAGGAACGCTTATTCCTGATGAAAGCGGACTTTAGTATAGGCCATCACTGCTAGAGCAACGGGGAATTCTATTCTTGGCATGGTGGTACAAGGCAGGGGTGCACCTAGCTTTTCGAAAACTAAAATGCCAATTTCTTAACCTAAACCCTTTGCCACAATGAAAGCGCTTATTGCCCATGGCCCCTGCGGTGCCCCCTCTTGCCCCTACCTGGTGCTGCTTGAGGCAATTGCCTCACCTGGCCTCATTGGTGATGCACTTCTGGTACAAGGTTGCATTGAGTTGCGAGGCAGCCTACAACACATAGCCATAACCCCCTCAAACGGGGCATCGATAGAGGTGTCACCAGTCGAACCCCCACTGATAACTTGAATGCCGATCGTGACTGCCCGCCACTACGGATCAGGAGGAAATCTTCTTCCTGTTAGAATCGATTGGCCGATTCCTTGTATGATTTCTTTTACATTCCCCTACGTCAATAGGGGTAACAAATTTCTTACATTTAGCCGAACCCTTCTCTTTAGGCCTCATGCACACGACCGTGTCCGCATTTCAGTCTGCAAGCCACGGTTCTGTAAAATATGGATACTTTTCGCGTGCACTCCACATTCTTCTCACTCCTATCAATAGAAAGGGCCATTCTCGTCAGCAAAAACGGAGCAGGATGGGACATTTTGTATAATTTGCAGAACACGCACATGGATCCGCAAAAAATATACAGATGCGTGCACGGCACCTTACACTCAGTTCACACTTTCGCGTAAAACGCTGCGTTCGAACGCGCAAAAAAACGCACAACAGTACAGGAACCATGCATTCCAATGGGGGTGGTTCACACTTGCGCGTTTTTATGCGCGTTCGAATGCGCCTAAAAACGTCCGACGCATAAGCAAGTATGTTCGCGTTAATTCGGGAGTTTTTCGAGCGTTTGGTGCCAATATACTTCAATGGGAAACGCGATACGCGTGTTGTTCGGGCGTTTGTGCAGCGTAAAACGCGCCTATGGACGCGCGTTTTTCAAAGTTTGCAACATGCTGGATTAGCCACCATGGAATTTCACACCTCTAAAGCACTCAGATTGGCCAAACTATATCATTGGCCATTGGCCAACTATGCAGTCAATCACATAAACGCGCGTCAAACGCGCCTACACTATTTACCAAAACGCTAGAAGAAAACGCGCGTTAACGCCCGTCTTGAACGCTCAGAAAACGCTAGGCTTCAAAACGCTCAGGTCTGAACCCAGTGTTAGACATGAATGGGTCGTGTGCTAGCAGACAGATAAAACCGTTGTGTGCATGGGGCATAATCCACATCCTCTCCCATACCATTTGAGAACCGTACTATGTATCGGGCGAGCAGATTAGGACACTGAGAATGGGTTCAGACTTGAGCGTTTTACAGCGCATTCCTACGCGCTGTAAAACGCTCAACAGGCGAAAACCCATGTTTCCCTATGGGCATGGTTCTCACCTGAGCGTTTTACAGCGCGTACGAACGCGCTGTAAAACGCCCTACGCCCAAAGAAGTACAGGATCTTCTTTGGGGCGTTTTGTCGCGCGTATTGTGATTGACGCCAGAGTGGTCAATCACGCGAACGCGCGTACAACGCGCGTTTCCTATTTCCAAAAACGCGTTGTAATACGCCCGTAAAACGCGCGTATCAAATACGTTCAAGTGTGAACCCAGGGTTAGTTCCATGTGAACCTACCTGTGTGTACTAGGGTAAAATGCTCAGAAAAGAAACTGCAGGCCGGCAGCGCGGCGCTGTGCACACTGCCACACCCGTCTCCTGCAGTCTGCCCCAGCTCTGTACAAGCCGTTATGTAAGAGCTGCAGCCTGACAGACTTTCCCAGAAATCAGCTCCAGCGTCTGAGGATATCGCTCGCTGCATGCACTTCACGTCTCTCTGTGGAACCAACCTCTGAAGCAGAGGCCTGGATCAATTAACTCAGCTGAGAGATACAGTGACCGCCAAAAACAAGCACTTTACACTAATATAATAAAATACCCCTCCCCGCAAATGATAAGAAAATAGGCTCTGTTTTTTAGCAGAAACCGCGCCGCTCTTGTCCTCTTCCCATTGACGTGAATGAGGCAGAGCAACAACACCAGACACATTGCTTGGACCGATTTTTTATGGCACATCCACATATTATGTGACCCTTTTTGTGCCAAGCAAAACAGCTGCCAGTGGGCGTGAAAAGGAGGAGAAGGAGAGAGCAGCCTGGGCTTGCACTGCTCTCCATTAAAGGTGTTGTGTCACGTCAGAAAATGACATTTATCATGTAGAGAAAATGACTAATGTGCTGTGATTGTCCATATTACTTCCTTTGCTGGCTGGATTCATTTTTCCATCACATTATACACTGCTTGTTTCCATGGTTACGACCACCCTGCAATCCAGCAGTGGTGGTCGTGCTTGCACACCATAGGAAAATGCATCAGCCTCTCTGGTGGCCAGGACCGTGGGAGCTCACAAAAGTTTGGCGCTTTTTCCTATAGTGTGCAAGCACGACCACCACTGCTGAATTGCAGGGTGGTCATTACCATGGAAACGAGCAGTGTATAATGTGATGGAAAAATGAATCCAGCCAGCAACGGAAGCAATATGGATAATCACAATACATTAGTAAGTGCCTTGTATTAACTTTACCTACATGATAAATGCCATTTGCTAAACTGACACAGCCCGTTTAAAGTCTATGGGATTTACAGTAACGACTATGTCAAGGCCCAGGCCTTAGGTCTGGCAGGTCTAGGATCGCCAACATTAAATGGGTTGTCGCATAAAGACTACGTATTACCTATCCACAGTACAGATGATAAGTGTCTGATGGGTGGGGGGGACCCTACCTGATTATGATGATAAAGGCCGTTTTGAAGGAGCAGCGATCATGCATTTAGCTCTATGAGGCTGCTGGACATAGCTGAGAGCACCACAGGGATGAATGGAGAGGTCTGCGGTGTGTTCAGACGGGGGCATGCGTCCCTGTTCTCCGCATCAGCGAGGGTCGAAGCAGTTGGAGCCCGACCCGATCAGACAATTATCTCCTACCCTAGCAGAAGGAGATCACTAGTTTTGAAAGCTATCACAAGAATTACAGGGCGTTGCACTTTCCCTGCGATGTGGGTGTGGAATCCACGGAATGTCATTTTATGTTGTGAGATTTCGCCGCAATGCACTGTGAAAAATTTGCAGCAAAGCAAAACATGTAGATCTTGCTGCAAATCCTGCATTAAAACAATGGGGGTCATTTACAAAGCACGCCACATCACTTTTTGGCATTAAAAAAAGTTTTTTTTTTAAATATCTGTGCGACATTCGCAAGTGGTGTCATGGGGATTGGCTGCACAATCGGCCCCGGCATGTTTACTTCAATTTATGCCACTTTAACGTCAAAAACGACTCAACTCAGGGAGAACGACAGGCGCACACAGCAGGATGCATCTCATTTTAATTTATGACGAGGTGCGCGCGTTTTCATAAATTGAGCGCATCCTCTGCCAGTGCAACAAACAAAACGGATTCTGCATTGAGCTTAGTTATGCACATTTTGTACCCTTTTAGACACTTTCGTCTGAGATCCGTTATTTTAGATGGAAAAAAGTCCTACGCAAAGTTTTTTTTCATTTAAAAGGACTCATGCACACGACAGTTGTTTTTTGCGGTCCGCAAAACGGGTTCCGTTGTTCCGTGATCCGTGTCCGTTTTTGCTTCTGTTGTGTTTCCGTGTGTCTTCCGTTTTTTTAGCGGACATGACACAAAAGATTTTACCAAAAGACAGGCTGACAATTTTTGCCAAGTGCCTGCCAAGGAATCTGTAAAAAAACGCGGATGTGGAACACGGATGACACACGGATGGCCATCCACATTTTTTCACGGTCCAATTGACTTGAATGGGTCTGCGAACCGTTTTTCGCGGACAAGAGTAGGACAGGTTATATTTTTTTGACGGACTGGAATCACGGACCACGGACGCGGAGGACAAACGGTGCATTTGCCGAGTTTTCCACAGACCCATTGAAAACCAATGGGTCCGCAGAAAATAACCAAAAACGGAGCAACGGACACGGAATCAAACAACGGTCGTGTGCATGAGGCAAATAATGGTTTTCAGATGGAAATGGCTAAAACGTATGCAACGTGTGCATAAATGAGCATAACCGATGCTTACAATACAGGATCCGTTTTTTTTTTTTGTTTTCTGTTCTTCTGATGGCTCAGAAGAACCGAAAGTAAAACGGTGATGTGAACCGGGCCTTACGTGCTTTATACTGGGACATACGTCCTTACAATGCCCACAATTTACATTCATATAGATACTGTACATGCGAATCTACGGCACTCATATTTGGATTTTAGCATCAGGCTGTATAATTAGACTGTGCTCAGACAATGGATCCGAAAATGACTGTTTCTAGGGTTACATTTGTCAAATTGAAGTGTAATATAACCGCCTCCCACACGATTGCACTGGATGTTACTGAAGGCTGATCTTTTCCATTCATACAGCATACACATGGTCTGCAGCCATCACTCTCCCTGTCAGCAGGGAGGGGTAATATCTCCTGCCACTAACGCGTTTATCTGCTTGCAACTTTTGCCGCCCCTCCTCGGCTCCTCCGGGCTGTCTGGCATGGCTGGACGTGCAGGGAAAACCTCATGCTAAATGAACTTTTTTCTAAGGCCTCTTGCACACGACCGTATGTATTTTACGGTCCGCAAAAAATAGGGATCACGTCCGTGTGCGTTCCGTATTTTGCGGAACGGAACAGCTGGCCCCTAATAGAACAGTCCTATCCTTGTCCGTTAAGCGGACAATAATAGGACATGTTCTATCCCTTAGCGGAACGGACATACGGAAACGGAATGCACACGGAGTACCTTCCGTTTTTTTTGCGGACCCATTGAAATGAATGGTTCCGCATACGGTCCGCGAAAAAAACGGAACGGACACAGTAAGAAAATATGTTCGTGTGCAAGAGGCCTAATTCCATTGCATCCACTGTGCGGAACCTTCCACTGCCCATGAGTCCCTCCAGTACATCCATATACACAGGCCCAGACGAACGCAGGCTATCCGACATGTACTGTAATAGGAGTTACAGCACAATTAACCAAACATTTGTGAAATTGCCAGAAAAAGTCTATTTTTACAAGCTTTCTGTACACTGATTTAAGGGGGCATTCACATGACCGTATCCTTTTTGTGGTCCACAAATTACGGATTTGCAAAATATGGAAGTGGTCTGCGCATCCCGCACTTTTCATGGGCCCCACTATTACAATACCTATTCTTGTCCGCAAAATGAAGGAAATTTGGACATGTTCTTTTTTTGGGGGACGGTGGAACATATGTAGACTACCAGGGTAAAAAAAACACATAAAGAACTTATATATATTAATATATATACATATTCTCCTATTGACTACAAGCAACTGCACTTATAGCAACCAAAAATAGGTGGAAAAACGTCATGGAAAACCTGACCTTAATGTTGTGTGTGAATCCAGCCTTATTCATTTACATAGCACTAAGCAACACATGGTAACAGGACCACAGAGTCTTCTACTGTACCTGTCAATCCAACAGAAAAAATCATGGCACGTCCTATCAGACTCCATATGGGCAATCTTTATACATTGCTGGGTCTAGTCCAGAAATGTCATGAGTGTGTCCCCCCTTTACTGCCCCCTCACAGTAGTTATGCCCCCTGACCTTAAAGGGGTTGTCCCAGTTCAGCAAGTGGCATTTATCATGTAGATAAAGTTAATACAAGACACTTACTAATGTATTGTGATTGTCCATATCGCTTCCTTTGCTGGCTGGATTCATTTTTCATCACATTATACACTGCTTGTTTCCAGGTGTTACAGCGCAGATACGAGGTGGCCAGGACGGACGGCTGCTGCGCATGCGTGCCTATGCACAAGCCCACAGTGTCGGTCACCAGACAGGCTGTTGCTTTTTCCTATATTGTGCAAGCACGACCACCGATGATGGATTGCAGGGTGGTCGTAACCATGGAAACGAGCAGTGTATAATGTGATGGAAAATGTGATTTCAAAGTACATTTGAGACAATAAACAGTCTAAATATCAACACTGGAAAAATTAGGGTGTTCTAAAACTTTTGACCACTAGGATATACCGTATTTTTTCCCCCATAAGATGCTCTTTTTTCCCCCAAAGTGGTCACAGCTGACAGCAGGAAGAAGAAGAGAGAGGGCTGGAGGTGAGGGGAGGTACAGTAAGGCCCCTTTCACACGGGCGAGTTTTCCGCGCGGGTGCAATGCGTGAGGAGGACGCATTGCACCCGCACTGAATCCGGACCCATTCATTTCTATGGGGCTGTGCACATGAGCGGATGCAAGTGCGGATGCGTTGCGATTTTCCCGCATTGTTGCTTAGCAACGGGACCCAATCTCTATTATTTCCCCTTATAACATGGTTATAAGGGGAAATAATAGCATTCTTAATAAAGAATGCATTATTAAATGAAGAGGAAGGGGTTAAAAATAATAAAAGTTAACTTACCTTAGCCACTTGATCGCGTAGTCGTGATCTGTCCTCTCTTTCCCTGCAGCTTCTATGATCTAAAGGACCTGTGATGACGTCACATCACATGGTCCAATCACATGGTCCATCTTACCATAGTGATGGACCATGTGATTGGACCATGTGATGTGACGTCATCACAGGTCCTTTAGATCATAGATGCTGCAGGGAAAGAGAGGACAGATCGCGACTACGCGATCAAGTGGCTAAGGTAAGTTAACTTTTATTATTTTTAACCCCTTCCTCTTCATTTAACAATGCATTCTTTATTAAGAATGCTATTATTTCCCCTTATAACCATGTTATAAGGGGAAATAATCAATTCTCCAGTAGACCCGAAACTGGACTTCAGTGATGAAGTCCGGCTTCGGGTTGGGTACCAAACATGGTGTTTTTTCTCACGCGCGTGCAAAACGTGTTGCAAACGTTTGCACCCGCGCGGGAAAAACGCACATATTCCCGCAACGCACCCGCCTCTTATCCGGGCGTCAAACATGACGCCCGTGTGCAAGAGGTCTAAGTGTTCTTTTTTTATTTTATGTGATCTGAAGCTAGGGGCTGATCTGAGGCCGGGGGCTGATCTGAGGCCGGGGGCTGATCTGAGGCTGAGGCTAGGGGCTGATCTGAGGCTGGGGCTGATCTCAGGCTGGGGGCTGATCTGAGGCCGGAGGCTGATCTGAGGCCGGGGGCTGATCTGAGGCCGGGGGTTGATCTGAGGCCGGGGGCTGATCTGAGGCCGGGGGCTGATCTGAAGCTGGGGGCTGATCTGAAGCTGGGGGCTGATCTGAGGCCGGAGGCTGATCTGAGGCTGGAGGCTGATCTGAGGCTGGGGCTGATCTGAGGTATGGGGGTCTCACCTGAGGTCTGAATGAAGGGTCTTATTTATATTGGGGCTCTTATCTGACGTCTGATTGGGGGTCATACACATTGGGGTCTGAGCTGAGGTCTGATCTGAGGTCTTACTAACATTGGGGTGTGATTGGGGCTGTGAGCTGAAGTCTGATTAATGTTACATTCACATGAACGTATTTTGCTTCCGTGTCTGCACCGTGTGCGGTCCGCATCCGTATGTCCGTTCCGTAGCCCCGCAAATAGAACATGTCCTATTCTTGTCCGTTTTGCAGGCATTGTTACAATCGATCGATTCCATGCGGAATGTCATCCGTTTTTTTGCGGATCCACAATTTGCGGACCTCTAAACACATACGGTCGTGTGAATGTAGCCTAATAATTGGGGGTTTGATTAGTGGTCTGACCTGAGGTCTAATGGAAAATATTTTTTTTCTTCTTGTCCTCCCCTAAAACCTAGGTGTGTCTTATAGACCGGTGAGTCTTATAGGGCGAAAAACTACGGTGTGTGTATATATATATCTCCTCCACTCTGCATGTTGAGCTCACTGAGCACTGCTTTTCTTCTCTTTACCATAATCCATTTATCTCCTCCCAAAGCTCCTCTGGCAGACATGATATTCATCTCGACATGTAATAGCTTGGATCCAGGCCTAGTGTAAATGATGCCACTGGAAGAAAGCGTTGGCATTACTGCAGCTGCCCATAGAAACAGAGCTTTTTATTAAACAGCCACAATTTTTAAGCTTTCTAACATCTGCTGCAAACTAAACGCCTAAATTCATACATAAAGAATTTTACTGATGGGATCTGACGGACTTTTCCCAATACAGACGCACTTGAGGATCCGAGTGAAAATCCCGTAACACAATTCAATCGCAGCAACAATCTGCAGGGAAATCGAGGAACATCCTAGAAATCCCAAATGATGCTTCACGTTACGTATCGCCAAAACCGATCATTTTGTTATCACAGATTCACAGTTTCGCACTGTAACATCCACACTTCCCAAATTGTTCTACATGCCTAGAGCTAGGATAGGGTTACGTACACTCCTGTGGTTTTGGCTCACATAGAAACACGCTAAAAAATAGAAAGGATGCAATAAATGGGCACAAGTATTTACTGGAAAATGTAGAGTTCTAGTCGCCATCTAATATTTCGATACACTTACACGTAAAGGGGTTGTAAAGGTCGTAGCTATTGATGACCTATCCTTAGACTGGTGGGTGTCCAACACCCAGAGCCCCCACCAGTCAGCGGCTCTCAATTATGCCATGACTGATGTAAAAAATGATGATCAGACACAATCTTTTTCTAAGGCCTCATGCACACGACTGTATGTATTTTGCAGTCTGCAAAAAACTGATCCACAAAAAATACGGATGACGTCCGTGTGCATTCCGTAGTTTGCAGAACGGAACAGCTGGACCCTATTAGAGCAATCCTATCCTTGTCCGTAATGTGGACAATACTAGGACAAACGGTATTCTATTTTTTGGCGGAACGAATGGCTCCAGTTGCCATGCGGAGTAAATTAATTTTTTTTGCGGACCTATTGAAACGAATGGTTCTGCATATGGTCCGCAAACCCCCCCCCCCCCAAAAAAAAAGGGAACGGACATGGAAAGAAAATACGTTTCTGTGCATGTGCCCTAACGAAGCTAGAACCAGCCCTGTACCCCGCATGAATCCAGAGATCTCCACATTCATTGCTCCAAGTGTTCTGCTAGATTGTATTCAGCCTGGCAGCTCGGGGGGTGTCCTTTCTCAGGAAGGGGGGTGTCCTTTCTGCCGCAGCTCTTTACCTGTAACTGCCACAGCTTCTAACGGACCATATGGCTGGTGACAGTTGAAGATTGAGGCCTCATGCACACGGCCGTGGAACACGGCCGTGCGCGGACCGTGGTATCCCGGCCTGGAATCCAGCTGACAGCAGGAGCGCATGGCGTCATTGGTTGCTATGACGCTGTGCGCTTCATGCCGCTGATGGACTACAGTGTTTCACGGCTGTGTGCATGAGGCCTTAGGCTTCTTGCACACGAACGTGTGCGTCCCGTGCCCGTATTGCGGACCGCATTTGCGGATCCGCAATACACGGGCACCATTCCGTGGCCATTCCGCATCACGGATGCGGACCCATTCATTTCAATGGGTCCGCAAATCCGGAGATGCGGAACGGTGCGGAATGGAATGACCGAACGGAACACTAGGGAAGCACTACGGAGTGCTTCCGCGGGGTTCCGTTCAGTACTTCCGTCCCGCAAAAAGATAGAACATGTCCTATCTTTTTGCGGAACGGGCAGATCGCAGACCCATTCAAGTGAATGGGTCCGCGATCCGCTGCGGCTGCCCCACGGACGGTGCCCGAGCATTGCGGGCCGCAATTTGCCTTAAGAACGTTTGAGAACGTTTGACCAGCTCAGTGAGGCCTGGTTCAAACCTGAGCGTTTTACAGCGGGTTCCTACGCGCTGTAAAACACTCAACAGGCGAAAACCCATGTTTCCCCATGGCCATGGTTCTCACCTGAGCGTTTTACAGCGCGTACGAACGCGCTGTAAAATGCCCTACGCCCAAAGAAGTACAGGAGCTTCTTTGGGTCGTATTGTCGCGCGTATTGTGATTGACGCCAGAGTGGTCAATCACACGAACGCGCGTACGACGCACGTTTCCTATTTCCAAAAACGTGCTGTAATACGCGCGACAAAAACGCACGTACGACGCGCGTATCAAGTACGCTCAAGTGTGAACCTAGCCTGAGACAGAAAAAAAAATAAGGAAAAGAACAAACAGCAGGTGGCGCTATACAGACACATTTTATTGAATAGCTCACTGGGTATAGTAAATTTTTTATTACATGCAATTACAAAAGTGTTCAGATCCAGTTGCTGGTTTGAAAAACGTGCCATGTACATATAGTGCTGCCTTGTAGTAACTCGGCATGGTGGCTTCATAGTACAGCATGGTACTTATGGTTTATGTTCCAATTATTTTCTTGTGGATTCAGTATGGATTCAACAAGGACACGTATTATAACCTCCCTAGACTTCTGTAGGTGATAGATTACAGCTCCGCCAAACTGGAAGGTTGTACAGAGCTGTATTCTACCTGTGTGAATTAGGCTTTACTATCTCACTGCAGTATCTAAATGATGGTTATTATAACCTGGAACCTTTGGAGACGAATGCGAGCTGATAGCTCGGGAGATGAATAATAGCATTCACTACACGATGTATGAATGTGCCATATTCCAACAAATGTCAGATAATAAGATGCACCCATGAAACGTGTCGTATCTGTCACAGGTCTACATCCAGCGCTTTGTTACACACGGAAGAATATGGTGCAAATACAGCCCTTAGGCCAGTGTTTCCCAACCAGTGTGCCTCCAGCTGTTGCAGAACTACAACTCCCAGCATGCCCGCACAGCCAAAGCCTGTCCGAGGATGCTGGGAGTTGTAGTTTTGCAACAGCTGGAGGCCCACTGGTTGGGAAACACTGCCTTAGGCTACTTCCACACTCACGTTTCGGCTTTCCGTTTGAGAGATCCGTTCAGGGCTTTTAAAAGCGGTCCAAAACGGATCAGTTTTGCCCTAATGCATTCTGAATGGAGAAGGATCCGCTCAGAATGCATCAGTTTGCCTCCGTTCAGTCACCATTCTGCTCTGGAGGCGGACACCAAAACGCTGCATGCAGCGTTTTGCTTTCCGCCTGATGAAGCGGAGCCAAACGGCCTGGCACACAATGTAAGTCACTGGGGACGGATCCGTTTTCTCTGACACAATCTGGCACAAAAATACGTCATGGCTATAGAAGACATAATACAACCGGATCCGCTCATGACTAGAGATGAGCGAACATTAAAAAAAAGTCCGTTGTTCGGCGTTCGGGTTGTGGTAAGTCGCACATCCCGTTATGGATTCCACTATAGCGGCATATGGAATCCATAAGGGGCGGCTGCCACCAACCCGAATCTTGTACACCGAAGGACCTGGGGTGGCGTCACCGTCATGTGATCAGTGCAGGGCGTGGCTCAGCACGGGATCAAATCCAGTGATGAGCCACGCCCCTACTGATCACATGACGGTGACGTCACCCCAGGTCCTTCGGCTGTGCAAAGTTCGGGTTGGTGGCAGCCGCCTATGGATTCCATATGCCGCTATAGTGGAATCCATAACGGGATGCGCGACTTACCACCACCCGAACGCCGAACAACGGACTTTTTTTTAATGTTCGCTCATCTCTACTCATGACGGATGCAGGTGGTTGTATTATTGTAACAGAAGCGTTTTTGCAGATCCATGACGGATCCGCAAAAAACGCTAGTGTGAAAGTAGCCTTAGGGTGCTTTCACACTTGCGTTGTTAGGATCCGGCAGGCAGTTCTGTCCCGCCGGATCCGTCACACCGCATGACAACTGAAGGCATTTGTAGACGGATCTGGCTTGCGGATCCGTCTACAAATGCATTGCAAGTGCGGATCCATCTCTCCAGTTGCCATGCGGATAGACGAATCAGTCTAGTATTTTTTTCACTGTCTTAAAGGTCTGCGTATGCGCAGACCGGAAGGACGGATCCGTCCTTCAGTCTTTTCTTAATGCCGGATCCGGTCCCAATGTAAGTTAATGGGACTTAAGGCCGGATCCGGCGTTCAGTCAAGTGTTCCGGCATTTCAGGACGGAAGCCCCTTTCACACGAGCGAGTTTTCTTCGCGGGTGCAATGCGTGACGTGAACGCAGAGCACCCGCACTGAATCCTGAATTCATTTCAATGGGTCTGTGTACATGAGCGTTGTTTTTCATGCATCACTTCTGCGTTGCATGAAAATCGCAGCATGTTCTATATTTTGCGTTTTTCACGCAGCCCTGGCCCCCTCAGAAGTGAATGGGGCGGTGTAAAAAAACGCATTGCATGTGCAAGCAAGTGCGGCTGCCATGCGTTTTTCACTGATGGCTGCTAGGAGATGTTGTTTGTAAAGCTTCAGTTTTTTATCACGCGAAAAAACGCATCAAAACGCATTGCACCCGCACGGAAAAAACTGAACGTAATCGCAGACAAAACTGACTGAACTTGCTTGCAAAATGGTGTGAGTTTCCCTGAACGCATCCGGACCTCATCCGTCACGCTCGTGTGAAAGAGGCCTTAGAGGTCACACCTCTCTACCTGTGCTGCATCGTATAGTGATAGTTCTTCAATTTGGCATCTGCTAATCCAGATCGTCTGATAGCCCAGGAATTGTCCAACCCCCGACAAACGGGTCCTGGTAAATTGTTTGAAAGGAAGTAGAAACCCACTTTTCTATAGAGCGCCATTCCAGTGCCGTTGCCGCCGTCTCTGCTCCAGGCCGCATCAGAGAAGAAGTCTGACGTTCAGGGGGGCAATGCTGGAGTTATCAAGAGTGACATTTCCTTGATACCCAGAGCCCTGGACTGAGATGTGCCCAATTTATGCCTGATAATGAATTAGGTGCATATCTAACCCCGCTATGAGTTGGCGTAGACTTCAGCTATAATCTAGACCGGTCTGCAGGCAGAGAGAGGCTCCACCACCCCTCATATTAAGCTCTGCCCCTTCTGTATGGGGTGGGCCATAATTACTTTTTAACGCCAGTTTTGCAGCGTGACAGTCTTACTAAACTTCCCTCACCCAGGCAGACAATAGGCTGGGTGTAGCTTGACAAATCCCAGGTGCCAGGTCACCATGGCGATCAGGAATTTGGAACTGGCGCTTGGGTATTTGTCAGCCCGTTTTCAAAGGTGCCCAGGCGACGGGTGCAGAGCGGCAGAGGGGAGGCCCGTTCTGTCCGGAGGCTTCCATTGTGGAAGCGCTCATATTCATATTCATCTGTATCGCCGTCCTCAGGACAGCGATACGGATTAAATGGTGCGGAGGAGCAGGGGAGAGGCGTCTCCTTGCCCGTTCCTCTGATAGGCTACAGGCACTAGGCTACCTGTAGCCTATCAGAGGCCGGTGCAGGCGGCGCGATGACGTCATCACGCCGCCTGAGCCGTACAGTGCGGGACACAGGCCGGAAGAGGCCTGCATCGCATCACTGACCGCAGCATAAGGTAAGTATATGAGTTTATTGTTTTTATTATTTATAGTATACTGTGGCAAGAAGGGGGGTGGGGGGCCCTATATACTGGCATAATATGGGGGCACTATGGGGCCCCATATACTGGCACAATATGGGGGGCACTATGGAGAAGAGGGGAAGCACTATGGGGGCCCTATATACTGGCACAATATGGGGGACACTATGGAGAAGAGGGGAAGCACTATGGGGCCCTATATACTGGCACAATATGGGGGGCACTATGGAGAAGAGGGGAAGCACTATGGGGCCCTATATACTGGCAAAATACGGGGGAACTATGGAGAAGAGGGGAAGCACTATGGGGCCCTATATACTGGCACATAATGGGGGGCACTATGGAGAAGAGGGGAAGCACTATGGGGCCCTATATACTGGCACTATAGAGAAGAGGGGAAGCACTATGGGGGCCCTATATACTGGCACAATGTGGGGGGACACTATGGAGAAGAGGGGAAGCACTATGGGGCCCTATACACTGGCACAATATGGGGGGCACTATAGAGAAGAGGGGAAGCACTATGGGGGCCCTATATACTGGCACAATATGGGGGACACTATGGAGAAGAGGGGAAGCACTATGGGGCCCTATATACTGGCACAATATGGGGGGCACTATGGAGAAGAGGGGAATCACTATGGGGCCCTATATACTGGCACAATATGGGGGGCACTATGGAGAAGAGGGAATCACTATGGGGCCCTATATACTGGCACAATATGGGGGGCACTATGGAGAAGAGGGGAAGCACTATGGGGCCCTATACACTGGCACAATATGGGGGGCACTATGGAGAAGAGGGGAAGCACTATGGGGGCCCTATATACTGGCACAATATGGGGGCACTACGGAGAAGAGGGGAAGCACTATGGGGGGCCCTATATACTGGCACAATATGGGGGGCACTATGGAGAAGAGGGGAAGCACTATGGGGCCCTATATACTGGCACAACATGGGGGGGCACTATGGAGAAGAGGGGAAGCACTATGGGGGCCCTATATACTGGCACATTATGGGGGGCAATATGGGGGCCCTATATACTGGCACATTATGGGGGGCACTATGGAGAAGAGGGGAAGGAGCACTATGGGGGCATCTACTGGGGGCCCTATGTACTGGCATGCATTATTGGGGGGCTCTATGGAGAAGTGTGGGGGGGAGCACTATGGGGGCATCTACTGGGGGCTTTAGGGCTCCGCCTGGCTCCTAACTTTTTTAGCTGGCTCCTAGATTCCAAGGACATTTGTCAAGCCCTGACATAGATGATGGTTGGTGATTCAGAGTCAGTCTATGTAAGTAATCGATTGATTTAATATACCTGCAGCATGTATTTGTCTTGGTGCTTTAGGTAATTCGACACACTTGATTTACAGGTTGGTTGGTCTTGTCCTTTTTGTGTTACAGATATATGGATATTTACTAAACTGTGGTCACTCCACTGTCCACGGATGGCCCTATGTCCCCTGATGATTCAAGGGGCCCTTTCTTTAGCCGATGTATGATTGATTGATGAAACGCGTCGGGACTATTTTTGTTGGCTAAGGATGACTATGGGATGGATCACACACGAGTGTTGACGTACCAACCGATGAGTATAAGATTGCTCTCTATGCATTACACCACTTGGTTTTTGCAGGTTAAGGCTGGGAACACACTTTGCGTGTTCCCAGGGCGCGCCTATGACGCGCATATGACGCGCGCTTCAGCCGCCAAGTGGCTGTTTTATGGGAGCGCGCGTCATATGCGCGCTCCCATAATAGCCTATGGGTTGGATCGCGCGTGCTGCCGCGCGATAGTCACGGCAGCCGACACGACCGGGCAGGGCGTTTTACAGCGCGTTCATCCGCGCTGTAAAACGCCGACATGTGAACCATGCACATAGGGATGCATGGCTTTTCACATGTTGAGCGTTTTTCAGCGCGTATGAATGCGCTGAAAAACGCTCAGGTGTGTTCCCAGGGTAAGAGTTGTTTTCGTATGGTCATGAGGTTTTTGTACTCCATACTTCTTTTGTTCGTATAGCACTGTTTCCATGACACGGGACCTTCCCACATATGAGCAGGACTACAACAGGGAAAGTTGGCTCAGGGACAGGTTCCGGTAACGGTGCTATCCCTTGCGGGGTAGGACACTGTTAATAGGTGTAGGGCAGGGTGGCAATAGGGCTACTGGAAGACTGCTCACTGCTTTTGTTACACCCTCCTTTGTTGTCGGGCCATGCCCCTGCCTACCCTGGACTTACTTCCATGGTTGGGGCTTCTGTGTCACTTCTGTGGCTGTTATATGTAGCCTTACGGCTTTGTTGTGCCCGTAGTCGGATGACTGGCGTGCTTATTTTCAGGCAAAAAATTTCTTTTGTAATGTATTTTTATCTTGACTAGGTAAAAGTTAAGTTTTATTAAGCTTGCCCCTCTTTTTTCATTTTTTTGATTCAGAGTCAGCTCTGCTGTACTTCATGACTGCACATAGAGCTGATCACAAGGCTTCTGCAGAGATAACACAAGGTGAAATAAGAAGGAAAACCTGATTAGGCTGTTGCTGTGTGTCTGGGGGCAGACTCTGGACAAAATCAGTCTCCTTCCCCCCGTGGCAGGTGACAAGGGGGGGAAGGAGACTGATTTGTTCTTACGCCCCCTGCAGAAAGAGTCTTCTTAAATCTACTGCCATGCGACTGCAGAGGATTTGCTCCTTCCTGTCAATCAGGGCAGAAAATGATTTCTAATGGCTGTGGATTAAGGATCAGTATGTGAAGACCTGGCTGTGGGGAGAGACTAAGCATTATTAAGTCATTATTAAAAATGTTCACTGGATGATGTAAATGAAAAAAAAACAAAAACGTATTTTTTATGATTCATGCAATAAATGTGATATTTAATCTGGCGCATCCCCTTTAAATACTTACCGGTAATGATGACGATATTGATAATCTAGGCCACTTGTATGGCTCAGATATTGATGAGATTCCTATACAAGAAAGATATAAAGGTGTAATAAACTGCCTAAGTGATGGGCAGCATCTCCCGCAGAGTGGTCATGGAATAAAATATCGGGGCGAGCCAGAGGGAAGATAAAGTAAATTGTGCAGTATGAATGGCAAAGGTAAGCACAATGTGAGTATAGCGCTGAAAATGAGGAGCAGCAGCAGCAGCAGGCGCCCTATTCACGTAGAAGGGCTGAGCTCATTAAAGCGGTGAAATCTCTGTGCATGTTTCCCTGGCTGTCTCAGCCCTTATCCCCTAGTAACAGTGCTCGCACATAATGCAATCCAGCCATTCAGCACTATCCATGCCGCCTGTGACAAATCTGCACTGATCCAATTCTACTTCTAGGTCAAATGACAGCTTCTCACATGGACAGGGGTTGCTTAACACCGTGTTATACCACACCTATTAAAAGCCAGTGCAATATTTTTATTAACGCAAATGTCAAGGCAGGAAAGGCCAGGCTCCTGTGCTGCACATACAGAGAGCGAGTGATCAACGCTGAAGGATCCACCATCCAAAAAGAGAAAAGCAAAATAACGTTAAAGTAACGCTCCGTCACCGCCGTCACTTTCAATGCTGCATGGAGGGACTGCATAAAATGCATCAATTCCTGCTATAATTGTATTATTAACATGCAAAACCTCGAGCGGTACTGTAATAATTCAGCCAGGGTCTGCTGACAGGGGACTAGCCTCTCCCATAACTAAAGGGGTCTGTTACAACGGTGGTCCGTCGCAGTGAGCACTACTACTCCCATTTCTGCTACCACCACTCCTCTTCTCTCCCTGGTGTGTGCAGTTGATGCAATAAGACTGTGTTGTTGAGCTCATTTCCTTGCCAGAGCAATTAGGTCCTGGTTTGCTAAGTTCCTGCTAAGGTGTTTGTTTTCTGTTGTCTGCCATGTATTGACCATGCCTGTTTAACGGATTCCGCCTCTCTGCTGCCTGTCCTGACCTCTGCCTGTTTACCAGCCCTGATCTCTGACCTGTATCACATATTCCCAAGTACTCAGCCTGCCCTGGCCCGACTTGTTACTGACTACATGTTTGCCTGTTCCTTCAGTACCTAGCACCAATATCTCTGACCCCAAGAGTCAGTTGTCAACCACATCGGGACTACTCCAAGAGGTGGGGGTCTGGTGGCTCCCTGCAGCAAAGTCCAGATCTCTGTATAGGGGTTAAAGGGTTAAGGCCATTAGGTTGAGCCCAAAGGGAAATTGGTTGGTTGGCACAGTGGGGCCACACCCACTGCCGTAACAGGGCTATTTCTGATACTAACATTATACTACGGATTTGGTGTACTCTATGCACATGAATACACTGCTTTATACACAGTGCCTATGCCACCAGGAAATTCGCTGATAAAACAGGCACAATGGGGGAAGTTTATTATCTCCCTGCGTCACTTTTCTGGCACAAAGGGGGTGTGGTGAGGGGCCAGCAGGCCCGACACATTTATCTTCATTTGTACCAGTTTTCTAGCACAAATCTTCTGCTGGAGGATGCGCCTAATTTATGACGAGGTATTAGGCGCATCTTCCGGAAGCACAGAGCGTAAAAGGTCGGTCTTTGATAAAAAATCTCCCCAGTGTCTTGTAGGTCTAACTCACCTGAATATAATGAGACCTTTCACTTAGCAATCTGTTGCGTAATGCTTGGGCCAAAAGTACTTTGAATTAATATGCAAATGAGCAGTGAAGTGCATCGAGGGCGGATCCAAGCCACTCTGTGCACCCTTGATCCTCCTGCTTCCTCTTCCAGCCCCTCCCTTTTCCGTGATTGACAGGTGCATAGTTATTTCATCTGGCCCTGTCAATCAAGAAGGAAAGGGAGGGGCTAGCAGAGAAAGCAGGAGGAGCAAGAGTGCACAAAGTGGATTGGGCCCGCCCTTGGTGCACTTGTGTCCCGTGAGCTTCAATTTCATAGAATACAGGTACAGAAAACACTGCTTTTGCTACCAGCTGAGCTAGCAGGGACATAGTTTCCTTCTGCAGGATGAGAGTGAAGCGTATGCATTCGTAAAGTCAATTTCTCATATTCATCCTTCCACATCCATCCACAAATCACCAGTAAAAGACAGGCAAGCCGACACCAAATCATAGGTTCTGCCAGGATAAAGGACTGCTTGGAGTTTTCCCTCCAGGTACTGAATAAAATATGAGAACTACTTGTATTCCTATGTGTATCTGTAGACTTCTTATGGATCTGGTGTGTGCATGATGTGGCGGCACTATGTATGGGGGCACTCTGGCTGTACTGTGTATGAAGGTGCAATGGGTGTTCGGTGGTACTGTTATGGGGAACCTGGCGGGCACTAGTCATGGAAGGCACATATCATGGTGATACTTTGTCGTCAGTGTTAAACATTTGTGTGTGCGTACTGCCGGAGAGTGGAGGCTGAGCCATCAGGATAGGCATGTGCTATAAAAGAGAGGGGAGGTGAACTACGCTCAACCATGCCTCATTGGATTTAATTATCGCACCGTAATCTACAATCGGAGAAAAGGTCAACCGTGGATTTATTGTTGTATATTGCGCCTTTCACTGAGCCTCAGGACTGGATTCCATTGTCTGGTGTGCACTGGGATGAGGCACTGCAGAATGGCTTCTGTATAGCGCTGCTATTGTGTGTTGGTATTATTCAGTGACTGCATGGTGTTAGCATTCAGTGATTACATGGGGATATCATTTGGTTGGTGCATGGTGGTATTATTAGGACACTGAATGGCGCTATTATTTGGTCAGTGTATGTTATTAAGTGACGGCATGGTGCAGCGATTGTGAAGGTATACTATTTGGTTGGTGTATGGTGCACACTGTACACTGCTATTATTAGGTCAGTGTATGGTGGTATTATTAGGCCAGTGTATGGTGGTATTATTAGGTCACTATATGGTGGTATTATTAGCTCAGTGTTTGGTGTCATTAGGTCAGAATATGGTGGTATTATTAGCTGTGTATGGTGGTATTAGATCACTGTATGGTAGTATTATTAGCTCAGTGTATGGTGGTATTAGGTCACTGTATGGTAGTATTATTAGCTCAGTGTATGGTGGTATTAGGTCACTGTATGGTAGTATTATTAGCTCAGTGTATGGTGTCATTAGGTCAGAATATGGTGGTATTAGATCACTGTATGGTGGTATTATTAGGTCAGTGTATGGTGGTATTAGATCACTGTATGGTGGTATTATTAGGTCACTGTATGGTGGTATTATTAGGTCAGTATAAGGTGATATTATTAGCTCAGTATATGGTGATATTATTAGGCCAGTGTAGTATGGTGATATTATTAGGCCAGTGTATGGTGGTATTATTAGGCCAGTGTATGGTGTCATTAGGTCAGAATATGGTGATATTATTAGCTCAGTGTATGGTGGTATTAGATCACTGTATGGTGGTATTAGGTCACTATATGGCGGTATTATTAGCTCAGTGTATGGTGGTATTAGATCACTGTATGGTGGTATTATTAGGTCACTATATGGTGGTATTATTAGCTCAGTGTATGGTGTCATTAGGTCAGAATATGGTGATATTATTAGGCCAGTGTATGGTGGTATTAGATCACTGTATGGTGGTATTATTAGGTCACTATATGGTGGTATTATTAGCTCAGTGTATGGTGTCATTAGGTCAGAATATGGTGATATTATTAGGCCAGTGTATGGTGGTATTATTAGGTCAGAATATGGTGATATTATTAGCTTAGTGTATGGTGGTATTAGATCACTGTATGGTGGTATTAGGTCACTAAATGGTGGTATTATTAGCTCAGTGTATGGTGGTATTAGATCACTGTATGGTGGTATTATTAGGTCACTATATGGTGGTATTATTAGCTCAGTGTATGGTGTCATTAGATCAGAATATGGTGATATTATTAGGCCAGTGTATGGTGGTATTAGATCACTGTATGGTGGTATTATTAGGTCACTATATGGTGGTATTATTAGCTCAGTGTATGGTGGTATTAGATCACTGTATGGTAGTATTATTAGCTCAGTGTATGGTGTCATTAGGTCAGAATATGGTGATATTATTAGCTCACTGTATGGTGGTATTATTAGGTCACTGTATGGTAGTATTATTAGCTCAGTGTATGGTGTCATTAGGTCAGAATATGGTGATATTATTAGCTCAGTGTATGGTGGTATTAGATCACTGTATGGTAGTATTATTAGCTCAGTGTATGGTGTCATTAGGTCAGAATATGGTGATATTATTAGCTCACTGTATGGTGGTATTATTAGGTCACTGTATGGTAGTATTATTAGCTCAGTGTATGGTAGTATTATTAGCTCAGTATATGGTGATATTATTAGGCCAGTATATGGTGATATTATTAGCTCAGTGTATGGTGGTATTATTTGATCCGCATATAGTAATAATATTAGGTCATTGAATGTTGGGACTAAGACCTGAAACCACAACATTCAACAAATGCTCCAGGGGTTCTGCTATCCCGGAAACACCCTGACTACTATTATTATGCACAATGGATAACATTACTGAATGGGGCTGGAAACATTTCTTTTTACATTGTATCTTGTACTATTTTATGGGCACTACATCGGTGAGCGCCGTGGTTATGGCTTATGCTTTCAGTGAAGCAAAGCGCAGAAAATCTCTTTCCACCGAAGATAGGCTGTGCATGCTTATGACAGACAGATCACAGATGGATGCATACACTGATAAAGTCAGCGCTCACCTGTCAAAAGCCCGCACTTGCCCATGGAAAGCCTGGATTTCTGTATCCCACTGAAATCAACACAATGTGCTTCACAATGTCCGATCTTTGCCAGCTCCAATGTAGTAATTCGTAGATTAATAACGGCATTTTGAACAGAGAAGAGAGACTCTCAATCACTCGCAGCCTATAAATAACTGGGGGACATAATGGGAAGATTACCGGCCAAATAATAAGGTCTGTTTGGTGCATATGTGCTATTAAGTGATTGGTGAGCAATTTGATGAACTTGGCTTTCGCAAACGAAGAAAACATTAACATAATGTTAAGATTCACCCTCAATCAAGAAAAGTGCTAGATGGAGATGAGAGAACGGTGGCTTTCTTCAGAGATCAGAGCCGAAACCATATGGTAGGTGGGAGTACAGCTCCATTCCCCTCATGAAACAACAGATATAGTCCTTGAATCATAGTTTATCTTTAGCTTAAAAAACATAATGCAGCATATTTATGGTGTATTTTAGCTTTAGGCATGACTACACAATTGTCTAAACCGGAAGCACCCATTCTTCTAGTGCTGCACCGACCACGGAGGCGACCACACAGTAGACACTGGGCCTGTCAAAGGAAGAGGCACACCGGCGGCCTACCCCCAAAAGCCAATTTTTAATTTCAATTACTTCTAAATGCAGAAATCAGCACTGGAGGCCACTGAAAACAAAGAATTGGTGTGTGTGTGTACAGTATATATACCTATATATAAGCCTGCCCAGGGAAGCCCTTGCCCTTTCAGGATGGCCCACTTAGATGCAGGGCTTTGATAATCCCCACACATTTTCAGCTAGGGACAGTCCAAATTTGCCAGCACCATCTCTACATAAAGATCTGATGCTCTCAGCATTAATTAATGTAGGATCGTCCGGCACTGAATTCAACTGTATTGCCCTGCTCAGGCGATGAAACAGTTTCATACTGTGGTGCGCAGTCCAGTGTTATGTGCTGCCCTGTGGTATTTGGTTCTGCTGAGACAGTATTTTGTGCTGCCCTGTGATATTTGGTTCTGCAGGGGCAGTATTTTGTGCTGCACTGTGGTATTTGGTTCTGAAGGGGCAGTATTTGGTGCTGCACTGTGGTATTTGGTTCTGCTGAGGCAGTATTTTGTGCTACCCTGTGATATTTGGCTCTGCTGAGGCAGTATTTGGTGCTGCACTGTGGTATTTGGTTCTGCTGAGGCAGTATTTTGTGCTGCAAACTGTGGTATTTGGTTCTGCTGAGGCAGTATTTTGTGCTGCCCTGTGATATTTGGTTCTGCAGGGGCAGTATTTTGTGCTGCACGTGTGGTATTTGGTTCTGAAGGGGTAGTATTTGGTGCTGCACTGTGGTATTTGGTTCTGCTGAGGCAGTATTTTGTGCTACCCTGTGATATTTGGCTCTGCTGAGGCAGTATTTGGTGCTGCACTGTGGTATTTGGTTCTGCTGAGGCAGTATTTTGTGCTGCAAACTGTGGTATTTGGTTCTGCTCAGGCAGTATTTTGTGCTGCCCTGTGATATTTGGTTCTGCAGGGGCAATATTTTGTGCTGCATGTGTGGTATTTGGCTCTGCTGGGGCAGTATTTTGTGCTGCACTGTGGTATTTGGTTCTGCAGGGGCAGTATTTTGTGCTGCACTGTGATATTTGGTTCTGAAGGGGGCAGTATTTGGTGCTGCACTGTGGTATTTGGTTCTGCTGAGGCAGTATTTTGTGCTACCCTGTGATATTTGGCTCTGCTGAGGCAGTATTTGGTGCTGCACTGTGGTATTTGGTTCTGCTGAGGCAGTATTTTGTGCTGCAAACTGTGGTATTTGGTTCTGCTGAGGCAGTATTTTGTGCTGCCCTGTGATATTTGGTTCTGCAGGGGCAGTATTTGGTGCTGCACGTGTGGTATTTGGCTCTGCTGAGGCAGTATTTGGTGCTGCACTGTGGTATTTGGTTCTGCTGAGGCAGTATTTTGTGCTGCACTGTGGTATTTGGTTCTGCTGAGGCAGTATTTTGTGCTGCACTGTGGTATTTGGTTCTGCTGAGGCAGTATTTTGTGCTGCAACTGTGGTATTTGGTTCTGCTGAGGCAGTATTTTGTGCTGCACTGTGGTATTTGGTTCTGCTGAGGCAGTATTTTGTGCTGCATGTGTGGTATTTGGCTCTGCTGGGGCAGTATCTTGTGCTGCACTGTGGTATTTGGTCCTGCTGAGGCAGCATTTTGTGCTGCACTGTGATATTTGGTCCTGCTGAGGCAGCATTTTGTGCTGCACTGTGGTATTTGGTCCTGAAGGGGCAGTATTTGGTGCTGCCCTGTGGTATTTGGTTCTGCTGAGGCAGCATTTTGTGCTGCACTGTTGTATTTGGTTTTTAAGGGGCAGTATTTGGTGCTGCCCTGTGGTATTTGGCTCTGCTGAGGCAGTATTTGGTGCTGCACTGTGGTATTTGGTTCTGCTGAGGCAGTATTTTGTGCTGCACTGTGGTATTTGGTTCTGAAGGGGCAGTATTTGGTGCTGCACTGTGATATTTGGTTCTGCTGAGGCAGTATTTTGTGCTACCCTGTGATATTTGGCTCTGCTGAGGCAGTATTTGGTGCTGCACTGTGGTATTTGGTTCTGCTGAGGCAGTATTTTGTGCTGCACTGTGGTATTTGGTTCTGCTGAGGCAGTATTTTGTGCTGCACTGTGATATTTGGTTCTGCTGAGGCAGTATTTTGTGCTGCACTGTGGTATTTGGTTCTGCTGAGGCGGTATTTTGTGCTGCACTGTGGTATTTGGTTCTGCTGAGGCAGTATTTTGTGCTGCACTGTGGTATTTGGCTCTGCTGAGGCAGTATTTGGTGCTGCACTGTGGTATTTGGTTCTGCTGAGGCAGTATTTTGTGCTGCACTGTGGTATTTGGTTCTGCTGAGGCAGTATTTTGTGCTGCACTGTGGTATTTGGTTCTGCTGAGGCAGTATTTTGTGCTGCACTGTGGTATTTGGTTCTGCTGAGGCAGTATTTTGTGCTGCACTGTGGTATTTGGTTCTGCTGAGGCAGTATTTTTGTGCTGCACTGTGGTATTTGGTTCTGCTGAGGCAGCATTTTGTGCTGCACTGTGGTATTTGGTTCTGCTGAGGCAGTATTTGGTGCTGCCCTGTGGTATTTGGTTCTGCTGAGGCAGTATTTTGTGCTGCACTGTGGTATTTGGTTCTGCTGAGGCAGTATTTTGTGCTACCCTGTGATATTTGGCTCTGCTGAGGCAGTATTTGGTGCTGCACTGTGGTATTTGGTTCTGCTGAGGCAGTATTTTGTGCTGCACTGTGGTATTTGGTTCTGCTGAGGCAGTATTTTGTGCTGCACTGTGGTATTTGGTTCTGCTGAGGCAGTATTTTGTGCTGCACTGTGGTATTTGGTTCTGAAGAGGCAGTATTTGGTGCTGCACTGTGGTATTTGGTTCTGCTGAGGCAGTATTTTGTGCTGCACTGTGGTATTTGGTTCTGCTGAGGCAGTATTTTGTGCTACCCTGTGATATTTGGTTCTGCTGAGGCAGCATTTGTTGCTGCACTGTGGTATTTGGTTCTGAAGGGGCAGTATTTGGTGCTACCCTGTGGTATTTGGTTCTGCTGAGGCAGTATTCTGTGCTGAACTGTGGTATTTGGTTCTGCAGGGGTAGTATTTTGTGTTGTACTGTGGTATTTGGTTCTGCAGGGGTAGTATTTTGTGCTGCCCTGTGGTATTTGGTACTCCTGGGGCAGTATTTCTGCCCTGTGGTATTTGGTTCTCCTGGGGCAGTATTTCTGCCCTGTGGTATTTGGCTCTCCTGGGGCAGTATTTCTGCACTGTGGTATTACAGGCCCCGTCTATTTCTGTTGTCCCAGCTTCTGTCGATCTGGACCTGCCTACAACATGGGGCCACTTTTAGGTCTTTTTCCAGGGCCACTTTACGTTTCCTGTCTGCCCCTGCCTCTATGACCCCCTCTCACAACTCCCAAGATGCTCTGCTGCACAATCATCCGTTTTGGGTGGAGTAGCAGCAACCTCAAATGACAATAGGCTTTGTGGGGTGGAGGAGGGGGCGACACAAGCTGAAGCACACGTCATTTCTCTGACACAGGAAGGGGTGGAGGTATAAGAACACCGACTACTCGTCAGAGTCAATGTCATGTGACTCCACCGACCAATGGCACTGCGTCCAAAGAACGTACAAGGAAGTGAGAGAAAAAATACACATACTGCATGGACAAGTGGTCGAGAGCGCAAAATGTGTCACCAAAAATCTTTTTCCAGTGAAAACCAGATTGTAACATATCTCCTTTTTTTCTAACCTGTTTTTATTTTCTGATTGCAGATTTTTTAATTTTATTTCCTGAACATGACTATGGGGGCGGCCATCTTGCCTGCGCTCTTTTTAACAGCATTTAAAAAATAACTTTACAGCAGCCCCATGGTCCGTAGACACAATGGTCAGGAGGGGACCTCACTGATCTCTATGGGAGAGTTTTCCGGGCATGCTCTGTGACCTGTGCAGAGGTCATTGTACAGGGAAGGAGTAGATAAGCTCTGACAATCACCTATTGTGAATGGAGGATCCTGTCTTATCTAAACGCAGAGGTGATATCTAATATTCTAATCCTGCCTGTACAGATAAGCAGGTAACTGCAGTGAAGTGATCTGTACAGACCAAGAAGTGGCGCCTATTATCAGGCTTAGTGGCCACAGCAAAAAAATGTAGAATTTTGTGTTTTTTTGTTAAATACCCATAATCAAAAATTCTTTAAAAATATGTTAAAAATGTGATTTAAACAATAGGTCATTTTCTGATGACACATTCCCTTTAATTAAAAGCAGCTGTGACCTGATCATTGTCCCCAATCCCCAGTACGACTCTCTCTGTCAGCCGTGTGTGGAACGTACAGCACTACTTCTCCGTTTATAGGTCAGGCAGTGAGCGCAGTAAAAATAGCTGCGAGGGATTAGGACGGTGTGTACACTGGAGGAGGCACAGCTGCCGGATGGAAATGACACCACCTGATACTTCCCCTGCTTCCAATTCATTTACACAGTCACTTTTGGTGGTAGTGACACCTTCTAAGCAGGGGCGGGACGAGCTCTCCTGGTGCCCAAGGAAGGTATCTTAGGCTGCATCACTCCTGTCCCTGGGTCGGATAAGCGATTATTCGGTGCCGATCAGTCTTTGCGAGTTTGACTCTATTGAACATGATTCATATGCGTGTGTATTTATCATGGATGTATGTACATATGTATGCTTGTGGGGACCCGTCACCTTTACTGATACTGTATGTCTGCATGAAGCAACAAATCGGACGCATTGTTTACATAGTGCTGTTCCTCTGTTATACCTCCTGGATGTTTATGAATACGTTAAAGGGGACTTGTCACATTGATCGTGGCGTCTGATCAGGAGCTAGCATGCTACAGAGCAGAGGGAGCTGAGCACAATGATATATAGGTTTGGGAGGGAGGTTCCATTAGTATTGATATAAATCACTGTGGGCTAAAGAGTCCGGCGGTGATTGACAATGACTGACATCTATCCCCTGTGACTAAATGTACAGATATAGCTGTCAATCACAAAGGAGGACCACCACATGGGAATTTAAATGAATAAAGTGCAATACACTGAATCTTTTCCCACAAAACTACAGTATTTAAACTACAGTATTTTTTGGACTATAAGACCCACTTTTTTTGGAGGAAAAAATCTTGCATAAAATTGCCTTATAGTCTGCAGTCACTTGGCTACAGCAGTGCCGGACCCCTGACTGCTTCCTTAAAATGGTTTTCCAAGACTTTAATCAGTATCTGATCGGTGAAGGGCCGACACTCAGGATCCCCTCTGATCAGCTGTTTGAGAAGGCACCAGCACTCCTGTGAGCGCCGCGGCCTTCTCCATGCTGACCAAGCAGAGCGCCGCACATTGTATAGCGGCTGTGCTTGTTATCATGCTCAGCCCATTCACTTCTATGACTGATGAACATGACGTCACCGGCCTAGGGAAAGCTGAGAGAAGGCTGCTATGCTTACAGGAGCGCCGGTGCCTTCTCAAACAGCTGATCGGCGGGGGTCCTGGGTGTCGGACCCCCACCGATCAGATACTGATGACCTATCCAGAGGTTATAAAGTGTTGGAAAACCCCTAAGGCTACATGCACACGACAGTTGTTTTTTGCTGTCCGCAAATCGCGGATTAGTCTTCCTTTTTTTTTCACATCCACATCCTTTCCGTGTGTCCGCAAATTTTGTAGGTTGTGTTTCCGTGTGTCTTCCTTTTTTTTTTTTGCGGATCCGCAAAAAAAAAAAACGGAAGGCTTAAACCAGTTTATTAAGGTATCTGTACAAGTTCCCTGGTTTCCAAGCAACCATCTGCAAAAAAAAAAACGGATGCGGATGACAAACGGATGGCTTCCGTTGGTCATCCGCATTTTTTGCGGACCCATCGACTTCCATGGGTCCGCAAACCGTTTTTTGTGGACAAGAATAGGACATGCCATATTTTTTTTGCGGACGTGAAATGCGGACAGCGGACAGGCAACGGAAGAGGCATCCGCATTTTTAACGGATCCATAGGAATTAATGGGAAACCATCAGATCCGCAAAAAATAAACGGAACGGAGGCCGCAAAAAACCACTGCCGTGTGCATGTAGGCTAAAGGGAATCTGTCACCAGTTTTCTGCTGCCCTATTTCTAACAGCTCCAGCGCATGCCGATGAGTCCTGATATTCATGAGCTCACGGCTCTCCCCGCCCACCTGCTGCTGGTGGGCGGGGAGAGTCAGGAACTCATGAATATAAGGACTCATTGGCATGCGCTTTCCAAGAGGAATGGTAAAGGGTGTAATTTCCGTTAATCTGGTCTGACTATGAATACATGGTAAAAAGTCACAATTATATACAATTTTCCCTCACAATTTTTATTTTACAACAGATACGCCTATAAGGGCCCGTTCACACCGCTTTTTATGCCGTTTGGTATGTTTGTTTTTCCATTGGGAGGCAGCGCTGCAGTTCGTACGGTGAGTGGTTTAAAGCTTTCCTTTGGAGCACTGTCCAGGCAGATGCCGCTTGACGCCACGGCAGTGGGGATGGTCCAAAGTGAATAACCGCAGCAGAAACCGTGGCCGTGTGAACATGCCCCAAAAATCTAAAGCATTTTCATCATTTTTGTGGAGGCAAAAATTATTGTGCACGCTATAACTTGCGACTTTCATATTTTTTTACCACTTTTAAAAAAATGGTGATTAAAGGTGCTGGACTTAGCAGGAGCCTGGCAAATGTATTATCATTTATGGAAAACAAAGTGGCATAAACTGTAGCTCCTCGCTGGCATAGATTAGATTTTCTGGTGCACAGGGTGTCAGAGATGTGCCCTTTATTAAATTAGGCACACACACAGGGGATCAGGACTTGGGTAGGAAATGCCATTCTTGATGAATTTCCCCAATGTATATTTAGGGACCATTCAATACTCTATCGGATCATTACCGCAGACTTGTGTTAAGTGACTGACCACTACTATAAATAATGGGGACAAGCGGCTCTGATCGTGGGCTTAATGTTGTGTAAAACACAATGGGGAGGGTTATTATCACTACCCTAAATAACAGAGGACCTCAGGTTAGCTAATACTTGTATTCTTCATGAAATTACAATTCTGGAGCAACTTTGAACTCTGTTTTTTGCAGTTCCTCTGTTATTCCTCCTAGGAATGAACAAATAAATTGACAACTGGGTGATATCAGTTATATAGTTATTACTATCTAATCCAGGCATCCTCAAAGTGCGGCCTTCCAGCTGTTGTAAAACTATAACTCCCAGCATGCCCGAACAGCCTACAGGTATCAGCCTACAGCAGGGCATTGTGGGAGTTGTAGTTTTACAACAGCTGGAGGGCCGCAGTTTGAGGATGCCTGATCTAATCAGTGCTGACCGTGGCCAATGTGCAGTGAAACACCCATCTGCCAAGAGGAAATGGGAACACCTTAATGTCAATTTATTAATAAATACAGTATTCAGGAGGAATAACAGAGGAATGACACAATACATACTTAGGGTCCATTAAGACGTCCGTGTGTGTTTTGCGGATCCACGGATCCGCAAAACACGGACACCGGCAATGTGCGTTCCGCATTTTGCGGACCGCACATCGTCAGCACTCTCATAGAAAATTCCTTTTCTTGTCTGCAATTGCGGACAAAAATAGGACATGTTCTATTTTTATTAGGAACGCGATTGCGGACCCAGAAGTGCGGATCCGCAATTGCGGATGCGGGTGGGACATAGTGTGTCGCCATAGAAATGAATGGGTCCGCAATTCCATTCCTCAAAATGCGGAAGAGAATTGCGGACGTGTGAATGGAGCCTTAAGGGAAGAGATTTCATGGGGAATGCCAGAATTTACTAAAACAGACGTCAGGGGAGGGGGCGTGGTCTTACCTTCATGGAGTGAGGATGTGCACTCCGTTAGCTCCGGCACCATCCTGACTATATCCTGCCCATCCGCGGTGATCCCTTTCTCTGCTGGCTGCCGTTGGGGTCCTGGGGTGGTCGGCGACTTCCTCCCGTGATCTGGGCTCCGGCTCCGTCTTCCCTCCTCTCTCTGCTGTGGTGCGGTCTGGTTGGTGGGCCGCTGCAGTGACTGGGCGCCATCTTCCCGGCGGTGCGGCCTTCTCCTGGCGGGACGGCGGCCTGCTGAAATATAGAGGATACTTACCGGGTTCTCCGGTGTCTGTCTCCCTGCAGCCACTCCTTGGCGTCCATCCTCCGGTGAACCCCGGGTGAAGAGGATCCTTGCTCTGTCCCGGCGGCGTGTGTGCACGAGGCGGTGCGTGCTGGTCTCTGCTCCTGCTTCCTCCTGGCTCCTGCAGCTCCGGCGCTCCTACAAGGACTCTCAGTGAGTGGGACTTGTTCCCTTTGTGCTTTTTGGATATCTTTGCTGGTTCTGGGGAGGATTGCAGATCCTTGTGGTGCCTTCTGACGGGGGATAAGAGTGGGATCCTCCTTTTGCCCAGCACGGGGGGGGGTTACCTGGACTCTAGGGTCGCAGCTTTTTTATACTCAGTGCCCTTCTGATCTCTCAATCCATTTCATGGGCCGAAAAACGGGCGGCACTAGTAGCCCGCAATTGATTAAAGTGTACGCTGACGCCATGAGCCAGACGGATGATAAGGGAGGTGAGGGCTCCACTGCAGTGGATGCTATCGATTTGAGTAAAATAATGGCGGCCATTACCAAATGCCAATCTACTCTCACTATTAAGATTGACCACGTGCAGTCGGACATCACCTGTCTCAGGCACGACATTGATAAGATCCGAGAAAGAACCGCTGAGGTGGAGAGGCGGCTGGGTGAAGTGGAGGATGTGGCCCAATCTGGGGGCAACATGGTGCGCACCCTACAGCAGCAGGTTAAGGTGTTACAAGCAAAGGTGGATGATGCCGAAAATCGCAACAGAAGGAATAATATACGTATTATGGGACTTCCAGAGAGGGCAGAAGGGTCTAACCCCGAAATCTTCACGGAACAGTTTATAAAGCGATGTCTTGATCCTGTTCAGCTGTCCTCCACCTTCGTGGTAGAACGTGCCCACCGAATTCCTACTAAAGCACCACCGCCAGGGGCACCTCCGCGTCCTTTCATCTTTAAAGTACTGAACTATTGGGACCGGGATGCTATTTTGATGTCAGCTCGTCGTTTACAGGATGTCAAGTTCGAGAGTTCCAGGATTTCCTTTTATCCGGATTTTTCATCAGAGGTGCAGAGGTTGAGGCGTCAGTTTACAGCCGTGAGAGCTCGCCTACGCAGTAAAGGAATCCGCTATGCTATGCTCTATCCAGCGAGACTTCGAGTTCAAGATGGCGAGACTACACGTTTCTTCACTACAGCGGAGGACGCTTCGGTTTGGCTGGACGGTCTGGGGTGACAACGCTCGCTAGATAATGGGGGAACCTGAGGCCTTGGTCTCCGCGGATGCCAAAATGTTATGTACTTAGTTATATGTTGCCGGAGCAGGGGCTTCACGTCCCTTTCTACAACTTCGGCGTAGTTGCACTAAAGTGCGGTTTGGGGGACTGTTCTACGTTCCGGATTTAGCCAAGTGCTAATTGTTAGTTAGTTCGGGGTCTTGGGCTCAGATAGGTTGGGTGGTCTAGGCAGGGTGGGGGATTGTTATTAAAGGGGTTATTGCTAATTTTTTGTTTCTGTACCTGTTTTCTAAGTGTTTATGTGCGTACGTTTTGTCTTGTGGGATGCATGTGTGTGTGTGTGGCCCTGCGGTCCTGGATCCCCTTCACTCCCCGAGGTAGGTTTTGTTACATGATGGCTACCTGTACTTTTATTTCTTGGAATGTGAGGGGGCTTAATGATAAAGTCAAACGCTCTCTAGTTTTTAATTTTTTGAGGAAATTCTCTCCAGATGTGCTTTTATTACAGGAGACGCACCTGATGGGACAGAAATCTCTGGCGCTGAAGAGGCCCTGGGTTGGTTGGTCGTACCATGCAATGTATAGTAATCGGGCACGGGGAGTGTCGGTACTTGTGGCTCGGTCGATCCCTTTCCAGCTGCATTCGGTTCAGACCGATCCACTGGGGCGGTATGTAATTCTCCATGCGTCCATTAGAGGCAAGGATTATTTAGTGGGTGGGGTTTATGTCCCTCCCCCATTCCAGAGGCTGTTTTTGGATGACCTGATGGGCAGGGTTGCGACTTTTCCTGCTGCTCCCTTGCTCATCTTGGGTGATTTCAATTCCGTTCTGGACCCTCTGATAGATAGACTGCACCCCCATGCATCGCATAGTAATGCGCTGGCTCAATGGGCGGACGGGCATGCTCTCACGGAGGTTTGGAGGCACCTACACCCCGGGGTGCGGCAATATTCCTGCCACTCTGCATCATTTGATTCCTTGTCAAGAATTGACTTGGTATTCGCTGACAGGGACCTACTACCGTGGCTGTCTAAGGTAGAATATCTTCCCAGGGGTATCTCAGATCATGCCCCTCTGTTGGTGACCTTGAGACTGCCGGTTGGGCTTCCTTTTAAACTCTGGCGTCTTAACCCACGTTGGTTAGAGGTTCTTCCGGTGGCTTGGGCAGCTGCAGAAGGGGCAAAGGAGTATTGGGAAATTAATGGAGGATCCTCTGATCCGCTAATAGAGTGGGATGCCTTTAAGGCGGTTCAGAGGGGGACCATTGTGCAGGCGATTGCGACCCATAGTAAAGAGCTGGCTATCACTAGGAACAAATTGGAGAACGAGGTGACGGAGACTGAGGTGGCCTTCTCTCTGGATCCTACGGAGGATAATCGCATTAAATGGGAGGAGGCGCAGCGTGTTCTTCGTCTTCATTTGGTTGATTATACTCGAAAGAAATTATTATGTCAGAAGCAGGTGGTTTTCTCTGAAGGGGATAAGAATGAGAGGACTTTAGCTTTTTTGGCGAAAACTGAGACCCCGCAGACAGTTGTGACGTGTATCACTGACGGTGGGGGGGAGTCCTTCTCTCGTCCGGAGGATATTTGCTCACAATTTGCTAAGTACTACGCCGAGCTCTATGATAGCAAGTTAGTTTTTAGTGACACGGATATTAGGGACTACTTGAGGTCTATTGTGGTTACTCCTCTATCCTCGACGGATAAGGCTTATTTAGATATGCCTCTAGATGTTGCTGAAGTACGAGCGGCAATTGAAAGTATGTCTGTGGGGAGATCGCCTGGACCTGATGGGTTTCCGGTGGAATGGTATAAGGCGAATATTGAGCAACAAAGCGAGCGACTGTATAAGCTTTTCACTCACGCATTTGACTGTGATAAGTTACCTGACTCCATGATGGAGGCCACCATTGTGGTCCTACATAAGTTGGGTCGTCCTCCGGAGTGCTGCAGCTCGTACAGGCCGATCTCCCTGCTTAATGTGGATGCGAAGGTATTAGCAAAGCTTCTGGCAAGGAGACTGAGGGAGGTTATTTTATCTGTGATTGATCCGGATCAGTCTGGGTTTATGCCTGGGAAGACCACAGATATTAATCTTCGGAGACTTTATACCAACCTACAGGTTACTCATGACAATGCGGGGTCTCGGGCCATTGCCTCGCTGGATAATGAGAAGGCATTTGACTCGGTCGAATGGAAATTTGTATGGTTGACATTGGATCACTTGGGGTTTCCGTCTTCCTTTGTTAAATGGGTCAGGTTGTTATATCAGGCCCCTAGGGCACGGGTGCGAGTCAATGGTTATTTATCGGAACCCTTTGCCCTCCAGAGGGGGACTAGGCAGGGGTGCCCCCTATCCCCAATGTTGTTTGCCTTGGTTATGGAGCCCTTGACGAGACTAGTGAACGCTTCCCAGTTAATAGAGGGGTGGACAATTGCTGGGATCGAAGAAAAGATATCATTATATGCGGACGATCTGCTGGTGTATTTGGCAGATACGGGCCCGTCTTTGGAAGCCCTATTAGAGATCATAGATGGATTTGGGAAGTTCTCTGGCCTTAGGGTGAATTGGAGTAAATCCAGCTTGTGTTTGGTGGATGACGACGCCGGGAGAGGGATTTCCCCTTTATCTAGTTTAAAGGTGGTGGATCAATTTGTGTATCTTGGGGTGAGGATTCATAGGGATACGAATCAATTCTATCAATTGAATATTGTGCCCACTGTACAGCAGGTTTCTCGGAAACTGGATGTTTGGTCTCATCTTCCTCTCACTCTGATGGGTAGGGTAAACTTGGTGAAGATGTCGTTGTTGCCTAAGCTTCTGTATCTATATAGGGCTGCCCCGGTTGCGTTGCCGCAGTTTCACTTTGATCATTTAGATAGATTGATATCTCCCTTTTTGTGGGGGGGTAGTCCACCTAGATTGGCGAGACAGACATTGAAAGCCTTGTACACGCGGGTGGCCTGAGACTCCCGGATTTCCGTGTCTATTATGCCGCGGCGCAGTTGGTGTATGCCGCGTGGTGGATAAGAGCTGATGCGAATAACCCAGCTGTGGTGTTGGAGGCTGCCCTAGCGGGATCCTTTGAGTCTTTGGCCAATCTGGTGTATAGGGGGCGGTGAATTGGTTCTGTATTATACTAAGGCTATGGCGGTGGTGGTGTCGGTGTGGAAACGGTGGGTGGTGACACATTTGGAGAATGAGGGGGGCGATACCTGGTCTCCGTATATGCCGTTGTGGAAGAATAGTCGATTGAAGGAACTGTTTTATCTGTCGGAATTTGAGTTTTGGGCCAAAGCGGGTCTTAAATACCTTACCCAGCTGTATGTTGATGGGGTTTTTAGCGATTTCGACACTCTTAGGCAGAAATTTAACCTGCCCAATACTTGTTTCTATAGGTACCTCCAGTTACGCCATGCATGTACAGATCAATTTAAGTCCCTGACTCTTACTCTACAGTGTGGCCCGCTGGAGTCTGTGGCTAGGAGGGTTAAGTTATACAAGCCCATTTCCTCGTTTTACGTGGAGATTTTAACCTTGCAGGAGTCGCCACTGTATCGTTCATTTGAGCGCTGGAGAGCTGATATTCCGGAACTTGAAGCGGCACACTTGGAGGAACTGTCGGTGGAATGGAAATCATCAGTAATAAGTGCTCGGGATCGGGTGATTCAGTTGAAGTGGCTACATAGGGTATATCTTACCCCAGTGCGCTTATATCATATGCGTCAACTTCCGGATTCCTTCTGTACTAGGTGCGGAGGGGAGAGGGGAACCTTCTTCCATATGATCTGGGAGTGTACAATACTGCAAGGATTCTGGAAGGGGATATGTGATTTTATTGTGTCCAAACTGGGACTCCCTGGGATACTATCGCCTTCAGTGTGTTTACTGGGATTGGTGCGGGAGGCTGAACCATCTAAATATGGAAGGAAGTTGTTACGTCTTCTCATGTTCTATGGGCGGAAAACAATACTTCTGCATTGGAAGCCCCCTAAGACTCCCTCTCTGGAATTTTGGGTGCGACTGATTAACGCAGACCTCCAGTGTTATAAGTTGACTTACGCTGCCAGAGGGATTCCGGACCGGTTTGAGCTTATCTGGGGACTTTGGCTTCAGGCCCATGGTACTACTTGAGGACCCATGGTTTGGTTGGGGGGGGGGGGGGGGGGGTTTCATGGACTGCAGGATGAGTGAATGCGAGTGTGCGTGTTGTCTCGGTCTTCCTTAATTCTGGATGTTATCATATGATTATTGGCATGTGATAGTCTGTTATCCTTGAATTGTATGCTAATACTTTTATTCTCTTAAGGTACTGTGACAAGCTTGTATGAGATGTCATGTTTTGTCCAAGTTCTGATTTGACTTAAATTACAGAAATAAATACTTTTAAAAAAAAAAAACAGACGTCAGGAGTGGTGATTGGTTCTCTTTTAGACATGATAGAACGAGAGGCAGAAGCCGATTTTTTAATAGTGGTGCTTGCTGTATGATAAATATGACGCATCGAATACTAAGTGTAGGACTACATGGCGATTGTGGGCATGACAAGACCTAGGATCGCAAGTCGCAGGGCAGCCATATGTAAAGAGTTATCTCCCAAAAAAAAAGAACCATCTTGCTGGCGCCACTTAGTGGAAGTGACCCTTATAAGTTAACATCCGGCTTTTTAACAAGAGTTGGGACATGAATATGGATAATAGCCAATCCAAATATCCATTTGTAGACAGCTCTTTGATATTTGGCTTGGTTATTTTCCCTTGTCATGTCCCAAAGCTTGTTAAACGTCATATTTTGACTCAAAAATAGCCACTTCCACAAGGTGGCGCTGGCGAGATGGTTCCATTTCCTTGGAAGATTTGCATAGTGTTTTCCCATGGAGCATTGCTGAAAATCTCCATACCATGGGGTACTTCCAGCAAGTCTCCATACAGGACTGGTCTCTTTAAAGGGGTCCTCTCACTTCAGTACGTGGCATTTATCATGTAGGGAAAATTAATACAAAGCACTTACTAATTTATTGTGATTGTCCATATTGCCTCCTTCGCTGGCTGGATTCATTTTTCCATCACATTATACACTGCTCGTTTCCATGGTTACGACCACCCTGCAATCCATCAGTGGTGGTCGTGCTTGCACACTTTTGAAAAAAGCACTAGCCTATGTGCGCTCCCACGGTCCCGGCCACCAGAGAGGCTGATGCTTTTTCCTATATTGTGCAAGCACGACCACCACTGAAGGATTGTAGGGTGGTCTGTAACCATGGAAACGGGCAGTGTATAATGTGATGGAAAAATGAATCCAGCCAGCAAAGGAGGCAATATGGACAATGACAATACATTAGTAAGTGCCTTGTATTAACTTTCTCTACATGATAAATACAATTGACTGAAGTGAGACAACCCCTTTAAGGAAAGCCAGTACCCTATCTATCATAGAAATGAATGGGGTCGCAGCATGTATGTTTGCTGCAACCGAGTCCCTAGAATAGCAAAAAATTCCTGATGGGTAGCACCTGCCTTATGCCAACTCTTAACTGGCATATTTTACACCAATGTTTTATGCCAAAATAATTGCACACACAGTTAAAGGGGTTCTGTCATGAAATATATTCTACATTTTTTCAAACCAGCACCTGAAGCGGAATACTTTTGTAATTGCATGTAATTAAAAATTTACTATACCCACTGAGCTATTCAATAAAATGTGTCTGTACAGCGCCACCTGCTGTTTGTTCTTTTCCTTATTTTGTTGTCCGTCTCACTGAGCTGGTCGAACGTGCTCAGTTTAAATCTTTAACTGCCACCAGCCATATGGTCTGTTAGAAGCTGTGGCAGTTACAGAGAGAGAGAGGGCTGCAGCAGAAAGGACACTCCCCCTGAGCTGCCAAGCTGAAGATAATCTAGCAGAGCAACTGGTGCAGTGAATGTAGAGATCTCTGGATCCACGTGAGGTACAGGACTGGCTCTAGCTTTGTTGGACAGGTATTGTCATGTATTATTTATTCAACAATCATGGCATAACCCCTTTAATAAAACTGGTGCATTTTACGGCTTATCACGCCCCCCTTTCAAAACTGTCGAGTGAGGCATAAAAGGAGTCTAAAATATAACAAATGTGGTGCACAATATGTATGCCAGGTCTTCTGGCGCAATTTGAGTCCGATTTCACGCGTGTTTTGCTTATTCATTCCCCCATTGTCTGCACGGTAACACGGTAAGTAGTATCGCCGCTAATATCCATCCTCCTAATGCCGCCCGCACATGAATGTGGTTATTTGTATTAATTCAATAGGTCTCCAAGAAGGAAATAAACAAATGTGTGTTGAACCCGCAGAGAAGGCAGAGGATGACCCCGTCATATTTACCGCGCCGCAATAATTAGCGTTGTGAGGTGCTGTACAAACACATACAGACAGAAAACAGGAAGATCAAGGTTTACCGAGGCTCCTCATTACTGTGCTCGCTGCTGTTGTGAGAAGATGATTAGCGGAAATCTTTGCCGTGAAATACTGCAGAAGGGGAGCTATCCTGCTGTCCTCCATCCTTACACCAGTACATGCACATTCATCGTGAAGAAGATCTGCTTCACACAAGGTGGGAGGGCACCCCAAAACTAGAAGGAGAATGGGTGACCCTCCTGGGATAACCCCTTCGTAAGAACAGCCAGTTTATTCCTCAGTGCTGAGGACCACCATCCCATCTACTGGGAGGACATACATAAATGAGGTGGGAACTCCTTCCTCCATAGACCCCATACAGTGTTCCTCCGTCCCATGTCTGGCGCGGTCCACCTACCTTCTCAACCATCTTCAGTCAAAACTCCCATATTTAGTGTGGGGCCAGAACAGACCAATAGATGGTCCAAGAGCACCTCTGGTAATTAACCCTAATACCTTGTAGATTGTAAGCTCACATGCTCAAGGTACATACTTAATGGGGAGATTTATTATAGACCAGTGTTTTACGGTCCCCTGTGATATCCCCTGCGTCCTCCGACAATCCGTGAGCCAGAATTAAATCTATGGCAGCTTTCTGTCTTCATTTGCACCAGAAAACGGATGCAAACAAAGATAAGCATGTTAGGCACGCCCCTACATGTCTTTGCCACGCCTCCTTTTTGGAAAGTGGTGATGGCGGCGTAAAAATTTCACTTGTGAGAGGCAGTGCACCCTTGTCTTTTCAGGTGATTTTACATGAAACAGTTTTTCGCCGTCTTTTTTTGTATGGTCCATTTATATACTTGTATAGGGTTAATCATGTCCCCTCTCAGACGTCCCTTCTGAAGAATAAATAATGACTAAATGAAGACTAATCTTTTTTCATGACTAAGACCCTCCATGCCCCTTATCAGTTTAGTCGCTCTCCTCTTTACTTTTTCCAGCTATAGGGCGTCCTTTCTATGGACTGGTGCCCAGAACTGAACTGCATATTCCAGATGAGGCGGCACCATCGCTTTGTAAAGTGGTAATATTACATCCCTGCCCCGCGAGTCCATGCCTCGTTTAATGCATGACAATATCCTGGTGGCCTTAGAAGCAGCTGATTGACATTGTGCTGTTATTTAGTCTATGATCTACAGGTACATGCAATTCCTTCTGTACAAGTGACACCCCCCCCCAAGTGTTATCCCCCCCTAGGACAAATGATGCATATGTAGTACTCCAGACCTAGTTTGCGTTGTTATGTATTTTGTATTGTTTTTTTATATGCTTATGCAATAGTTCCCAGCAAGGAAGGCTGGCAAAGGTTAGCAAGGAACAGAGCTAACCACCCTGTTCCTCCCCTCTTGGTAAGAGTGGGCTGGCCCTGCTTCCTCCCAGAAGAGACAGAAGGGAGAGGAAGCACATTACAGAGCTCCTGTCCTGTTCTAGATTCTCCAGCGATAACTACTCAAACCTTCCTCAAGTAAAGTCTTGAGACGCTAGACAGCAAACTGAACTGCTATCCTCAGCACTCAAAACACTGCTGCAAGGTGAGGGATTACGACCAAGACACCCATCACCAGACTACTATTAGGTCACTGCTACCTAAGTGCTAAATTGCGACCATATAACCTGCACCCATATCCTTGCTGGTGCCATACAGGATTTGCACTTAAATTCTGCTGCTACTTAATGTATTTGAAGTTCTACATTGCCCTTAGTAAAAAGACTAAGTTTAATTCTGGCCTCCTTTTTCAGTACTATAGTTCTACTGCACCAATCTCCAGGGAGCAACAACCTGAGGGAGTACACTGTGACACAACATTTCATCAGGGCCACTACTACTCCCATCCTCTGCATTGGCTCCTCAGAGGCTCGCTGCACATGTAGATTATTAGTACCCAAATGTATAACTTTACATTTATCCACATTGACCCTCATTTGCCAAGTAAGCTCGTAGTTTGCAGACATCGACCGCAATATCATTAATGAATAAGTTAATGATGGCGCTGACCCTTTTATATTTTATAAACTATACTACCACTACTAGAATAATAATAGTAATAATAGAACATACATAACTAAAATAGTTTTGGGGTTGTATAACAGTCCTCATTAGATACCGCTTAAATATTCCATCAAAAATTCCTCTTACATATGTATAATTATTAACTAAAAGAAAATAATTAAGTGCTCCCTACAGACAATCTTACAACCAGCTCGAATAAGAACTATAATCTGAATTAAAAATAGGTCACCCAATTCCCACATTACAAATTATAGAGATAATTACACCCAAAGCTGAAAATTAAAGTCAGAATTGCCCCCGAGTGAACCGCCTCACCTGTGCTAAGAAAGCTAGGGGCGCGCTCCAAAACATATTTTTTTAGACTGTCGTGTCAGAAAAGTCAAGAGTGACAGCTTCCTCATTCTCCGTGCAGAGAAGGCACAATTATTTCTTTTCTGGGTAGGTTCACAACTTAAGTGATCGGCAGAATTTCGAGCTCGGAACTGCGGACAGAATTACAGTACTGCATAGCGGGTGAGAGATTATCGAATCTCGTCCATGAGAGCGGGCAAAAACGCAGATCCAATCTTTCATCTATGTCGTTTTAGGCTGCAGATTTCCTCCGCGAATTTCACAAAAATCTGTGATCTGACGAAATTCTGTGGATGTACTCAATAGAGAACCTGTCACTAATCCAAAAAAAATGAGATACTTGTATACTCTACTTGGCCATGCTTCCCTGAGCATGGCATACTTTCAGTTACGAATATGTGCCCCCCAACCCGTCCCCCCGCCCCATTCTGCAGTCATGTCCCCCATGATTTCTGGCACCCAGAGGTGTGGCTAGTCATGTCTCTTCTCTACTAGGGTAGGTTCTCCCCGCTGTGACCATCTCCATCACACAGCTCCTGATGCAGCACGATATCTGGTGAGACCGCGCTGTACCATAGCTACCGACGGGACAGCGTCTCACTCAGACCGCTCTTCTCTGCGTGTCACTCCAGAAAAGAAGAGAAAGAAGCAGCCATACCTCTGTGGTTAGTCACTTCAGATTGACATGTGTGATACCAGAAATCTAGAAGACATTACTGCAGAACGAGGGGTGGGTGCACATTCATAACCCTGGGTTCACACCTGAGCGTTTTACAGCGCGTTCAAACGCGCTGTAAAACGCTCAACAGATTAAAACCAATGCATCCCTATGGGAGTGGTTCACACTTGAGCGTTTTACAGCGCGTTTGAACGCGCTGTAAAACGCCCAACGCATAAACAAGTACTTGAGCTTCTTTTGGGGCGTTTGACGCGCGTTTTGTGATTGACACCACAGTAGTCAATCACAAGAACGCGCGTACGAACGCGCGTTTCCTATTTGCAAAAACGCGCAAAAAAACGTCTTTTTTTCGTTTTTGGAACGCTCAGGTCTGAACCCAGGGTAAGAGAAGGTATGCCATGCTGAGGGAAGCATAGAATACCGGATATAAATATCTCATTTTTTTGGTTTGGTAACAGGTCTTATGAATAAAGAAGAAAACAGATCCACTTTTTAGATATTTTTTTACACCTAAATTATTACCAGTTTGTGCACAATAAGGGCCCATTAACACGACTGTATTTCCCTTTCATGTCCGTTTCATTTTTTTTGCGGACTGTATGCGTAACCATGGGTCCGCAAAAAACAGAACTTACTCCGTGTGCATTCTGTTTCCGTATGTCCGTTCCGCAAAAAAATAGAACATGTCCTATTATTGTCCGCATAATGGACAAGGGTAGAACTGTTCCATTAGGGGCCAGCTGTTCCGTTTCGCAAAATACGGGATGCACACGTATGTCATCAGTATTTTTTGTGGATCCGTGTTTTGCTGACCACAAAATACATACGGTCGTGTGCATGAGCCCTAAAAAATAGAACATGTCCTATAATTGTCCGTAAGAGGCGGTCCGCGGCCCCATTAAAGTCTATGGTTACGCAAAAATGCGGATTGCACACGGAATGTGTTCCGTATGCAATGCGTATTTTGCGGATCCGCGTCTGCAAACTTTGAATGCCCTGTCAAGTCACGTTTGAATCGTTTTTTTTTTTGCGGATCAGCGAAATACGGAAGACATACAAAAACATACATTACGTTTTTTTGGGACATGCAGAAGATTTTGCTGAACAACTGATTCAGATATTTGCGGACTGCAAATAACATACGGCCGTCCGAATGAGCCCTAATAATCAGAAAATGCCCTGTTTAGGAGATTTTACTTGTGAATGTAATATTTTTCCATACTAACATATATATACTGTACATACAAAGTAGTGCGAATAAGGCCACATGCCCACGAACCGTAGGGCCGCCACATGTGGACACACCCATTCACTTGAATGGGGTCCGCGATCCGCATCCTAGGGTCCACACTGCAAAAAAGTAGTGCATGCACTACTTTTTTGCAGTGCGGAGGCACGGACAGAAACCCCACAGAAGCACTACATGGTGCTTCTGTGGGGTTCCGTGCCTCTGTTCCGCACCAGCCTTCCAGATTGCGGACCTATTCAAGTGAATGGGTCCAAATCCGTGATGCGGGGTCCGTGATGCGGGCCCGCTGTTTGTGGGCCACAATATGGCAATGGCCGTGTGCATGAGGCCTAAGGCCCATAGTAATCAACCTAATTACATGTCCACATTGGACAAACGCTTTTGCAAGAAGGCCCCTAGTGATAAACTGATAACAGGCTGTCCCATTGCTATAGTAATCCACTGTAATCTGCGCTGAGAACCGACAGCAGCTATTCCATTTCCCTGCAGCACCCCCACAGGAGAAATGAGGAATTACACCATGTCCACTGAAATAAAAGGGAATGCTCAGTCCTCTGGAGGGAGAGACAGACTTTGTAACCACTTTAATAGAGGGCGAGGGTCCTTAAAGGGGGACTCCTCTTTTATTTTCTCTGAATTCCCTAATAGGGTACTTAAAAATATCTTTTATTCATCAGGCTGCCCTTTATACTGTTCCTGGCCAGAATTTTCTGCTTGAAGCCAGCAATATAAAAGGAAACATAGACATTATATAAGGTTTCGTTAAAAAAAACTAAAACGCCTGCAGTTTTATGATTCCTGGTGTCCTTTTAGCATCCCTTGTGCCTATTATTCTGTGATACATGTACGACATGTCTTGGAGATCTCGGATATTCCATACTGAAAACAGAGGCTAATAGGCTTATTAATCAGACAACTAAAAAGCACATCACATGGATCACTGACCTCGGTGGCAATAATTTCCTCACGTACACGCAAGCTGTGACTCATAGCTATAGATTGATTGTGGCGTAAAGAGCGCACATGACGAATAAAGCCCAATGGCGTTCTGAGCTCCTCTTCGCCTCCTCTGGCGGAAATGGCAGCTGACATTAGGTCTAGAAATGCCAGCGTGCATGGAGCCTGAGGTAGTTCATTACGTTATTCAGAACAACTAGAGATTACTTGACTGATAAGGGTCTTATTCAGGATGGGATCGGTGCCGGGGATTAGTCCAGGAGGCCATCATTTCAATATAGTGTTCTGGGGAAGTATGAATGATATATACGGTATACAGAATGTGCGTGTCGCCTTTAATGTAGAATCCTTGCTGCAAAAGTGTACCAGAAAACATTTTCTTAGGCGTGGAGTACAGTATGCAATGGGTTAACAATATTTAAGTCATATCTAGAAGTCTTTGCAGATGGCCCCTAGACCCATCACCCAATTTAGGCCTTGTTCACATTTCCATTTTTCACTGACGAGTGCTGTCCGCATTCTCTACGGAGAGCACACGTACCCATTGATTTAAATCTGTCTGTTCACATTTCAGTATTTTTTCACTGACCGTGGGTCACGAAGACATGCACTACTTCGATCCAGGATGCGGACCAAGCACATCCATTAAAGTCTATGGGTCCGTGAAAATCACTGACACGCATACGTCGTGTCTCTTTTTCACTGACGACTAATAGGACATTCTTTGGAAATTAAAGGGGTTATCTATAAAGTGAATCTAAACTTCTTTGTATATCTGTCGAAAACATTTTTGTAAATGACTTTCTTTAGAAATAATGCGCCATTTGGATATTACAGAATGTGGTCATTGGACCACTGACGTCACCCTCCCTGCTCCGTTTGTTTACATGCTGCTCCCTGCTTGAGCGAGTGGCCCTGCCTGTAAACGGGACGTCACTGGATTTTGTGCCCGCCCCTCGCTTACCGAGCCGTGCAGACAGATTCATCAGCGTCCAGGCTTTGGTGCCCTCCCCTTCTCTGTCTCTCCTCAATCAGCACGGCTCTAGTAAGGATCGCGCATGCTGAATGAAGACCGAGAGGCAGAAGGGGCGGGCACAAAATCCAGTGATGTCCCGTTTACAGGCAGGGCCACTCGCTCAAGCAGGGAGCAGCATGTAAACAAACGGAGCAGGGAGGGTGACGTCAGTGGTCCAATGACCACATTCTGTAATATCCAAATGGCGCATTATTTCTAAAGCAAGTAATTTACAAAAATGTTTTATACAGATATACAAAGAAGTTTAGATTCACTTTATAGAACTTGGATAACCCCTGAGCAACGTCAGTGAATTATGGATGACACACGGATGGTAAAAACGGACATACGGACCAACGACACTTTATATGTTGTATCGACACCACGGAACCACATATACTTTTTTTCACGGACATGAAACTAACACGGAAATGTGAACGAGGCCTTAGTGTGACAGGGAGAAGGGTATGCACTTCTTGGCGAGCAATGTTATATATAAATATGTCTTTTAGACAAGGTTAGTGTTCCATACTGTATATCTAGAATACTGGTGTTAACCATTAAAGGGGCTCTCTGGGCCATATCAGATCAGTGGGGGTCCGACACCTGACACCGCCAATCAGCTGTTTGAAAAGGCCACAACACTTGGACGAAAGCCTCACAGGATAACACACACAGTGTCATACACAGTATGGCAGATGTGCTTAATACTGAAGCCCGGGCCCGTTCACTTTAATGGCATGGAGCTGCAGATAGGTCATGTGACCAATGATCTCCGCTCATCCTTTGCTGGGGGTCCCGCCACCGAAGTTGCGCTGTCCTCTTCTTGCAAGTCACCGCCTCTTTTTTGCGAATGCCACCTCTGTTGCTCGTAGGGCATGTGCACGCTTCCTCTGGCTTTTGAAGAGCCAGCATGCGCACATCCTAACCTTCAACAGCCCATAGGCACCTACCCCTGTGGGAAGGTACACAAGCAATAGGTTTTCTAACTAACTAGTATCCTACGAAGATGTGATGTTCCATTGTCTGCCCGTGTACCTATTCTGCCTGTTTCCTGGATTGTGAATCTTCACTACCAGATCTTGATCTCCATATAGACCCTTTGCTGCCTGCCCTTACCACGGACTGTTTACTGGATTCCCTGACCTTAGCCTGTCCCTGATTATACTGTTGCCTGTCCCCTCAGTGTCCCCATGGGTTAGCTGTCAATAATACAGAGATGAGGGGTAGCAGCCTCGTGGTTCCCCTGCAGCAAAGTTCTGATCCCTGTGCAGGGGTTAAAGAGTGAGAAGAAGGGGAATGTCCGGGTAACGCCCCTAGGCGTTCCACACCCACTGACGTCACAAAAGTTATTAGATGAATACCAATTGGAGACAAGCCATGGTGGGCATTCAATAATATCTGTATAAAAGAAGACCTATAGACACCACCGAATTGAGCCTTAGTGGACAGACTAAAGCTTTGTGCCCAGGCTATCCCTTCACAGCTGCTTAGCCAGAGGTCTAGCAGGGTATGCTAGATATGGGGCTCCTTCTGGGTCATAAGCATAGGATGTGGACTGTAAGATCCTCTATAAGTGAACTATCATTGTATTATGTTCAATTATTGCAATCGTTGTTTGCTGTTGATTTTAGTAACATTGTAATTGGCCGAATTCTGCTATATTACTGCAAAACATACCGTACATACAGGATTAACAACGTGAATAAATGCACGGAAAAGAGCGGCTGTGGTAACACTACAGTGTTAGATATAGGTAATTGCCAGTAGTAGAGAAGATCGGTAAATTACTTCTCATTTATGGACATGAGGAATATAAAGTCATGCCATGTAAATAACCTGACGGAGGCTACGCAGGATGGCTGGAACAGCTTTGGATCACAACGCAGCGGCTGAGTCTCTACGCCCTGTGTCTGAAGCCTGGTCATAGACTGATTTATTAGTCTTGTGCCAGGAAGCTCTGCTTTCTCTCCTTTAATTGCATTGTAGCCCAGAGGAGATTTATTACTGGCCACAGACATTTTATATGTTGTATCGAAAGTTTAGATCCTTAGAAGCAGAATCCACCTTGTCGTCGGCTTTTTTTTACAGGAATTGTTCTTATTTAGAGGAACTGGCAGAAGTACAGTAAAGGTCCACAGGAAATAAATAATTGCCCCAAATAGTTTTATTTTATCACCTATGTTAGAATTTCAAATTGTGGTCAAGTGGCTATAAGATCCATAATTACACCGAAATACCACTTCTTTGAGAAAACCTTGAAGGGGTTGTCTCACCTCAGAAATTGGGGGCATATCACGAGGATATGTCCCTAATGTCTGATAGGTGTGGGTTCCATCTCTGGGACCTGCACCTATCTTTAGAACGGAGCTCGCAAATTGAAGGAGAGCGCACCGCGAATGCGCGGCCACCCTTCCTCGTTCTTATGGGATCGCGTGCTTGGCTATTTCCGTCAGCCCCATAGAATTGAATGGCCGCGCATACATGGTGTGCCCTCCGTTCTAAAGACAGGGGCATGTCCCAGAGGTGGGATCTGCACCTATAATACATTGGGAACATATCCTAGTGGAATGCCCCCAATGTTTGAGCTGAGACAACCCTTTCACGAAGACTACCTATTTATTCAAACCAGATTTTTTTGGGTGGGTCATCTCAAAAAGGTTTCAATATACCTCATTTCTGGTGGTCACAACCACTTTCTTGTTTACAAAACCCCCACTCTCATAATCAAACATCAAATTTGCTTGCTATTACATATTTCTGTCAGTTTCATAGTTCAGTGGTTTCACTTTATTTTTAATATCGTCCAGGGACGGGGATGTTAAACAGTTTTGTAAGGCTTCTTTCACACTCACGTTAAGCTTGTCCGGCAGAGGAACAGCCTGCCGGATCCGTACTAACACTTGCAAACATGTGCAGTCGGAGGTTCTGCCCGGCCCCATTCACTATAATGGGGATGGGCGGGGGATGCGGCTGCAGCGCGGCAAACATGCTGAGAGGTGGCCGGACAAATACCGCAGCACCACAGCCTGCCGGACAAGTCTAACTTTATATGGGAAAGATGTTTCTTTGTACTAGAAAACAGGGTGTAAAGAGTCTTCTTAGCAAAGATGCGAGTGAATGTTACTAAGGAGAGTCTGCATTCAGTCTTTAGCATTGTACTGAGCGCTGAAGACGTGAGTGTAACAAGTACGTCTGCAGGGTGATGGGCAATGACACTCAGGGACTGGGGTAGTGACAAGAGGCGGCTGGAAGCCTCTACATGTTACACACAGGAGTCTTCAGCGTTCAGTAGAACTAAAGACACTCTACTTAAGGTACCTATTACACCAGCAGATGTCATACAGATCACGATAAACATTCAAAGATGTAGTGATTAGTTCATTTTGCTTATTATAAACATAGATAATCGCTCGTACTTGCAGTCGCTACTAGAGATGAGCGAACTTTAAAAAAAAATTCGGCGTTCGTCGGATCAAATCCAGTGCTGAGCCACGCCCCCTGCACCTATCACATGACGGTGACGTCAGCCCAGGTCCTTCGGCTGTTCAACAGTTCGGGTTGGTGGAAGCCGCCCCTTATGGATTCCATATGCCGCGATAGTCCGCAGTAGTGGAATCCATAACGGGATGCGGCGATTACAACAACCCGAACGCTGAACTTTTTTTTAAAGTTCGCTCATCTCTAGTCGCTACCCGTTTGCTTTTAAATCGTTCCTTGTTATTACATGTAAAGATGGGGGAGAGATGCTTAGGGTACTTTCACACTAGTGTTCTGTCCTCGGGGCTCAATAGCAGAATAAAAACGCTTCAGTTATATCCTTATGCATTCTGAATGGAGAGAAATCCGTTCAGGATGCATCAGGATGTCTTCAGTTCAGTCACTGAACGGCATTGCGGTATTATCTCCGTCCAAAATTCCGGAACACATGCCGGAATGCCGGATCCGGCATTCATTTTCATTGCAATGCATTAGTGCTGGATCCAGCATTAAAAATACCGCAATGACGGATCCAGCATTTCAGTCTGCATCCGGCATTTTAGTCTGCGCATGCGCAGACCTTTAAAAATGTGAAAAAAATAAATACCGGATCCATTTTGCTGGATGACACTGTGCACCCCTGTATGTACAGCGCCATGGAATGAATGGCGCTTTAATAATAAATAATAATACACCATTTTGAACTTGGTGCTGCCACTATGATGTCATGCAGCCAATCACTGGCCTCGGTGGTATAGGACTGCTGAGGCCAGCGACTGACTGCAGCAGGAATGTGCAGTATAGGGGCAGTCATGAGGGCAGAGCTCATCTGGAAGGATTGAGTGGCGGCGCTGGAACAGAAGGGGTTCGGGATGGTACCTGCACGGCCTTTATAAACTGCATTTACACTAGTTGTATCTGCTTTTATTCTGGACAAGTGAGGGGGATCATCATGAAGGGGCCCCCTCTAGTAACTCAGACTTTGTTAATAGGGTACCCTGAAAACCCCTGTAAGAACGCTCATAACTGTCAGAACTAACGTATGAGCCTGACAAACATTATAGACCTGTACGGCACTTTAAAGGGGTCCTCTCACTTTAGCAAGTAACATTTATCATGTAGAGAAAGTTAATACAAGCCACTTACTAATGTACTGTGATTGTCCATATTGCCTCCTTTGCTGGCTGGATTCATTTTGCCATCACATTATACACTGCTCATTTCCATGGTTACAACCACCCTGTAATCCATCAGCTGGGGTCGTGTTTGCCAAGTGCAGGAAAAAGTGCCGGCCTCGCTGGTGGGTGGGGAGTGTACATAGGCTGACGCTTTTTCCTATAGTGTGCAAGCATGGCCACTGCTAATGGATTGCAGGGTGGTCATAACCATGGAAACGAGCAGTGTATAATGTGATGGAAAAATGAATCCAGACAGCAAAGGAGGCAATATAGACAATCACTATACATTAGTAAGTGCCTTGTATTAACTTTCTCTACATCATTAATGCTATTTGCTGAAGTGGCCCATTCCTTTTAGCCTTGCACACAGGCTTTGAAATTCTTAGTAGAAGGAAGAAAGTGAAGGATCTCCGCCGGAGAGATTGTATTCTGATGGCAGGAAAGGGGGTGAAGCTGGGTAGGATCATTATAAAGACGGCCAAAAACCCTAACCTACTCATTGTGCTTCCAACCAGGAGCGTAGAAACAGTGAACAGTGGGAGCCCCACTAAATTCTGAGGAACCCCAACAGAGAGAGGAAGTCGAAGCACGGCAGAAGGCACAAAAGAGGCAATGAAGAAGCGGTGCGGGAGACATAATCTAAACTAGGGCCGATCTGTCACATAATAGAAGAATATGCAGCCTCCATCACAGGGTCAAATACCATGATAGGGTTATTGGGGAAGTACACTCAGGTCCTCTTTGACACTCCCTTTTTTCACCTCCAGCCCCACATCTGCCCCCCAACCCAAATAATGACACTGAGCCATCTGTTGGAATTAAATGGCCACAGCAGCCTTTTATTAAAACAAACATGACATGAACAATTAATAACAGTATAACCCGACGAAGGAGGTCCTGAAAGCCCTATCTTCCTCTTAAAATAATAATAAGTGTTCCACCAAAACACCCGGGTACCTAACACTTGCCTCCAGCCGCACCACACCAGCTCGGAGACCCCGAGTGTAGTATATCCATTTAAACCGCCAATTACCAAAACCTGGGAGTCCAGCCCCACCGATTGAGGCCCTCCCATCCACAAAAACCATGTCCTAAACTCAGCTTCCAGGACCTCCTACCGCCAACCACTGCCGTGACAAAAACTAAAACACGACACGCCCCAACCACACCATGACCCGCAAACTAAACGCCCCCCAGCCCTACAACCCCCCATGATAGACCGCAACCAAGACAGGGAGGGCGGGTGGGAGCTTGCTAATCCGGCAAAATGGCGCCGGCTAACCCGAGCGCCCCCTTCTTTAAGCCACAGCTCCGCCCCCCACATGCCCCAGCCCAGCCAATGGTCCCTCACCTCATCCACTTTACCACTCCCTCCTAACCTCCGTCCCCTCGCCCCCAAAACCCATCATGGCAGCCTCCCCTCAAGGCTGTCACCCCAGTCCGAAACGAATGCCCCGTGAAACGCCTCGAATCCACCCCCAACCTATCCAAACACCGTTTGAACACAGCCACGAACTGATACCATGACAAAAATGATCCATCGGCATGTCTCAGGAAAGGAGCCCCCTCCCCCCTCGAACCCGTCCAATATGCCCGTAAACAAGACACCGGGCACATAGCACAACCAGGCACGGGGAACAAACAAACACAACAACCTCGACCCTCCTGATCCGTTTTGGACCCCCGCAACCTAATAACCACCCTATCCGGTAGCACATCAACATCGTCATCCCGCAAACCCCCGCACACCGCACACTCCGACTAACCAGCTCCCTAACCGAAAAGCCCCAAAAATGCTAGCGAATAAGCCGCTGTAAACAACCGAATCTCAGACTCCGAACTACAAACCTCCCCAACCTGCACCCCCAATTGCAACAACAAATCAAAGGATACTGGGCGCCGCTGATCCTCTGTCCTCCAACCCCTGCGCCAACCCCGCAACACCTGCCGAACCAAAAACCTTTGGTATGATCAACCAACCCCGCACCTTAAAACCAAAAGCCAGCCCCGCCATACACCTATTCACTTGAGCCACTGACCAACCATCCTCCTTCTTACCCCCAGAAAAAGCAATAATGGAACCTCCCGGCATCCACCCCAACCCCAAAACACCACACCAACTTTCCCAGGCCGACCAAGCCGCCTCGTACGCCGCCACGTCCCATCCGACAGGGACGCCCTGAACAACCCCCTCACCGTACCTCCAAGATTTCCCACAACACTCCCGGACACACAAACCCGACGATCTCCGCTTCTGGCGCCAACTGCCGGAACCGATCCCACTGCAAACGAGAAGAGCATCCGCCACACCATTAGCAACCCGGGCACATGAACAGCTACCGCCCACACATTAAGAGACAAGCAACACAACACCAAATGCTGTAACAAGCGAACCACCTGAGGAGATGAAGCCGACAACTGATTAATCGCTTGCACCACCCCCAAGTTGTCACAATGAAAACGAACCTTCTTATCCCTAAACTTATCCCCCCACAATTCCACAGCCAAAACAATAGGAAACAATTCCAACAGGGCCACATTCCGAACCCAACCTCTCTCAACCCAAGTCCCAGGCCAGCGGTCAGCACACCACTGCCCGTCACAATAAACCCCAAAACCAACACCACCCGCCGCATCAGAAAACAGCTCAAAATCCGCACTATCCACCGCCTCACCCAAAACTAGCGCACGCCCATTAAACTCCTCCAAAACCTCGCCCAGACCTCCAAATCCCCCGCAGCTCCCGACCCAATCGGATAAAATGATGCGGAGCCGACACCCCCGCGGTCGCCGCAGCCAACCGCCTACAGAATATCCTCCCCATAGGCATGATCCGACACGCGAAATTCAATTTCCCCAACAAGGACTGTAAATCGCGCAACCGAATCTTAACCAACCGACGCGCACTCGCCACCGCAGCCCGCAGATCTGCCACTTTATCCTCGGTAAGCCTACACTCCATGGCTACGGTATCCAACACGATACCCAAAAAGCTAAGTTCCGTCGTAGGCCCTACCGTCTTCCCATCCGCCAGGGGAACCCCAAACGACGCAAACACCGATTGCAACGTAGCCAACAACACATGACAAACGCGGGAATCAGCCGGACCCACACACAAAAAATCATCCAAGTAATGGATGATCGAGGCAGAACCCGCCACTTCCTTCACCACCCACTCCAAAAAACAACTAAACGTTTCAAAATAAGAACACGACAGGGAACAACCCATGGGCAAGCACCTGTCCACATAAAACCCCTTCCCAACAACACCCCAACAAATGCAAACTGTCCGGATGAACCGGCAGTAGTCGAAACGCCGCCTCAATATCCGTCTTTGCCAACAAAGCCCCGGACCGAAACGCCTAACCCACCCCACAGCCGCATCAAACGAAGTATAAACCACCGAACACAATTCGGGATCAATACCCTCGTTGACCGACGCACCCTTCGGGTAAGACAAGTGATGGATCAGCCGAAACTTGTTCGGCTCCTTCTTAGGTACCACCCTAATGGCGAAACATGGAAATTGTGCAACGGCGGACCACCAAACGGCCCATCCATCCTTCCCAAACCCACCTCCTTCGCTAACTTCTCCGAAACCACCTCCGGATGCTCCATCGCGAACGCAAATTCTTAACAACAAAGGGGCCGGCCCGGGTCCGAAGGAATCCGAAACCCCAACTAAATCCCTCCAACAACAAATCCGCCGCCACCCGATTGGGGTACCTACTTAGGAACGGCCGCATCCTTTCCACCTGAACTGGGGTCCGCCCCCTTTCCACCGCTACCCCCCACTGCAGTCGTCCCCCTTTAAAACACCTGGACGCCCCATGAGCCCCCTCCGCAATTGGTGCACTCGTGCTTAAACTTGCACTTTGCACCAAATTTACAGGTCCCCTCATTGAAGAGGAAACACAACCCCTTTGCCACCGCCGTGGACAAACCAGACTGTCCCCCCCGCTTCCCCTTCCCCACGAAAGGACTGCCCCTGCCGCCCCGGCGCCGTCACCCGCATCCACAGCCCTATATCCTTATGGTCCCACCGCACATTCGGGCGGACCGCCTTCCTCTGCCGGAACTGCTCATCGTACCGCAGCCAACCCACGCCCCCATATACCCGGTACGCCTCACCAATCGCATCCATATAACAAAAAAGCGCGGAGCAACACTCTGGCGCCTTTTCCCCAATCACGCTGGCCAGGATCGCGAATGCCTGCAACCAATTGGAGAAGGTACGCGGAATCAAACGATACCGGCGCTTCTCCTCGTCCTCCTTCTTCCCTTCCTCCCGCCGCGCCCTATCCAAGTTAAACCGCTCGAGCGGCAACAATGTAAAAATTTCTATATACTCCCCCTTCCAAATCCGCTCCTTCACATCCTGCTTCAAATGAGCCCCCAAGGGGCCCTCAAAACAGACGTACACCTCCCCCTGTGCGGCATCATCCACCCTCCGCCTCTCGTCCTCACCCCCGCCTGAGTCTGTACAGAAACCCCACCCGGGCAGGCCCCGCCACCGCCGAACTCCCGTCACGCTCCCCCCTGCCCCAGAGGGACCCCAGGACCACCCCAAGCCGCCACCGGAGACAACCCCGCACCCCTAAACCAGCTACCCAACCCGCCAAACTACCCAAAAGCTGACTAAGACCTCCAACCAATTCACCCTGACCACTCCCAACCCCACACTCCCTAAAACATGTAACGGATTCCCCACAGTCCTACCTGGCTGCCCGGGCGCTGTGTACCCAGCAGCCGTCGGTCCGGAATCCAGCTGGGCCATCCTCTGCGGCGAGACGTCATCAAGGGCCGGCATCATCACGGAACTGGAAACCCGCACCCCAGCCTCCATGCTGCTGGGCGCGCCAGACGATGGAGAAGCAGCAGACAGCGAGTCTTCATCCCTCCTCCGCACATCCAGGACAGGCAGGGCGTCAGCTTCCTCCAAAGGCCTGGGTCTCACAGGGGCAGCCACCACCAACCCAGCCTCGGCACTAGCACGTGCGTCACTCCCCCGCCGCGCAGGCCTCCCCACCCCCACCGAGAGGGGGGATCCTGCAGGCCCCGCTCCAGATCCCACGGCGTCAGCAGGGAAAGGCAGGGCAGAAGGAACCCCGCCCTCCGCATGGCTCCGCCGTACAGCGGGATTCCTCCCGCGCCGGGAGGATGCCGCCGAGGTTCTGCTAGGCCCCCCCCGGCCCGGAGGGGCTCCCAATCCGGCGCCGAGCCCGTGGGATTTCGCTAAGGCTAAGGCGCGCCGGCGGTCTGGCCCGCCGCGGCCGTCTGCCCTCCTCCGCAGCACTTGCGCCCGATGCTTCCCCACACAGCAGGCTGGATACCTGCGCCTCCAGCCATTCAGGGCCCCGCTCTACCGCGGCCGCCCGCAACCGCTCCAGGATCGCGTCCATCGCAGAGGGGTAAGTGCGGCTGCTCAGCTTGCTAATCCGGCAAAATGGCGCCGGCTAACCCGAGCGCCCCCTTCTTTAAGCCACAGCTCCGCCCCCCACATGCCCCAGCCCAGCCAATTGTCCCTCACCTCATCCACTTTACCACTCCCTCCTAACCTCCGTCCCCTCGCCCCCAAAACCCATCATGGCAGCCTCCCCTCAAGGCTGTCGCCCCAGTCCAGCTGCACTGGAGTCTTCAAGAAGGAGCCTGCAAGGATTGTGGGAGCAGTGATAGAAGGTCTTGTCGGAGGTAGCCAGTTTTCCTTCTTAAGGTAAGAAGGTCTTGCGTGGAGATCACGGATAAGAGTCTGTACTTCCAGACCAAGGGTATAGCGGTCGTATGGCGGATGACATATGTTCATATATGTGGGTAAGTAAAATACGAGCCACATTTGACAGTTAAAGTTTATTAGGGAACTGCCTGAATAGCAGCGAGCTGATTTCGTGTTTGCACCTACCGCAAAGACCTGAAAGGGATAGCTAAGACCCCCTTCTCCCCTCAAACACACTCTTTATAGTAGCATATAGTGAAAATCAATGTATTTCTCTGAAGCAGTAGGCTCTGGAACAGACCCCTATCCATTTTAGGGTACTTTTACACTAGCGTTGGTGCGGATCCGTCTGTTTATTTGCACAGACGGATCCGCACCTATAATGCAAACGTTTGTATCCGTTCAGAACGGATCCGTTTGCATTCATTAAAAGAAAAATGACAAAGTCCAAAACGGATCCGTTTTGAATTACATTGAAAGTCAATGGGGAACGGATCTGTTTTCAAATGCACCATATTGTGTCATTGAAAACGGATCCGTCCCTATTGACTTACATTGTAATTCAAAACGGATCCGTTAGGCTCCGCCTCTTCAGATGGACACCAAAATACAGCAAGCTGCGTTTTGGTGTCCGCCTCCAAAACAGAATAGAAGCGGAACGGAGCCGAACTGATGCATTCTGAACGGATCCTTATCCATTCAGAATGCATTGGGGCTGAACTGATCCATTTTGGACCGTTTGTAAGAGCCCTGAAACGGATCTCACAGACGGAATCCAAAACGCCAGTGTGAAAGTAGCCTTATATAAACCTGCTCTCCTTGGTCTTAGCAGCGGCGGGAGAACATTAGATTGTTTCCTTGGATTTCAGTGACGATATTTCGGTTTTATCCTCCATCCATTATTAAATAATGGCGCCTCTTCTAGCAGGGGCGGTTAAGTCAAAGGGACAGATTGGTTTTATTTGTGCTAGGTACGGGTAAGATCCAAGGACAGCTGGTGAGCCTGCCTTCTTCTGGCTGCAAGCAGATGTTTTCTGCAACCTGTGCAGCAGACAAAAGACAACCGAGAGGCAGGAACTGGGAATTTCAGGCACAAAAGTTTAATTACCAGAATGATGTCACACACACGGACCAGAGGCTTGTCTAATGCACCATTATCTTATTTTTCTATTATTTCTGAATTCGACAAAGACTGTAATGGGTATTGGTGTGACGCTAAACCATGCTGGAATATTTGAGATCTTAATTTGCGAGAGTCTCCGATGCCTTACTCGTGCAGGTGACAATTACGGAGGTAAAAATACCACAAGGTGGAAATCAGGCTGTCTACTAAAAGCCCTGTAAAGCTGTAATTTCCTCATTAAAATCTTCATTTCAATGGCTTTCAATGTATATGATTAGTTTACAACTGTAAAATCATCTGGTGCCTGCCGCTGTGTTAACCCTGTGATATCGCTGCTGTGACGGCGCGGATATAACCAACATCAGCCATGTAGTGACACCGGATTGAATTGACTTACTATCTGCAATTAATATGGGGGGGAAAAGGATTATGTGCCCGTAGCTTAACAGGGGCTTTCTGAGATTCTTACATTGGTCTATCCTCTGGAGAGGTCATCCCCATCAGATTGGCGGGGGTCCGACGGGGCCCCTGTCAATCAGCTGTTTGAATAGGCTGCAGCTCTTCAGTGAGCACCACGGCCTCTTTGAAACTCACCAAGCACAGCGCCGTCCATTTGATAACGAGTGGGCTTCGCAGCTCAGCCCCATTCACTTAAAAGGGACTCAGCTACACCTAGGCCACGTGACCGATGAACGTGACGTCACTGGCCGAAATCTTGGACAACCGCTTTCACATCCAACCTGCTCTAGGATATGCCACTCACGTCAGATAGGTGCGGGTCCCACCTCTGCAACCAGCACCTATCTCTAGAACGTAACTCCCAAAGTGAACAAGAGCGCACCATGCATGCGTGGTCGCCCTCTATTCATTTTTAAGGGTGTGTCGAATGGAACGGTGGTAGCGCTTGCGCAGTGCGCTCTCCACTCATTTCTATGGGACTTCCAAAAATAGCCAAGCTTGACGCTCGGCTATGTTAACCAATCCCATATAAATAAATGAACAGTGGACATGGCACACGTTGTGCCCGCTCCTTCACTTCGGGCACTCGATTCTAGAGACAGACCTCTGGGACCCACACCTATATGACATTGGTGGCATATCCTAGAGATATGCCACCAATGTTTGAGGTGAGACAATCCCTTTAAAACAAAAGAACTCAGATCTTTAAAACTGCCAACCTACATCTTTATAAAGTATCTTCTTAAATACAGAAATTACCAGTTTTAAGCAAAAATGATGTACAGACTCCATTAGGTTTGAACCCAATGCCCCATACATGTTACTTATTAAAACTTGACAAATATCAAGCCATGTAGCTCAATAGCCTATAGCAGGCATCCTCAAACTGCGGTCATCCAGCTGTTGCAAAACTACAACTCCCAGCATGCACGAACAGCCTACAGGTATCAGCCTACAGCAGGGCATTGTGGGAGTTGTAGTTTTACAACAGCTGGAGGGCCGCAGGTTGAGGATGCCTGGCCCCTAGTTTCACAGCAGGGTACAGGCATCCGCCTCTGTACAACCAGAACAGCCCTCTACTGATGTACAAATTCTTATATTCTGATGATCAGGTCGTTGTGTCTTTACCCACTTCAAAGCGGTTTCCAATAGAACCATAGGAAATCAATATGATCAAAAGAAAAAAGTGGTGAGATCCTAAAGGGAATGATCTGGAATAGCAGTGAATGTCAAATGTGAATCATGAGCCCCTGTCTTCTTCGACAGACTTTGAGAGCTTCTTGCAATATCCTGCCACACCGATGCAAGAGGATGACAAGGCTCCGTTGACTTTGCCTTCAGAGGATAAGAAATTAGATCAGTCCGGTGGATAAGAAACTCTTCATCTTTTATGTTTGTCATTGTTTCTTTGTCATAGAAATGAAATATGTGCTGTATGTTCTGAGACTTGAATCACTGCCATCTCCTTAGGGATAAATGTTGATCTTGCAACATCCAATCCCATATTAAGGCAAACAGAAGGCAAAACCCATGTCTAGATGCCAATGTGGAAATCCAACATTATTTATGGAAGATTTTCACTCATTAGCAACATAAAATACAAGTTAAACAAATGGTAAATTTATAATAGCCCCAGGAACCCTAGGGATTTGCCCTGGATTTTCCTACTGTGGGTTGTAACGATACTGAAGACTGGAGATCCTTCATCCTAGATCCTAGATTGTCGAGCGGTTGTGGATTTAGAGTGTCCATTAAGTCATTACTGTAGATGGGCTCATATCCCTGCATTCCTGTCTGACGTGTCTTACTCAGATGTCAATAAACTGTGGAACATTGATTACGTTTTGTTACTTTTTGACCTGACCATTAAACAGGTCAAATAAGTATAATAGGTTGTGGTCCAACCTCTGAGACATCCACCGTTACTAAGAACGAGGGCGCCAAAAGTCTCCATCCTTCATAGGAGACACTCTTCATAAAAATGAAAGGGACCAACAGGAATAGCCGAGCACTCACATTTGACAGTTTTGAGCATCCTATTAAGGACTCATACACATGACCGTGTCCATTTTGCGGCCTGCAAATCGTGGATTCGCAAAATACAGATGCGGTCAGTGTGCTGTCCACATTTCTTTTGTGGACCCACTGACCTCAATGTGGACATTTTGCAGACACGTTCTATCTTTCTGCAGAACGAACATATGAATGCAAAAAGCACACAGATGACCTGTGTGCTTTCCACATCCGCATATCAGTTCTGCAAAAAGACAGGACATGTCCTATACTCGGCCACAAAATGTGGATCACAGACCCACTCAAGTTAACAGGTCCACAAAAAATGCAGATGCAACATGGACAGTATCCACATTTTGTGGATATGCAATTTGCAGACTGCAGGGAAATGATCCCATCTACAGTAATGACTTAATGGACACTCTAAATCCACAATCTTCGACAATCTAGGATCGAGGACGAAGGATCTCTAGTGTACAGTCTGCAGATCATACGGTCACGTGCATGAGACCTAAAACTAATACTTGTAATTCATTCAAGTCAAATACATTATACGTAGGTTAGTGGTCTCATCTGTAGAGACGGTGATAGAGGTACAGCATTAATAATTTGGTAAATCGGACAACACGTTGCAACAATTAGCTACTGTATGGTGACAACATAACCAATTATTCCCTATCAACTATTACTGTATCATTCTAGAAACAAGAAAATATCTAGAAGACATCAGGTGTCACGCTTCTGTGTGGGAGGGAAACACCACACCGAGCATAAGAGTGAAGGAGGGACAGGGAATCACGCCTGAGAACTAGGGAAGGAACATGGAAACCTCCTAGTAAAACCCTAACCAAAATCCTAACTGACTACCAGTATGAACAGACCCCAGAGGTAGGTGTGTTCATACGCAGGAATACCTAGAGTCCTATAAAGCCCTATAGGACCCTGGTACTAATGGCAGGGACGAGATTACCTGTTCCTCCAAAAGGAAGGACGAACAGGAGTCTCCTTCAGGCCTAATACAAACACTAGGAAAATGCAACACACAGAACCCAAACAAAATACAAAAAGGAACAAAAGAGATAACTTCAAAGAGGCAATGGAAGCAATAGGAACTCCGCTGAGATCCACACACCAGCTATCCACAACTGAAGATATAAACCGCACAGCATTGTGGCAGAAGCAACAACAAATAAGGAAGGTTAAATGACCCCATTAGCAGCACCTGTGGCCATTACCAGAAACAACACAGACGCCTATTGATCCACAAGGAAACCTGTCAGATCAAACCACGTGTTGCCAGTCTCACCAATCTCCTGCCACCTGTCGCGGGAACGTCTGTAACATCAGGATGTTTTCTGAAATGAGGTATTGGGGCACAGCTCTTAATAATTGAATTCAGGTGTTTTATTCAGTCCTTTTGCCACAGGTGTATAAAATTCAGCCCCTCGCCACGCTGTCTCATTTTACCAACATTTGTGAAAGAATGGCTTGTTCTAAAGAGCTCACTGAATTCCTGCGTGGTGCCACTTGGGTGCCACCATTCTAACAAGTCAGTTCAAGGAATGTCTTCCCTCCTAGATATTCCACCATCAACTGTGAGTGATATTATTACAAAGTATTTTTGGAAGTCCCCTAGAAATGAGTGGAGAGCGCACTGCGCAAGCTCTACCACCGTTCCATTTACTCCTATGGAACTGCCGGGAATTGCTGAGCCAACGCACTGCTATTATGACACTCCCATAAAAGAGCTTAGGAACCGAATAAACTCAGCCATGAAGTGGAGATCACGTAAAGTTACAGAGCGAGTGCTTAGGTGCATCATAGTGCCAAAAAGTCTCCAATGTTCTGCTGACTCCATAACTGTCCAAACCTCCTCTGTCATCAACTTCAGCCCAAAAACTAGGTGCCTAGGAGCAGAAGGCAGTGGCACTCTCAAAACAGCTGATTGACCACTGATGACCTATCCTGAGGACCCCTCTTCATATATACAATCACCTGAGCCATAGATCACATTGGGTAATGGTAGGAACAGTGGACAAAGTAGAACCTAACACTCAGTTCACACTTTCGCGTAAAACGCCGCGTTCGAACGCGCAAAAAAACGCACAACAGTACAGGGACCATGCATTCCAATGGGGGTGGTTCACACTTGCGCGTTTTTATGCGCGTTCGAAGGCGCCTAAAAACGTCCGACGCATAAGCAAGTATGTTCGCGTTAATTCGGGCGTTTCGAGCGTTTGGTGCCAATATACTTCAATGGGAAACGCGATACGCGTGTTGTTCGGGCGTTTGTGCAGCGTAAAACGCGCCTATGGACGCGCGTTTTTCAAAGTTTGCAACATGCTGGATCATCCACCATGGAAATTCACACCTCTAAAGCACTCAGATTGGCCAAACTATATAGGGAGGGCTGTTTGGTCATTGGCCAACTATGCAGTCAATCACATAAACGCGCGTCAAACACGCCTACACTATTTACCAAAACGCTTGAAAAAAACGCCCGTTAACGCCCATCTTGAACGCGCATAAAATGCTAGGCTTCAAAACGCTCAGGTCTGAACCCAGTGTAAGAGAAAAAAAAGAACACGGGCTGAAAGGGAAGACATATGAGAGAATACACCCCAAGCTCACTTGTTGCTAAAGATGGTCATGGGCCCCATGGTTACTAGTTATGCCTAAAAGACTCTTTGTAAAAATGTTACCGTAATTGCTTTCCCCCATATTCATTCAATCCACTACAGGTGATATATTACATATACTGTATTTTTATTCGGAGTGCATCATTGGCAATACATAAGGCATATTTCTGGAAAAGAAGGTGCCAGGGAAAGGCAGAGCTAGAACGGTACTACCTTTCATTTGCAGAAACTCGAGCTATTTTCCGACTACATTTTAGCAATCGGTATCTATCGCTTTACTTACTTTTCTTTCTGTGCTCTAGAATTGTTCTGGTTTTGCAAGCTCTATGAGGAATGTAGCACAAGATACGGCATTAAAATTTCCCATAAGCATTGCTTTAATTGTCTGAAATTTACAAGGAAGTTGTGACTTTCATACTAATGTAGAGCAGATTGTTTCACGGCTCTTTTTGTTGGTTTAGTGCATATCGCGGGGCTGTCTCCAGGGGTAAAGTGAATGTTTTATCACCTCAAAGGCTGCAGAAGAGATTATACACACATGTAATGCCAAGCATAGAAAATAGAGCACACAAATCAATTTCTTCTGTCTCCTGCTGTAAAATATAAAACCGTTTACCGATAATAAACTTCAATGAGGGGCAGCGATTGACCACCTAGGATGGACATTTACTCGGATTCACCTGTCCAATATACTCTAGCAGAGTAAAGCACAGCATCCGTAATGCTGGTTAACACTATTTTTGGTTCCAATTTTGTGATAATGGATACCCAATCGAAAAACATAAAAAAATTCAAACATGTACAGAATTGGTTAAGGATAACCTATACATAAATCACATGGGAATTGTGTCAAATCATACAAAAAGTGAACACAGAAAATACCTAAGGGTTCGGTTCAATACCAGGACTGCTTTGCTGTTTGCTTGGTGGGTCATCAGGACCACTGAGGGGTGGGCTTTATTGCTGCCCTAGTCGTTTTATAGGCTAGGGCAGCTCTAAAGCCTGCCCATTAGTGCTGGTGACGTCATCGGGCTCGCTGCTAGGCGGAAGCCTCCGCCTAGCTTATCCCATGGAGAGCCCGGTACGTCACCGGATCTCCCCCCCCCAAAAAAAAATATTCCCTGCATGATTCAGCGCAGGGCAAAGGTGAGCATTGGAGCATGAAACGCTCCGATGCACATATCAGGGGGGCCGTACGGGTGAAGATGGGGATATGTCTGGGCTCAGCTTTGAACCCGGACAACCCCTTTAATGGCAGCCAAGCTCAACCCAAAGAGGGGTTCACCCAGCTTTCACTCTCCCTGCCTTCGCAGCTGTCTCTTTCTTAGCAGACTGTGACCCTGGGTTCACACCTGAGCGTTTTACAGCGCGTTCAAACGCGCTGTAAAACGCTCAACAGATTAAAACCAATGCATCCCTATGGGAGTGGTTCACACTTGAGCGTTTTACAGCGCGTTTGAACGCGCTGTAAAACGCCCAACGCATAAACAAGTACTTGAGCTTCTTTTGGGGCGTTTGACGCGCGTTTTGTGATTGACACCACAGTAGCAATCACAAGAACGCGCATACGAACGCGCGTTTCCTATTTGCAAAAACGCGCAAAAAAACGCGCGTCAAAAACGCGCGTAAAACGCGCGTTTTTGGAACGCTCAGGTCTGAACCCAGGGTTATGCTCTTCGTGGTTAGAGAAGGATATAGGGGGAAGGAGCAGTGCTCCTTGAATCCAGACGACCCCTCAAAACAGGAGTGGGGAACCTACGGCCCGCAGGCCACATACGGACTGCAGAAGATCCCCGGCTCCCTGCCCGAGCATTCGCCGATTGCCGGCTATATACTAATAATACCGCAAGAAGTGATATGATGGCTTTTGTCATCATATCACTTCTTGCAACGTTTGTATAAGCGCCGGGCCTACTCTGCCATTTGCCAGCTTGGAGCAGCGCTTCTACAAACGCCGCGAGAAGTGATGTGGTGACTTCTCCTAGCTGGCAGATGGCTGGGTAGGAGCAGCGCTTCTACAAATGTCGCAAGAGGTGATGAGATGACAAATGTCATTACATCACTTCTCGTGGTATTATTAGTGTATAGCCGTCAATCTGTGAATGCTCTGGCAGGGTGGCATGGAGCCGGGTGCCATATGAAGGGTATCCAGTATTTGACAACATTAATGTCACTTTTAAATTCAGCATCCCCAAAATATCCCAAAATTTTTTAACCATCATTGGCAACTAACATTTTTTTTGAGCTGTATAATCCAAGCTGCTTGATGAATATGGGGAGCAGTAGTGGTCGATCATGGCTACAGAGGGCATTTAAAGGGCATTCCCGTAATACTAAGTTATCCGCTGTCCAATGGATATGGCATAAGGTTTTATTGAGTCAGGGAAGTTGTGTTTTTATGTCGATTAATGTAAAACAGTGGCAAAACCGCGGAATATTCCTGCGTTTTCACGATAATTGTAAGAAAACATAAACTGAATAAATATCTGATAAACCTAAACTGTATCAAGCAAAACTATTTTCTCAACGTACAGTATCCATGGAGTGGTGCATTTCATTATTTGCACCTTATGGGGACTATACCAAGGATCAGGGGGGGGGGGGACGACACAGTGCACCCATTAACAGTAAAAAATCATATTTTAATGATCAATTTGAAAAAAAACAAGCCTACTTGCATTCCAGCACAGCTGCACAGGACCGTAACCTATAGGTCTGGGATGTCTAACCTCCAGCTGTGGTAACACTAGGACTCCCAAAATGTACACTTGCTTGGTTGTTCTCAGAACTCCATAGAAATGAATGGAGCATGCTGGCGGTCGTAGCTGGAGTGCCGGAGGTTAGCCATCACTGGTATAGGTGAAGCTAAGCTACAGTAGGCCAGTAAGCTGTACACAGTAGTCTATACTTTCTTACAAGACGTACAGGAATCCAATTTCCTAAAACTTGCTCTCCTAAAATCTTGAATGAGCCATTGCAAATAAAATGGGCTTGGTCTAAGCACCTAATATGAGCCACCACTTAGGTTGGGTTCTCACCAGCGTTAACCGTTTCCGTTGTTCTGCTACATTATAGGAGAAGAATAATGGAAGTGCCTGATTCAGCCCATAACTGGCCGAAACGAAGGAGAACAGACCCCCCCTGACTATATTTAGGTCCATTCAAGAAGTCAATTTCTTACCGAACTTACAATGGAGGACATTTTTGTCCGGACTTTTTGACAGAATCTGCAAAGGGAGCCCTCAGGGTGCCTCAGACACGTATGTGAACAAACCCTGATTTTAGAAATGTCACCTTCACAAAAATTCTCTTCCCTCATGACACGTTCGTAATCATTAATAGCATAATAAATGCGCCAGCTGAATAATATATCTTGGTGGTCTCCAGTAAAGGTTTTACTAATGGATGCTGTAGAGCAGACAATCAGAAGCCGGCGTCTATTACACTTGACAGGAATTCTAGGAAGACAAAAGACCTCTTGAAGTGAATATGAGGTTTAGAACAAGCACCTGCTCGCAACGTGTGTTTAGGGGAGGGAAAACCAATTCCTTACTATTCTGCCTAACAGTTTTTAAAGAAACAGACAAAATCTTGTGGGACTTAACGACCATGGAGTTAAAGGGGTATTCTGGTAGGTTCAAGTTATCCTCCTTGTCCACAGGATAGGTGATAACTATCAGATTGGTGGGGGTGCTACCACTGGGACCCTCACCGATCATGAGAACAGGGGCCCCGTACCCCCTGCAGGCCCCTTGCTGCTCCCCTAAAATGACCGGAGCGACCGGTTGCACATGTGCTTGGCCGTTCCATTCATTTCTAAGGGAATTCCGGACAGGCCGAGTACAGCACTCGGGTGCTTGTCCCTTATCATTATGGACTAGAATTATGGCCAGTTGAGTGAGAAGCCTTGGATGCTCTCTGTAAGGGGACCAACTGTGTATGGAGGCTTAAGGGAAATGTTCCATGAGAAAATAAGATGCAAAGAGCTATCTCCCAGAGAAAGATAACCATATCACTAATGCTGGTGGAAGATACCCCTTTGCTTTGCATATTATTTTCCTATGGTGCATTGCCACTAAGTCTCTATACATAGCTGGTTTCCAACAGAGAGAGCCAATACCTCGCCCAAGCTGCATCCAAGTCATCTCAGCCTGCCAGAGTCCTACTCCATACTGATGAGGGACAAACACTTCAGAAAGCAGCCTGCAGATGGATAATTGGCTTGGTTATTATCCCTTGTCATATTCCAAGGCTTGTTGAAATGCTGAACACTGATTCATAGGGAGACAGTTCTCTTTCTATGAGAGACACCTCTTTGCATATTATTTTCCCATGAAACATTGGCAGCGTACCCATTGTTCCATTGCATGGTACTGGCTCTGTCTCACTCTGTTCTTCTTGCCTCTACAGTACTTGGTTTTACTATCAGGTCATTTATTTTCCACTGTGGATATGATACCCCTCAATGTAAGATGGGGCACTGTAGTGACGATTCTCACTACACAGTGGACATATAAGCTTCATGGGTACTGACGTGGCCCATTTAGAACCTCAACAGATCAGGCACTGAAAAAGTACCAGGTGGAAAAACAAAAATAAAAAAAGAGGCTAAAGGTGGGAAAGGGATATAGGTCTCCAAACACAGCTGGTCAGAGCTGAACCCGGACACAACCCGATCTGCACTCTTTCACCATGAATGAGTGGAGCGTCGGAGCATTTCATGCTGAATCGCGCAGGGCGACAGCTGTTTGTTTACATTTGCACACTGCTAGGCGGAGGCTTCCACCTAGCAGTGTTCCCGGTGATGTCACCGGCTCTAATGGGCAGGCTTTGGCGCTGCCCTAGCCTGTAAAAGCAGCCCATTAGTGCAAGTAACGTCACTGGGCTCACTGCTAGGTGGAAGCCTCCGCCTAGCTTACCTGTGGAGTCCTAAATCGTGCAGGACAAGGGAATCTTCTTGAGATCCAGTGACGTACCGGACTCTCCATGGGTAAGCTAGGCGAGGCTTCGGCCTAGCAGTGAGCGTGAAAAACTCCGAAGCTCCACTCATTCGTGGCGAATGAGTGCTGAAGGGGTTGTGTCTGGGTTCAGCTCTGAAACTCAAGAAAAATGATAAATCTCCACCATGTCATGGCACCGTCTTCTATCTTCTTCTCAGTAAACTTGAGGTGCTGGGCTCCTCTCTCCTAGCTCCATCTCTACCTGCCTATTGGAAAAATACTTGTACTAAAATGCAATGGCCTTTACGTAAGCTTTCGGTATTCCAGACTACTCTTCCCCTTATCTCACTTGCTGCAGCTCTCCAAGTCTCCAGTGTTAATTACGTGCCGGACACTGACTACTGACTACCGCTCGGCTTCCTTTCATATTACCTGAATTGGTAACCATAGAATTTGAACCTGTTCAGCTACGGCACTCCAGATTATAAAACGTGAGGATTAACTGTCAAATCTGGTATAGCCTGAATAAAGACCAAACGTGCCATCAATAATTAGTAGGGCGAATCTCAGGACGTGGCACAAGGCATTGTGTAACGCCAGCCTACGGACCCCATACCTTCCAACAGGCCATTACAGAGCACATCCTTCATATCTCTCTAGCAAACTCCTCACAAATAAGTCCATTTCTCTGGAGGCTTGCAATTCACCAGTAATTGCGAGCTATGAAACCCATTAGCTCAGTCCCTTACATGTAATCTAACAGGCAGGCAGCATGATTTGCTTTTTAAGGTGCAGCAGGCCCTATGCCTAATCCTACTGGACTTTGCTAGCTGCTGATATGATGCATGGTGTCTATATATAGATGGTAAACATCCTTAGGTAAGATACCAGATCTAAGGTCAACGGGGACCATAAAAAAAAGCATTTGGTACAATAAAAAAAAAAAACACACACTAACCATTAGTTTATCACTAAGTGAAAGTAATGTGCCGCCCATCTGCTCTATTACAATTTAAAACGCTTGCATAAAATATTGCAAATTGTACAGAAACACCAAAAAGGTAATATTACTGTAGGTTCTAGCAGAGCGAAAAACAGTCCCCATTTAAAGGGGTTTACAGCTCCTGTGAGCGCCGCGGCCTTCTCACAGTCAGTCACGTGGCCAAGGAGCAGCTCAGTCCTATTCATGTGAATGGGGGTGAGCTGCAATACCAAGCACAGCCACTATACAATGTACGGCGCTGTGCTTGGTGAGCACGGTGAAGGCCTCGGCGCTCACAGGAGACCAGTGCCTTCTCAAACAGCTGATTGGTGGGGGTCTCAGGTGTCGGTGTCTTCTTATTTCGCACAGGTACCTTGTGGCTCCCTCAGTCACCAGGGCTGGGGGCTCCTCTCTAAGGGTCCATTCAGATAAACGTAATTACTCTGTGCCTGTGTTGCAGACCGCAAACGCAAGGGCACCAGCCATGTGCACTCCGTGGTGTGGACGCAGACCCACTGACTTGAATGGGTCCGCGATCCGCAAGATACGGAAACAGATCAGATATGACCTATGTTTTGCGGTGCGGAAGTACGAACCCCAAAGCCCACAGAAGCACTTCCGGTCCGTGCCTCTGTTCTGCAAAACATAGGACATGTCCTATCAGTTTCCGCTTCTTGCTGATTGCGGACCCATTCAAGTCAATCCACATCTGCAATACGGGCACAAAGCCCTTACGGTTGTCTGATTGGCCCCTTAAGCACTAATGCCACTGTGTAATAAAGCATGATCCAGATAGACAGATATGCCACAGACAGGCTCGTCATCATACTCGACCGACATATCTGCATATTTGAGCATGCAAAGCTGCTGATAGCACTAGGTAGGGGCTGGGCAGAGCAGCACAAATATACTTTTTGAGGAGCTTTATACTTTTTGTGGAGCTACCATATTTCATATGCAGGTAATATTGCTGTGGATATTATTGTTTTGCTTTCACTGGCCCAGATTTACTAATCCCATCTAATTAGACAGTGTTACAATGAGCCGGATTCATCATTGTGGGGTTCTGGATGATAAATCTGGGGCACCTTTACACTGTTCAGTCTACACATGAGGACTGCAGATGTACATGAGCCATCGATGGTGCTTGGTGCCACATTACATTGGCGCTGGGAAGCATAAAACATACTGCATATATAGAAGTACCCATGGGTACACAGGCATGCCCATAGAAATTTGGTGGATGATTGTTTGGCGCTGTAGATTACCTAAATATTTGACTTGGCTGGATGTATATCATCCCTATTTTTGCTTTAGTCTGTCCGAAACATCGCAATGATTGTCATTTTAAATGGGTTTTTTCATTGCTAGAATATCCCACCAATGTCAGAGAGGTACGGGTCTCAACTCTGGGACCTGCACCTATCTCCAGAACGGGCCCCAGAAAGTGAAAGACAGCGTACCGCACATGTGTAACGTACTCTTTATTCATTTCGACAGGACTTCCAAAAACAGCCGAGAGCGAGCTCCACTATTTTCCGCATACGCGCAGCCACTGCTCCTTCCCTTCTGTGGGACTTCTAGAGATAACTAAGCCAGTGCTCGGCTATTTTCAGCAGTCCCACATCTGCTCTCCGCTCACTTCAGGGGTCCCGTTCTGGCATCTCTGGGACCTGCTCCTATCTAACATTGAGGGCATATCCTAGCGATATGCCACCAATGTCTAAGGGTACTTTCACACTAGCGTTAGAAGAATCCAGCAGGCAGTTCCGTTGTTGGAACTGCCTGCCGGATCCGGAAATCCGTGTGCAAACGGATACCATTTGTTTCCGGATCCGTTTGACAAATGCATTGAAATACCGGATCCGTCTCTCCGGTGTCATCCGAAAAAACGGATCCGGTATTTATGTTTTTGAAAGCTAGAGAGAACTGCGCATGCGCAGACCGGAAAACCGGATCCGGCAATTTCCGGAACACTTGCTACCAGATTCGGCATTAATACATTTCAATGGAAATTAATGCCGGATCCGGCAAGTATGGTAGTGTTCCGGGATTTTGTCCGGTCAAAATACCGTACAAGGGACGAAACGGAAGACATCCTGATGCATACTGAACGGATTGCTTTCCATTCAGAACGCATTGGGACAAAACGAATGTAATTTTTTTTCCGGTATTGAGACCATTTACCGGATTTCAGTTACTGGAAAAGAATAACGCTAGTGTGAAAGTACCCGTAGTGGAGACAACCCCTTGAATAAAGGTAACTTTTATGGGAATTCCGGTGCCTTGGAAATACCAACTATTGGTAAAAGGAAGACCAAGGCTGGCCACAGCCACCTTCTAGTTTAAAAACAGGAAATGTCGATGAGGTTGGAAAAAGTCATTCTTTTTGGTGCATCTGAATAATAAATGTGTCTGAAATTAGATGCGCCAAAAGGAAACGTGGGCACCGGTTGGTTCAGTTATGCTGGCACGGAGGCTGCTCACGTCACGTTGGCAATTTAGTGAAGGTAATATAGTAATAAGCCGCACAATTGTAGGCAGTCTTTGTGACTTATTTCGCCAGTAATGTCACCAGTTCCTACTGAGCTCATCAGAAAACCAATTGGCCACCTCCGGCGCCTGTAGGGGACGGGCGAACACTGAACAGAATAGGTCTCAATATTTCTCACATCTGTGCCCTGGAATGGGAACATTAGCTAAAGCAGCTCAGACAGGTCTTCAAAGAGCTGAGCATTTCATATTCAGGTGGGAATAAACATGAGTTAACTCAATGACCTTGATCTTCATCTGGGGAATGGATTTAATATACCCGCGTCTTTTGCTCAATTGCGCTACTGGTCTAGATGTCTCTTGGGCAACATATTACTAGGTCTGAATAATTCACCATCTCCGAGCTACTGAGTGCGATATTGCTGAATACCGTCCCACGTATGGGAGCGCGGAGTCCGGCGGCCTAGTTCAGCGTACGGTAAGAAGGGTTAAATGCGCAGGAACTGGCCCTCCATTATCCTGTCGCAGATGTCTTCTCTTTAGATCCTTCTTCTCCTCTTGAATTATCAACACGTTGGCCATCTCATACGGACGAAACTCAATTACTGTTTGCACTGAACGTCAGCCAATAAAATTCTGTCTGTGTCAGCTCACCAAAGTAAACTCTGAGTAGCGGGGATAGTCAATATTGAGCTGGCTGAGTAAACCGTGTACAAGTCTAATTTATACCCTTGATGCGTTTGGAATGGGAATACTGCCTGCTGAAAGCCTCGACTCCTATCCAGGAACCACCTCCCATAAAGACGTCGGGCTGAGATTCAAGCCATGCCAAAAGAGGATCTGTCAGCCCTCCTGACATGTCTGTTTGACTTAAGGCTCCATTCAGACGTCCGTCTGTGTTTCGCGGATCCGCACATCCACAAAACACGGATACTGGCAATGCGGATTCCGCATTTTGCGGACTGCACATCGTCGCCACTCTCATAGAAAATGCCTTTTCTTGTCCGCAATTGCGGACAAGAATAGGACATGTTCTATTTTTTTGCGAACGGAAGTGCGGATCCGCAATTCTGGATCCGGCCGGGACATAGTGTGTCCCCATAGGAATAAATAAGTCCGCAATTCCGTTCTTCAAAATGCAGAACAGAATTGCAGACATGTGAATGGAGCCTAAGGGCTCATTCACACGACTCTATGAACGAGTCTGCCTCCGTCCTGCAATTTTGCGGAATGAGTGCACACCCATTAATTTCATGTCCTATTCTTGTCCACAATCGCAGAATGCACATGGGCCGGTATCTGTGTTTTGCGGATCCGCAAAACACTGTGGTCGTGTGAATGCGCCCTAAAGGATTGTATCCCCCATAAGATGACAATAAGCATCTGTGCTGCGGCGTTTCTTCTAGAAAATAATGAATTAGGGGGTGTGTCCACAGATCAGTCCCATACTGTCCAATCAGAGCCAGACTGAGTAGAGACACACCCCTTTGATAGGGGGAATATTAACGCCCAGTTGTCAATTTATCGATACGTTTCCAGGAGGTATGCTAGTGGAACTTCAGCTGTAATGTCATGGGGAATGTATTTACCAAAGCAGGGAAGATGGCAGGTCCTCTTTAAAGGGGACATTTATGTGTATAATCAATAGGATATGCTATAAATGTCCAATCGCCATTCCTACTCAAAGAACAAGGCCCCATAGTGGACGAAGGGCAAACTGTGCATGCTCGGCATCCTCTACATTCACTGTTATAGGATTTATGATAATAGCTGAGCAAGCGTGCCCACAAGTCCCAAAGCGGTGAATGGAGATGAAGTGGTACATGCGCAGGCACCCCTCCATTCGATACTATGGAAAACAGCTGACCCAGTGATCGTCTTTTTTTTCGAAAGCCCATAGCGGTAAATGGAAGGGTCGTTATGCATGAGTTGCTTGCTCTCCATTCACTTCCGTGCCCATTCTTATGACAGGTACAGGTCCACCGCTGGGACACGCTCCTGTCTCAGATGGGAATACCCCTTTAATGTAACGGCGGTGCGGTCAAGCAGGAAATAAACAAAATGTGTATGCAAGGTCTATGCTACACCCAGGGAACATGGTACAACATGTCTCCATGATTTCACTTACATATTATAGAGTAGAATAAATATAATTAGCCCTAAACTACAGGATTACGGTGCCGTGATAACATGTAGAATAGTAAGGTTATTTGTCACTGTGATGATGCCACCGATCAGCGTCTTGGCAGCAGGACAGCCCACGGACACATTCATAGTAAGTAATGTAGCGCTATTGATTCCACGTGTCAGGTTTGCTGCTCCTGCAGTAAATTCCAGTGATTCAGTCTGCTGTTATCATTAGTTATGGCGACAAACCCAGCGCTGGGTGGGAGACGGAGGCTTACAAGAAGCAAGACGATGTACCATCCTATGCCTGACCGCTCAGCTTGTAAGGACGATATAATGATGTGTCTATTACCGTCATCTACAGCACGCCGCCGAGCACGTACATTTGGAATTCTAATTTTCTGTTCCATTTTTATTCTGTTGATGTTTACCTGCAATGTCCTTCTTTCCACTGGATGAATGCTATATAAGGCCTCTTGCACACGACCGTATGGCTTTTTCAGTATTTTGCGGTCCGCAAAAAACGGATCAGCAAAAAAATACGGATGACGTCCGTGTGCATTCCGTTCTTTGTGGAACGGAAACGCTGGCCCCTGATAAAACAGTACTATTCTTGTCCGTTATGCGGACAATAGGACATGTTCTATCTTTGAACGGAACGGAAAAACGGAAATATGGAAACGGAATGCATACAGAGAGCATTCCGTTTTTTCTGCGGACCCACTGAAATGAATGGTTCCGTATACGGACCGTATACAGAACGCAAAAAACGGCCCGTAAACTGATAAAATAAACGTTTGCGTGCATGAGGCCTAAATGTCCATTGTCTTGCAGACTCCTTCCCTCCTTCCTACTGTTACTACGTCCTAACTGACTCGTAGTTTCTTAAAGGGCCAGCACATGTGAAAGTACTGTCCTTCCAGCCAATGCCCAGTGGTCACAGGCTTCTTAAAGGGAATGTGTCATCAAAAAATTACCTGCTGTTTAAATCATTTTTTTATATTTATCATATTTTTTAATTTTCCTTGTCACTTTTTATATTTAAAGTGTAACTGGCATTTTTTTTTATATTGTACAAGGGCAGTGATACTGGCCATTTTTGTAATATACTTTAATTAGTGGAATCATAGTTTCTTTCAGAAAAATAGCTCTAAAGTGGCCCATTTTGAGCCTTAGCAACGCTCCCGTCTTCTCTTTACATATCACAGTCAGTATGGAGCGCGTCTCCACAGTTATATAAACAGAAGACAGAGGAGCGTTGCTAAGGCTCAAAATGGGCCACTTTAGAGCTATTTTTATAATGGAAATGTATGATTTCAGTAATTAAAGTATATTACAGAAACGGTCAGTATCACTGCCCCTACACATTACACAAATAAAAAAAAGAATGACGGTTACACTTTAAATTAAAACCAAAAATTCTGCAGTTTTTGCAGTGGCCATTCTTGGTTTATACAGATAACTTTACTGCAGTTACTCATTCTAATCCTGCCTGTAATGATATCACCTCTGCGTATAGATAAGACAGGATCCTCCATTCACAATAGGTGATTGTCAGAGCTTATCTACTCCTTCCCTGTACAATGGCCTCTGCACAGGTCACAGAGCATGCCCGGAAAACTCTCCCAAAGAAGTCACTGAGGTCCCCTCCAAATCATTATGTCTATGGCGCATGGGGCCGCCGTAAAGTAATTTTCATAATGTTTTCTAAATGTTGTTAAAAACAGCTCAGGCAAGATGGCCGCCCCCATAATCATGTTCAGAAAATAAAAAGATCTACAATCAGAAAATAAAAACAAATTAGAAAAAAAGGAGATATGTTACTATATGGTTTTAACTGGCAGATGCATTTTTGGTGACGCATTTCCTTAAAAGATGACGTGACACCTCTGCCGTTTTAGCATTACATCCCCATGTAATAACAATTCTTATAACTTTATGTTGTTGTTCATTTGCTATTCTTTCATGTTGTTGCACTGTTAGTAATTCTGACACATGCAGCACTATTTGGATGGTGTCAGACTGCGCAGCGACTAGTGCCTGAGCAGTAAGTTCCCTGTGCTGTGCTACGGTGATTGTTCAGTATATTTTGATGCATCGAGCTAGGCGTTAGCAGTGGTTACATGGTGGCACGCACACATGTCGAGAAGGCTCCAAACAGCCAACTCCGATGAAGGATCGAGGATCGTTTGAGTCACCAACAAGCATGAGAGGCTCCCATAGTTTCATTGTCCACCATCCAAACACAGGTGTGGCACCTTCATTTGACACGAATGTCTCTGCTTAATCCATTTCCAGGCGCTTAGCAGAAGGAAATTTGGTGTCAGCCAGCCATCGTCTTCATTTGCAGTGATGTCATGAACGAGAAACCTGGGCTGTTATGGACTAGAACCTTTTTGTCTTTAGGGATGAATCCAAGTTTTGTTTGGTATCCCATAATGGTTGGGTTCAAGCATGGAGGCCTCGCGGTGAGCACTTCAGTCCTGCCTTTGCTGTAGAGCGACACACTGCCTGAGGGACACTAACAGCTCAGCGATATGTGCAGGACATCCTGCGGCCACATGTGTTGCCTCTCATGGAAGGGCCCCCAACTGGCATTGGGATAATGCTCACCCACACACAGAAAGGGTTTCCCAGGAGTCTCCGCCAGATTGTAATACTTCTTTAGCCTGCCCGTTGACCAGATTTATCACCATTTGGACCAGCTGGGACACCAGCTTCGGCAACCTACGAAAGTGCAGGATCTACAGGCCCAGATGCAACATCTATGGGCAAATGTGCCGCAGGATACCGTATGGAACCTGTATGTCTCCATGTCCGGCCGTATCTCATCCTGAGCCTCCTTTCCTAATAGAAGTGTGTGCTGTCTGCATCTTTTGAAGCCCAATTGAAATGAATGAGTCCGCATCTACGGATCGGATGCGTATCCAGGCTGGAAGCAGTCCAACTGGGTCCTAGAGCCTCCATTCCATTGTACAGTTTTCCCCAATTAGCTTATCCTTTAGCTCTAATATAGTAATGACTTACATCTATCACCATTACATTCACACAGAGAAAGTTTCATTCCAACAACTCCTTCCCGGTGCGTTATTTTTTTTCGTCAATAGCAAGTAGCAAATATCATGAAAGGCGCTTGTACTGTAAATGTGCAGCCAACAGCAGCCATGTTTTTACTTTATGTACATAATACAGTGGGGCATAAAATCCAGCTATTATAGAATCAGAAGGTGTCTGAAGCTATAAACTCTGAATAGCGCCACAGTACAATGCCCCCCGTGTAATAGGAAGAAAAGAGGACGCGTACGTGTCCGGAATACCTTGACAAAAGATAATTACCGTTTTGAGGTTAGGTTGTACAACTATGGGTGATATGATCATAGATTTCCTGGCTGGATGAGTAGAATGGCTTGTAACAGCAGTTGGCTCTATCAATGCTGTTATCATAAAGGTGTGACAATGAAACACGGACACAATTGGGAAGCAACATGTTGTTGGCGCTTCCAGCATAGCAGGAATAATACCGCCGAGGAAAAGCGGCTTAGCTATATAAAATGCCTGAAGGGGAGAGGAAAGGGTTACAGTCAGTGAAAGGACGAGGGGCGGCTGAGGAACGGCATGGTTTGCTTGTTAAATTCAATAGTCAATGCTTCAGCACAGTCTGCTTATATCAGCACTACTAATTTTTGCCCCAAGCATCGGCCTGCTGTTTTTCTAAAGACATAATTCCCTATATGTGTAATGTGAAGGTTGAATGCACAAGGGAGAGGTTTACGAGAGGCCCAGTGTGTAGAAATAGACTACAGACTATGGGGGAGATTTATCAAGACTGGTGCGAAGGAAAACTGGGGTAGTTGTCCATAGCAACCAATCAGATTCCTCCTTTCATTTTTTACAGCCTCTTTTGGAAAATGAAAGGATCAATCTGATTGGTTGAAATGGGCAACTGAGCACCAGTTTTGATAAATATCCCCTTATACCTCTATGGGTAAATTCACACGACCGTAGGCCGTCCGTGTCCGTATTACGGACTGCAAACAGAAGTTCTGCTATATACAGGCACCAGCCGGGTGAATCCCGTTTCGCAGATGCAGACTCATTGACTTAAACGGGCCCGCAATCCTCAAGATACGGCGCAGTGCGGAGCAGAAGCACACGGAAGCGCTTTCATGGGTCATGTTGTATCTTTTGTCATATATTGAGATTCGCTGACCCAGTCAAGTCAATGGGTCCGTGCCGCTATATGGAATTCACACAGCCCGTGCCTGTGCATTGCGGACCGCACACGGCTTATGTTCATAGCACACATAGGATCATGGACACGACCGTATTCATTTTCTGGTCGTCAAATCGCGGATCTGCAAAACATGGATCCCGGCCAAGTGCATGCTGCCATTCTCTTTTTCACTTTAATAGAAGTGTGTGCTGTCTGCATCTTTTAACCACTTCAGCCCCCCTAGCTTAAACACCCTTAATGACCAGGCCACTTTTTACAATTCCGCACTACACTACTTTACCCGTTTATTGCTCCGTCATGCAACTTACCACCCAAATGAATTTTACCTCCTTTTCTTCTCACTAATAGAGCTTTCATTTGGTGGTATTTCATTGCTGCTGACATTTTTACTTTTTTTGATATAAATTAAAAATTACCGAAATTTTTGCAAAAAAATGACATTTTTCACTTTCTGTTGTAAAATTTTTCAAAAAAACTACATTTCTATATAAATTTTTCTCTAAATTTATTGTTCTACATGTCTTTGATAAAAAAAATCCAATAAGTGTATATTTATTGGTTTGGGTAAAAGTTATAACGTTTACAAACTATGGTGCAAAAAGTGAATTTCGGCATTTTGAAGCAGCTCTGACTTTCTGAGCACCTGTCATGTTTCTTCAGGTGCTAGAATGTCAGGATAGTATAAATACCCCCAAATGACACCATTTTAGAAAGAAGACACCCCAAAGTATTCACGGAGGGGCATGGTAAGTTCATGTATCATTTCATTTTTTTCACAAGTTAGCGGAAAATGACACTTTCTGAGAAAAAAAAGTTTCAATTTCTGATAACTTCTGGCAAAAAAAAAAATCTCAGACGGACTCACTATGCCCCTCAGTGAATACCTTGGGGTGTCTACTTTCGAAATGGGGTCATTTGTGGGTGTGTTTACTGTTCTGGCATTTTGGGCGGGGCTAAATTGTGAGCCGCCATGTAAAACCTAAAGGTACTCGTTGGAATTTGGGCCCTTTGCGCACCAGGCTGCAAAAAGCGGCACTTATGTGGTATCGCCGTACTCAGGAGAAGTAGGGCAATGTGTTTTGGGGTGTATTTTTACATATACCCATGTTGGGTGAGAGAAATATCTCTGTAAATTGTCAACTTTGTATAAAAGTTTTTAAAAGTTGTCGTTTACAGAGATATTTTCACACAAAGTATGGGTATATATAAAAATACACCCCAAAGCATTGCCCTACTTCTCCTGAGTACGGCGATACCATATGTGTGCCACTTTTTGCAGCCTGAATGCTAAAAGCCCTAAACCAATGAGTACCTTTAGAATTTCACAGGGCATTTTACGCATTTGGATTCCAGACTTCTTCTCACGCTTTAGGGGCCCCTAAAATGCCAGGACAGTATAAATACCCCACATGTGACCCCATTTTGGAAAGAAGACACCCCAAGGTATTCCGTGAGGGGTATGGTGAGTTCATGTAAAATTTTATTTTTTGTTACAAGTTAGTGGAATATGAGACTTTGTAAAAAACAAAATTAAAAAAAAAAAAAAAAAACAATTTCCGCTGACTTGTGCCAAAAAATAAAAATTCTGTGGACTCACCATGCCCCTCACGGAATACCATGGGGTGTCTTCTTTCCAAAATGGGGTCACATGTGGGGTATTTATACTCACCTGGCATTTTAGGGGCCCCTAAATTGTGAGAATCCAAATGCATAAAAATGCCCTGTGAAATCCTAAAGGTACTCATTGGTTTTAGGGCCCCTTTGCGCATCTTGGCTGCAAAAAAGTATCACTCATGTGGTATCGCCGTACTCAGGAGAAGTAGAGCAATGTGTTTTGGGGTGTATTTTTACATATACCCATGCTGCGTGTGAGAAATATCGCTGTAAACGACAACTTTTTACATTTTTTTATTCAAAGTTGTCAGTTTACAGAGATATTTCTCTCACCCAGCATGGGTATATGTAAAATACACCCCAAAACACATTGCCCTACTTCTCCTGAGTACGGCGATACCACATGTGTGACACTTTTTGCAGCCAAGATGCTAAAGGCCCAAATTCCAATGAGTACCTTTAGGAGGGCATTTTTACGCATTTTTCTTCTCACGCTTTAGGGCCCTAAAATGCCAGGGCAGTATAAATACCCCACATGTGACCCCATTTTGGAAAGAAGACACCCCAAGGTATTCTGTGAGGGCATGGCGAGTTCATAGAATATTTTTTTGGCACAAGTTAGTGGAAATTGATTTTTATTGTTTTTCTCACAAAGTCTCCCTTTCCGCTAACTTTTGACAAAAGTTTAATTTTCATGAACTCATTATGCCCCTCAGCGAATACCTTGGGGTGTCTTCTTTCCAAAATGGGGTCACATGTGGGGTATTTATACTGCCCTGGCATTTTAGGGGCCCTAAAGCGTGAGAAGAAAAATGCATAAAATACCCTCCTAAAAGGTACTCGTTGGAATTTGGGCCCTTTGCGCATCTTGGCTGCAAAAAGTGTCACACATGTGGCATCGCTGTACTCAGGAGAAGTAGGGCAATGTGTTTTGGGGTGTATTTTTACATATACCCATGCTGGGTGAGAGAAATATCTCTGTATATTGACAACTTTGAATAAAAAATGTAAAAGTTGTCGTTTACAGCGATATTTCTCACACCCAGTATGGGTATATGTAAAAATACACCCCAAAACACATTGCCCTACTTCTCCTGAGTACGGCGATACCACATGAGTGACACTTTTTGCAGCCAAGATGCCAAAGGCCCTAAAACCAATGAGTACCTTTAGGATTTCACAGGCCATTTTTACGCATTTGGATTCTCACGCTTTAGCACCCTAAAATGCCAGGGCAGTATAAATACCCCACAAGTGACCCCATTGTGGAAAGAAGACACCCCAAGGTATTCTGTGAGGGGTATGGCGAGTTCACAGAAAAAAAAAAATTTGGCACAAGTTAGCGGAAATTTTTTTTTTTTTTTTTACAGTCTCATATTCCACTAACTTGTGACAAAAAATAAAATTTTCCATGAACTCACCATACCCCTCAGCGAATACCTTGGGGTGTCTTCTTTCCAAAATGGGGTCACATGTGGGTTTTTTGTACTGCCCTGGCATTTGAGGGTCTCCGCAATCATTACACGTATGGCCAGCATGAGGAGTTTCTGCGATTCTCCGTATATTGACCATACGGGTAATGAGATTTTTTTTTTTCCGTTCAGCCGCTGGGCTGAAAAAAAAATAAAAATGAACGGCACAGATTTTTTCATTCGCATCAATCAATGTGGATGAAAAAATCTCGGCCAAAATCAGTGACTGCGGTGGGCTGGGCGCTAGCTACCTAACAAGTAGCTAACTAACTGGCGGTGATAAGAGACCCTTATGCCCCATTCACTCGTCCGCAATTCTGTTTGCGGAACGGAATTGCGGACCCATTCATTTCTATGGGGACAGACTTTGTCCCGCTCGGATCCGGAATTACGGATCCGCGCTTCCGGGTCTGCACTTCCGTTCCGCAAAAATATAGAACATGTCCTATTCTTGTCCGCAATTGCGGACAAGAAAAAGCATTTTCTATATAGTTCTGGCAATGTGCGGATCTGCAAAATGCGGAAAGCACATTGCCGGTGTCCGTGTTTTGAGGATCTGCGGATCGGATCCGCGGATCCGTGAATCCACGGATCCGTGAATCCACGGATCCGCAAAACACATATGGACGTCTGAATGGAGCCTTACAAGGGGTGTGATCAATGACAGGGGGTGATCAGGGGTCTAGATGGGGTGATCAAGGGGTTAATAGGTGAGGGGGTGGGGGGTTAGTGTAGTGTTTGGTGCAACTTTACTGTGTTACCTGGTCCTCTGGTGGTCGATCCCAGAAAATGGGACCACCAGAGGACCAGGTAGCAGCTATATCAGACGCTGTTCATAAAACAGCGTCTGATATAGCTGTTTGATGCGATTTATATCGCATCTACAGCCTGCCAGCGATTGATCATCGCTGGCAGGCTGTAGTCCAACTCTTGAGACGCGCGACGCTGTGAACGCGCGCGCGTTCACAGGAACTCTCGCGTCTCGCGAGATGACGCACCGGCGCGTCCGAACAGAAAAGCAGGACCGCCCGCAGGACGCAATCCTGCGTACGGCGGTCCTGAAGCAGTTAAAGCCCTATTGAAATGAATGGATCCGCATCCCCAATGCACTGGCAACATTCGTGTGGATTCCGAATCTGAAACCCCCCAATGAAACGAATGGAGACATTCTGTTGAAAGGCCACAACACATCATAAATTACACTGTGGGATGTTATTCCTCAGCAGAACACATGGTAGGGACTCTTTTCTACCCCATAGGCTAACATGGGGGAAGTCCTTATGCTGCGCATTTTCTGGCAGCTTTTATCCACTACGTGTGATAGCACCTGACAGTGGTTAATAGTGATTTTCTTTCCCTAGCAAACACTACAAGTTGAGAAAAAGTATCATTTTTATGACTTGTCTGCCCCACATCGGAACATTCTCTGGCATAAAGACAACAGCAAACAACCTTCCTCACCCATGTTTCCAGAACAAATTCGTGTATAAGGGAGGGAGAGAATACTGGGGTTAAAGGAGTTATTTTTTTGTTCTTTGTATGTTTGTAACTAGGCAAAAGAAAGGACTTTACAATTGACTTACTTTATCTCCAGTTGCTGGTTTCTCAGATTTCACTGAGGGTCACATGACCTGTGATGTCAGCCTCTCTCCCTGCTCTGAAGATGTTTTGTGCACAAAGCCTAGGGCTCTTTCACACGTACGTTTTATCTTTCCGTCCTATATTTCCGTCCTCAGGGCTCTAGGACGAAAAGATACTGATCAGGATTTATCCTAATGCATTCTGACTGGAACGAAATCCGTTCGGGATGCATAAGGATGTCTTCCGTTCAGTATGTGAACGTTTTTTGGACGTTAAAAAAAAACGTAGCATGCTGCGGATTTGTCTCCATCTAAAAATCCGGAAGACATGCCGTAACGCCGAATCCGGAATTAATGCCCATTGAAGTGTTGAGCTAAACGTCGTTTCGGCGCATCGCCGGACCCGACGTTTAGCTTTTGTGAATGGTTACCATGGCAGCCATGACGCTAAAGTCCCAGGTGCCATGGTAAAATGTAGTCGGGAGGCAGGGGAGAAGCACACTTACCGTCCGTGCGGCTCCCGAGTCCCGGGGCGCTCCACAATGACGTCAGAGCTCCCCATGATCATGGATCACATGATCGCATGGATCACGTGATCCATGCGCGTGGGGCGCTCTGACATCATTGTGGAGCGCCCCGGGAGCCGCACGGACTGTAAGTATCTGCTCCCCTGGCTCCCCACCACTTACTATGGCAACCAGGACTTTAGTAGCGTCCTGGCTGCCATAGTAACACTGAAAGCATTTTGAAGACTGTTCAGTTTTCAAATGCTTTCAGTTGTCTTGCGCTGTGACGGATCCGGCGGGCATTTCCGGCGACGGAAGTGCACGCCGGATCCTCACAATGCAAGTGTGAAAGAGGCCTAAGAGATCAGATAGGAGTCTGTACACCAGATGTCACTGTGCCCCCCCCCCCCTCTGTGGTCTGATGCTGCTCTCTGCCCTATGTCTCCCTCCCACTGGATACTTCAGGAAAGATTAACCACTTCAGGAGCACAGACTCAGGGCTGAAGGATTTACTGAGTAGCTGCAGGCAGTGAGGAGACAAATGCCGGGCACAGGAGGTGACAGACAAGAGATGTTCTGCATGAGAACAGGTAGGGGGAAGATGCTGCGTGTATCAGAAGTGTCATTGTACAGCTGGGACTTTTAGTCCTACACATACAACATGCTGCTGAGTCTCCCAGCAGGCAGACATGTCACTCAGGGCAACACTTGTATTCACTCCCTTTGTAGAGCAGGGGGAGGGGCAGAGATTGTTGTTATTGAAGATAAACAAAGGGCCAGAAGAGAACCAGGGAAATGAGGAAATTGAATTTTTTTAACCTAAACTTGCATATATATTGCTGCTCATCCGATTTACAGTGCTATATTTTTTTATTTTTTTATAATTCGGACAACCCCTTTAACTTTGGCCAAATCTACATTTTCAGGTATTATACAATGTTATCAAGTCACAGTTGATCCAGAAGAGATGACCATAGATTGATACTAGGCCAGGTATTTTAGATGGTTTTATTAGAGACATCAAAGAAGGGAATGAAAATTATACATTTCCCTCTGCACTAGAACAAACGGATGCGTTTGACAGAAACTAGCAATTCTGACACATCAGAAAATAAAGTTGGCAAGTATAGTCATTAAAGTGCCACCAGTACCACGTGAGCCCGGTACTTGTCACTGCTTCAGATCTTCCTGAGAAGAAAATACCTAGAGTAATCTTCAATTGTGGCTCTAGTCTGAGTTTCCCACTAGGGTACCAAGGTACCACTTGGAATCGAACCTAAGTTTGGGAAATGGTTTTTTACAGTATAAATTAATTTATGAAGTTATTCTGCGAAGTCTCGCAAGACTTCGCGAAGTAAAATCTTGGGCTCGTCGGAGCCAATACATTCTAATACTGAACGGAGAGCTCGCTCTGTACAGTATTCAAGCGAAGTATTATGCGAATCGACTTTGTATGTTTCATCCGAAGTCGATTTGCTCATCCCTATTTCCCATGTAGGTGCGATTGTCTAGTTAATGTATTTTCGAATGACTTCTTAAGGTACGCTCACATGGTCAGGTTTCTGCATGCAGTATGGAAGCCAAAACTAGAGTGAATTAAAAGGAAAAGACATACGGGGGACATTTATTAAGACCGGTGGTTTAGATGCCGATCTTAATAAGCTCCTGTGATGGCGGTGGATCGCTGAAGTTATGTAGAGGCCTCGGCCTCTACATAACTTCGGTGCATTCATCGACAGTCTAAATGTAGGGCAGCTTCCTTGCTGTCTTAAATTTAGACAGTTTTCTTATGCCTAAACCAGATGTGGAAAATGATGAATGAGACGGGCCTACCGGCCTGTCCCCTTCCCCACAACGGACACTTTTTTTTAGACCTGGCTTGAGCAGGGAAGTTGTCGAAGATTCTGCCGCAACATGGCATGCGACAAAATCTGCGTCAGATATACATTGCAAAATTTGGTCTGAAGTTTAGGAAAACTTTGATTTGCAACAAATCTGCATTTCCTTGCTCTTTGTGGTAGCGAATCGGATTTTACTAAAATGGCAGCTGCATGTGTTATGAAGTGAACATAAGAAGCCTGGATCGTGAGGTCACCCATAATGCCGTGCAACCAGACAATCCGCAGATAGCCATCCCTATAAAACCATCATCCCGCGTGGTCTCTCCTATTGTTTTGTGAGCTGAGCATAAGGAGAAAAGTGGCAAGTGCTCATGCGCTAGGAACAGTGTTGCTGCAAACGATTAATAGAAGAATATTGCAAAAGGAGAGTGCAGGGACACCGCAGGGACAATGCAGGGAGTCTGCAGGGAGACTTATTCTGCATCAGTTTTATTTATTCCTACATCAGCCGTAAACTAAGATATGCTATACCAATAAGATGAAAGACTTTATAATTCCAGTGCCAGCCATGGTGGACTACCATCTATTAACTCAGAATGTGACAATACAAAATTATAATAATTTTAGAGTAATCTATTCAGAAAAGTCTATTAAAATAGACCTCCATCGGACAAGGTAAAGGAACTCGTGCACTACGAGAAAAGTACTGTCTGGTACACAGGACACGATTTCCAGAACCTGCCATATTCTAGACATTCATAAAAACTATGAGGGTCACTTGTAGAGACCCTAGTGACTTATATTTTAAAACAAGTAAAATCCAATCGTAACAGAAAGAACTTTGAAACACTTCCTTGTGGATGCGCTGAAAATCCGTCAGAAGGATACAAGCTGTCACACACAACAGATAGCGGTGTTGATAGGCTGTGGACTAAAGGCTGTCATAAAATGACCTCTAAATGTAAAAAGAACCACAAGGAATTGGAAGTTTCTCTCAGTTCTGCCGGATCTTTTACAATAATAATGTATTGAGTAAGATGAAGCTTGATTATACGATTACTTATCATTAATATCGCTCCACCATACACTCAGTTAATCTGCACCGTGGCTCAGTGGTTAGCATTGGTGCCTTGTGGCGCTGCGGTCGTAGGCTTGAATCCAACCAGGGACAACATCTGCATGTTTTGCGTAATTTCCTCCCACACTCCAAAGACATACTGGGAACAAGGAGTAATGATCATATCTGTAAAGCGGTGCGGAAAATGTCAGTGCTATACAAGGGGGTAAAAAAAAAAAAACGCCCTAAAGTGTTAGGGCTCATGCACACATTTGTCCACATTCGATCCGCAGTTTTTGCTGGTTGGATGTGGACCCATTCACTTCAATTGGGCTGCAAAAGATTTGGACATCCGCAAAAATTACGGAAAAGGATAAGACAGTTCTATTATGAGCCGGACGTTACGTCCCAAATGTGGAAGCAAACGGACAGTATTCGTGCTCTGCGGTTCCGTAATTTGTGGACCGCAAATAAAAGTCCTGCTTCTTCTCAGGATTGCTTCTTTCCAGTTAGTCCTCTTGATATGTGAACTTTTCCGTCACAGTGGACATAATACAGGCATATACAATCTAATTAATTCATGTCTAGCTGCCGGCTTCCCTGAATAGTATCCGGTATCTGTCAAAGAGTACAACATATTAGGTATCGAGAGCACATGGAGCGGGTGACACAGAAAGAAAAAACCTGAAACTGTGCTGCCCCTATGGTTCAGGAGGACGTGCCCGTTTGTATGCTACACAGTGATATATCATGTAACATACAATATAAGCACTGTTGTGACTTGTACACCAGCCAGCACCCTCAATCAAAACTAGGCGGAATTAACTTTTTAAAGATGTTATCCCATTGATTAAAGGGGAGACGGCATGTGCGCACTGTCCTTCATACAGCTGATCCGTGGGGGTGCTGACCCCGCCGATCTGATATTGATGACCTATCCTGAGAACAGGTCGTCAATATTAAAAGCCTGGAGAACCCCTTTAAAGGGGTATTTCCATCCTAGACAATGGGGCGCATATCGCTAGGATATGCCCCCACTGTCTGATAGGTGTGGGACCCGCACCTAAAACGAGAACGAAGCGGGGAGCGCTGTGGCTGAAGGACCCCGGATTTCCCGGGGTCCGTCCACCACCAAGCGCTGCTCCCATAGAAGTGAATGGAAGTGCACCGCGCATGTGTGGCCCATGCTCCCATTCATTTCTATGGGGCAGACAGAAATGGCTATTTTCGGCGGCCCCACTGAAATGAATTGAGGGCGGCTGCGCATGCGCAATGCGCCCTCCGTTTATTTCCCCGCTCCGTTCTTATTGTACAGCACCTATCAGACAATGAGGGCATATCCTAGCAATATGCCCCCCTTGTCTGAGATGGGAAAACCCCTTTAGTGTAAATCAGACATCACATAGCTATGACAATCTCTTGTTAACAAATCTAGAACCAGCCCTGTACCTCACATGGATCCAGAGATCTCCACATTCATTGCTCCAATCGCTCTGCTAGATGTAATTCGCTGGCAGCTCAGGGGGGTGTGCTTTATCAGGGAACGTGTCCTTTTTCTTGCAGGTCTCTGCCTGTAACTGTCACGACTTCTAACAGAAGATACAGTTGAGGGATGAAACTGAGCATGTGTGTCCACCTCAGCAAGGTGGCCAGAGAAATAAGGAAAACAACAAACAGCAGGTGGCGCAATACAAATAGAGTTCATTTAATAGCTCACTGGCTATATAACTTTTTTAATTACATGCAAAAGTATTCAGATCCAGTTGCTGGTTCGGAATATGTAGAATATTTTTTGTGGGACAACCCCTTTAAGATTAAGATAAAGCACGATAAGAGGGAATAACATCACAGCGTCCACATTCCTTTTAGGCAAAAAATAAGATTGTTCATACCTATCAGGCAAAATCAGTTTGATAAACTAGACCTTAAAAGAACACTATACCTAGAAATAAATGATACAATTATAGAGAACACAGGGGTTAATCTCCTGTTAATGTGCTCCGTTTTCCACTGAGATCAGCTGAGGAGGCGTGGTCTAGAAAAAGGGGCAGGGCTTGATCTTTCTGTCCTTCTACAGACAGAGCAGAGGGGGGAGGCTCCTGCTGCAGCCAACTGTCTTAAGGCTCATTCAGACGGCCGTGAGTGTTTTGCAGTCCGCAAATTGCTGATCCGCAAAACACGGATACCGGCAGGTGTGCGTTCTGCGGAACGCACACGACCAGCCCTATACAGAAAATGTCTACTCTTGTCCGCAATTGTGGACAAGAATAGGACATGCTCTATTTTTTTTTGCGGGGCAGCGGAGTGGAACTCTGGATGCGGAAAGCAGACCACATCATACAGTCGTGTGAATGAGCCCTTGGAGGTAGACACAGGGCTGTGAGGACAACAAGCGGGTCATGGCTGAGCTAATGGGAGACATAGAGAAGATTTCTTAACATTTTTCTCGAAATACAATAGGATTAAATGATAAGACACGACAAGGGCTGGAATTGCTGCGAGACACCTTTGTACACTTTCCATGTATAGTTCTGCCTTTAGTAGTAACGTACCTGATGAAGAGGGCCTTCCACCCTCAAAAGATGTTGCCAATAAAGGAACCCTATGCTTCATACTTACCTGTCCAAGAAGTCTTCTGAGAAGTGCGCCGTGGTCCTGGTCCTGTTTCTTCTCTGTCTTTAGTAGGCAACTTGTAACCATCCAATCCATTGTCTAACTGAGTTCATCTGAGCATTAGTGATTTGGATCTAAATTATAATTTTTTATTTTTATAGGTTATAGGTCATGTAATATATTCTACAGTGTTTTATTCTGGCAACCGCTATGGTCACTGTACCTCAAGAAGAACTTTTCCAAGTAAACCACACCATACAGGGGCATTTCAGCCAAAATCGTTTAATACCTATCCAATGGAAAAGGTGAGATTGGTCGGGGTCTGATAATCTTTAGAAGGGAAACCCTGGTCCCCCATCCAACCCATCTGGACAACCGCAGTAAGGAGGACTTTGAATGTAGCAGCCGTCCATTCACACTTCGGGAATGATCAGTGAGGGTCTTAGCAGCTGAACCCGCACATATCCAGTAAACTGCCCATAGGTAAGTCCAGCCTAACTCCCCAGACTTCTGTTTGGAGGTTCGGCAAGTCCAGCCTAACTCCCCAGACTTCTGTTTGGAGGTTCGGTAAGTCCAGCCTAACTCCCCAGACTTCTGTTTGGAGGTTCGTTAAGTCCAGCCCTAACTCCCCAGACTTCTGTTTGGAGGTTCAGTCCAGCCCAACTCCCCAGACTTCTGTTTGGAGGTTCAGCAAGTCCAGCCTAACTCCCCAGACTTCTGTTTGGAAGTTCAGTCCAACCTAACTCCCCAGACTTCTGTTTGGAGGTTCAGGGGGTCCAGCCTAACTCCCCAGACTCCTGTTTGGAGGTTCAGGGGGTCCAGCCCAACTCCCCAGACTCCTGTTTGGAGGTTCAGGGGGTCCAGCCCAACTCCCCAGACTCCTGTTTGGAGGTTCAGGGGGTCCAGCCTAACTCCCCAGACTTCTGTTTGGAGGTTTGGTAAGTCCAGCCTAACTCCCCAGACTTCTGTTTGGAGGTTCGGTAAGTCCAGCCTAACTCCACAGACTTCTATTTGGAGGTTCGGTAAGTCCAGCCTAACTCCCCAGACTTCTGTTTGGAGGTTTAGATCTGAAGTTTAATGTCATATGATGAAATTGTCTACTGCCGCCGTAACGCCAATCTGCAGCTTTGCACAGTGGGCCATGACAATGCCGCCGCGCTCGCTAATATCAAGTGATGTGATGCTACTCCTTGCCCGTCACATGGTAACTGTAAATCTAGTTGTGCCAGTACACTATTGTTTCTACTGGCTACCATTACCCCGTGCAGTTGACTAGGCTTCTTATTGTGCTGTGCTCTTCATGTTTGTTTCCCTTTATCTGAAAAAAAACCTTCTGGTAATTTTCCTTTGCAAGCTACGCAGCAGCATCGGCATTAACCCTGTCCAGCCTGAACAGTTATTATAGCAATCCAGCACAGCCAGCAAGAGTGGATGATGTATTGTAATTACGGATGACTCACACACTTTCAACATTTAATCTTCTCACATTCGAGCAATGCATTTTCATCTTCATTCCTGTTAATAGTGACACTGACTTCTAGCTTCACAGCCATTTTACGAATAAGAAATGTAATAGTCCAGAGGTCAGCAACCTCCGGCACTCCAGCTGTTCTGAAACTACAACTCCCAGCATGTTCCACTCACTTCTAGGGGATTTCCAACAACAGCTTAGTAAATCTGCATGGAGTTGTAGTTTCACAACAGCTGGATTGTCGGAGGTTGCAGTCCATGATCGGACGCAGGGTCCTTCGGAGAATGAGGGGCCTAGATCTTCTTCACACTTGCCGATCTTCCTCCCCAAATGAACGTAAAGCCTTGGGGCACCTTAACACGCAGAAGACTTTGTTGCAGACATTTTCTGCAAATGGAAATCAGATCCATTCATGGATTTTTGCAAGCTTCACTCATTTGAATGGAACTGATTTTCAGTCGTAGAAATTTCTGCAACAGCCACGTGTTGCCAACTTTGCCTATAAGCTCCCACGGTAAGAAAAAAAAAAAAAAAAGTATTCAGGCAGTATACATCAACTATGTTTTAGAAGGCCGTGAAAAAGGTACCAGCCAAATGTGTTTCCAAAAGTACTTTTTTGCAATACGTTTGGTCAAAGTCTATGGATACGTTTCGGGAGTTTTTCTGGCAAACTTTTTTTTATGCCAAAGAAAGAAGTGTTAACATAGTTAATAATTAAAGGGTATTCCAGACTGCCTGATTTTCTGCCCGATAATCATAGGAATGCTCGTTAGTGATCCCCTGGCAGTCTAATACTGCCTTTAAATGCGCGATGAACGAGCAAGCGCTGATGATACAGCATACTGAAAGATCTGAATCTGCGTTCCGTCTAATAGCAATCTTCTGCCGACACACCGCTGTCCTGCATGGCGATGAGCAATGGTATAGCGATCGTTCCTCCCCATGTTGCGGAGGTCATCGCTGCATGTAATAGCAGTGGTGTCCTCTGCTAGCTATCTGCCGATTCCCTCCCGACAATCGCTAGCCGCATCAGGGGGGCTGTCCGATTAAGAACATGATGTCCTTCCTGTAGTGGCCTGGAAGATCGGAGAGCCAGTGGTAGGTTGAAAGGGGTTCGAAACAGAGATTAGTACTTTTAATTATTTTAAGAAACACAATATCATTTTTGGGGATAACACCTTTCTTATTCCGTTCTTCAATATCTCGGTAGCCACTATGGCCGATCTTCCACTAACTTTCTGAACGTATGCACATTAGATCCCAGCACAATTCATTACGATCCTGGAGCACCGGATTACCTCCCCGTAGAGAGACATTCACTCCCATTATCTAATGCCTTGAACTAACCGGAGCGATACTGCCGTAAACATGAAGTCCCATTTCTAGGAGATTTGTACATGCCACCCTATGTGCTCTGTCAGTTCTACAGCTGTAACATATGTCCTGTATGAATAATTAATACATACTGGGAGATATGAGGAAACGTGTAAGAAATATTCTGACTTTGGCAGTTCTAGATGATAAAGTAATGTTCCTTTGAGGAGAAACACAACTATCTGTTTCAGCTCTTATACAAATCTGATCTAGGAGCCAATATAAAGTGGCAAAGCAGTAAATTATGACTTACTGTGGACCATAAAGGCTGTGATGGCTGCAAAGATCTTTCTACCATTCGAGTAGTTCAAGGCTTTTTGTATATATAAAATGTAATCTGACCAATGATCACTGGGAGAAATCACGTGGGATCTTTAAACATGTGGATATGAGGAGTTGGTGGAAAACTCAGCTTTGTGGAGTATCTCATCTTGGTAACTTGGGCCAGATGCTGGTTCCAGGTGATATCTGCTCCCGTGGACATTGTTATTTTTTCATTACTGTACACCAGGGGTGCACAACCTGCGGCCCGGGGGCCACATGCGGCCCCCGATACCATTCTGTGCGTTCCCCAAACATCTGGTAAAATACATGTAGGTCCATGTCTTATGGCTTCTTACATGTATCTTTCATGTATTCTCCTATTAGATGGGAGCCCTGGAAGTGTAACTAGACATTTATAGTATATACTGTATGTTCAATATGCCAAAAATACAGTATTTCAGTTGGTAATACCCCTTTAAATTTTATTTTCAGCCCTTGGAATTGGTTCAGGCTGACAATGTGGCCCCCAACCAGAAAAGGTTGTGCACCCCTGCTGTACACAAACTGATGAGGAAACCAGAGCTTTGATGATACAGTATAGACATTAGAAATTTGACTGGTTCTTCATATCAATTATGATTTGGAAAAGTTGGATATATCTCAGAACATGAGGGAAGCTGAGGCTGCGGTGACACATATTCCAGGTATCAATCCTTATTTTTTGTTCTCTCTTCAACAATTTACAATTTTGCAATTGCAAGGTAACAAGGGGCTGTACCTCACAGGGAGTCTTCCCAAACCATAGAAGCCAATATACTGATCCCAAAGGGAACAAAGGGAGATAAGACTTAACTTTTATTTAAAATATAACATAAAAAGCGCTAGGTAACAATAAAAACATTATGCCTGTGTACAGGCTCAAACAAAGCTACAAGGCCCTTGGCCAATCACAAGCCCAAAGGCTAACGATAACTTGGCCAAACACCGGGACACAACAGCCATTGATGAACAGACACAGTATAATTAAGGTGTTACCAGTATATAATATGGAACCTGCTCACTCGCTCTTCAGTGTCGTCATCAGGAATGATCAGCTTGATTGTTCTCCGCTCAGGTGAATGTAGGAGTCCACGGTGGGGCCGGGGAAATGAGGCCACCTACAGTTAGAGCAGGTTACCGGGTTCCACAAGTCAATGCCAACAACTCTGCATGGATAGGAATCGGGAGCAATGACCCTAGCAAGCCCTATCAGGGGGAGGGGACTAACTGCTTCCCTACCTATCTATACAGAGCACCCGCCCCGAAAGGGGCGACCCTGTCCGGTCCCTGTCCCTGAACCCGGGCGGAGTCCCTAAATTGCCCTAAGCAAAAGAGCTCCCGGACAAGAAAACTCCCGACGTGCCACGTTTTATCAGGGGAGTAGTAAGCAATAATTGACGAAGCTTCAGAATCTACACTCTTATGTTAGTTCAGCAGCTTAGACAGACCCGGGGGCTTAGGTCAGTCCAGCGAAAATAGCTTAGGTCAGTCAAAAAAATATACCCGGCAACTCAGCTTAAGTCAGTCAAGAGAGTATACCAGGTAAAAAAGAGCTACAAACACATGGCATCCAAAATGCTTGAGAATAACGTGCAGGAGTAACAAACAAAAACGGCATCCTGTTTGGCATGCTATAGGAAAAGTCCGGCTGTGCTACCAATGGGTAGCACTACCAAGGGGCAGATACACGAAAGACAGCCGGCAGTCCACAGGAAAAAAGGGGGGTTAAGTAAAAGAGGGCCCTCAGTGGTAGGTACCCCCCTCACTATACGTGCAGCTTGACTCGCCTGCACAGCTCATTTAAATAGAGCAAAGTGGCGCCCTAAGTGTGCGGCCCCGCCCCCTCGTGCTGACGCAATTCTGGTCATGTGACAACGATCACGTGGCGCGCTGCAGAGAGCCGTGGTACGCAATAAAAGAACGCTGCGCTCCACGGCTCACTGCGCAACTGCAGGGGGAAAGTTCAAAGGGCCAATGGGTTAAAGGCGTTCAACAATCAATTCATCGACTCTATAGAAACCTTTTATTCAACAATTTTGTGACTGATCGGTTTACCTGAACACACCAAAAACTGAAAAAAAAAATTCCAGGTGTTGCCCAGGTTATACGTAATCAATGTCAAGTCGTGGGGGTCCGACAACTGGAACCCCTACTGATTAACTCTTCTCATTAGCCACCAGCACCAGAAATAACATAGTGGATGGAGCTAGAAGCAGGCAGCTGATTAGTGGGGGTGCTGGGTATCGGACCCTACTGATCTAACATTGATGACCTATCCTAAAGCTTAGGTCATCAATATCTAAAGCTCCATGGAGGTTCACAGCTCCATGAAACAGCAAATCAGCCAATAGTTGTATATTAGGGAATTGATGAGAGTACAAATTTCTAATATGCATGCGCCTCAGGGCCTCATGCACTTGGCCGCATTATGGATTGTTAAATCTCAAAGTCATGAGGAGCCATAACAGGGCTCATATTTCAATGGAGGCACTCTTAAGTCATAGATGATTCGATATGAATCTAATTGCAATGAAAAATATCTCTGAAATACAACACAGCATGGAGCACCCAGTACGGAGCAGCAGGGAATACTTTGTCCTACAGCCTCCTGCATAAGGCCCTACTGGGTGATAAGGCATAAGGAAAACCACTCCCAAGAGGATTGCCTTACGGTGCCATTTAACGCCCCTCTGTCATGAAAGGTATTGATGAGATGCCTGCCAATGCTAAACCAGTTCCTGAGTTTGAGGATGTCGTACACAGTGCAGTACAATACTGCAGCCAGTAACCGACCGCTGTGCAAATTCTGTGTATTTGTGATTAATCGATGCAAGATCAACCATATCCGGCATGCAGTCATTTGGTTACATATATCTGTCTCTCCATATACCCTGCAGTCTGTATATGTCACGCCCAGCACACATTTGCTGCAGAATGTATATTAGAAACTGAGAGCAAATGGTCTACTCAGTTCAACTAACCTTATTCGGAAATTTTTAGGAACCTCTTGAAAGTGATCCATAGACGTGGTCAACCCCTTGGTGGCAGGTCATAGAATACATAATGGCATCAGGGGAGTATGGAGAAGGCTCACAAGCTGGGCATGCGCCACACGCAGCAGGTGCCGGCTGTATGACCCTGGGTTCACATCTGAGCGTTTCTGAGACGCGCGTTTTTGTCGCGCTTTTTACGTGCGTTTTTAGCAATAGTAAACGCGCGTTTTACGCGCGTTTGTGTGATTGACTGCAGTGTTGTCCAATGACCAAATATCCCTGTCTATATGAAGTTTGGCCTTTCCAGCATGTTGCAAATTCATAAACGCGCGTTCGAACGCGCGTTTTCAGTGTCAAAAACGCGCAAAATACAAGCGTTGCGCGTTCCCATTGAAGTCTATGGGCCAAAACGCGCGACAAACGCCCCAAAAAAAGCTCAAGTACTTGTTTATGCGTCGGGCGTTTTTCAGCACGTTCGAACGCGCTGTAAAACGCGAAAATGTGAACCAGTCCCATAGGGAAGCATTGGTTTGCATCGGTTATGCATTTTACAGCGCGTTCGAATGCGCTGTAAAACGCGCAAGTGTGAACTGAGGGTTACACAGTTGACATCTGCCCACAGTGACCAGGACTGGAGATGATTCAAATCCCAGTCGTTTAACCTCTTAGATACCGCAGTCAATAGCATCTGAGTAGTTAGTCAGAGGGAAGGGGCTCCCGTTGACCTCTGATCGGCACCCCTGAGGCAAAATTGCAGGGTTTCCAATCGGTTACAATGGCAGACTGGGGCTTTGAGAAAGCTCCCAGACCTGCCATTGTAATCTGCCTAATAAGCTCTGCCTGCAGTAAACTATTGAAGTTCATGGTATAAGCAATCAAATGATGTTTAAGTCCCCTACAGGGACTAAAAGTAAAAGTAAATACATTTCAAAAATATACTAAAAAGAACAAAAGTATAAAAAATTGACATTACCCAATTTCTCCCTTTTACAAATAAAAATAAATAAAATAAACAATAAAAAATTTATATCGCCGCATCCAAAAATATACTTTTAAAATAGAAAAGTATTTATCGTGCATGGTGAATGCCGTAAAAAAAGCAAAATGACCAAAGCAATGGGTTTTTTTGTCACTTTGTTTCCCTGCAAACAAAATGAAAAAAAAATGTGATTGAAAAGTCATATGCACCCTAAAATGAAACTAATAAAAACTACAGCTTGAATTGAATGTTAATAAATCCTCAGCCCAGAGCCCCAATCAGACCCCCAATGTTAATCAGACCTCAGAACAGAGCCCCAGTGTTAATAAGGCCCCTATTCACACCTCAGACCTGACGTCACACAGCGTGAAATCAGACTGCCAATGTCCTCGCGCTGCATACGATTCTCCTGTACTAATGAGCACTTCTATAATGGAAGTGCTCATTAGCATTTGCCCCATAAGACGGGGGAGGGGGTGTGTCTTATAGGGTGAAAAATATGGTAAATTTGTTATCACTGTAATCATACTAATAAATAGGGAGCAAATGTCAGCTCTCAACGACCGGTGTATGGACTTCAATGTCTTCACCACAGTACCTATGATCCAAAAATGAAAACCAGCTCCTTGTTAAAACTTCACATTTATTTCATATATTTAAAATCCATACATTGAAGACAAGCAGCTGCAGCGGGAGTAAATGAGTATGTAGGTACCTGCTGGGAATTATACTGACCTGCACTACAAAGGTAACATGTCAGTTTCAGTGCGCTGTGAACAGTGTTAAAACAAAACCCAAGAAACCATGGCTGAATTGCATTTTTTTTAAAAGCGTACCTGAGTTTTCAAAAAAAGTTTGCATAATGGCTGTGCGTCTTTGTACAATCATAACTGTGCGTCTTTGTCCAATCATAACTGTGAAGGAACAGTTATGTTTGGGCTTCCCTAATGGTTTTATATTATTCCCTGTTTCAGCCGCACAGCTAGATGCATTTCTCTCAGAAGATGATGTCTCTTCTCTGCCAGCACAGTACTGCTGTGACATCCTTTCAATTACTTCCCACCAAGTTTGTTTTCATCTAGGGAGCTCGCAGAACAGATATATTACACTTACAGACACACAGGAGGCTCCTGTGATGTTCAGAAGCAGGGTAGACACAGTTCGTTTATCAGGCTCAGGATCTCAGGATCTTCGACCCCCCCCACACACACACTTCCTTTCAGCCACCTTCTATGTCTCTGTTACCAGGAACTGATCTTGCCTGACAACAGGTAGTGGACTGCAAAATAGGTGGAAGTGAGACCCCTAGTGGCTGTGATTTTACAGCTATTTTTCAGGTGGATTTTTAAATGAAGTGATTTAGAAATTCACCTATAACACTATTCCCTTACTAACAGGGGCGGATTAAGTGCATGATAGGCCCGGGGCTGTCTACCCAACTTGGGGCCCCCCCCCCCCCCACTCCATTTTAGGTTTCAGGTTTTTTTTCTGTATAAAGAGGCTGCGGTGCTTTGTAAGCGTCACAGTCTCTTCCTAGGCCATATGACATCACATTCATCGTTCACATGGCCTATCTGCAGCTCAGTTCTATCTGAGTGATTGGGGCTGAGCTGCAATACCAAGCACAGTGCTATCACATGGACAGCGCCGTGCTTGGTAAGGAGCAAAGATGCTGCAGTGTTCACTGGAACATCGCGGTCTCCTCTAACAGCTGATTGGCGGGGCTGCCAGGAGTCAGACTCCCACCATCTCATAACTCTCTGAGTACAGATGTCATAGATGTTTCCTGCAGTCCTATGTAACACCCCACATAACACAGTGAATTATTGTGTTATGTGGGGTGTTACCTAGGACTGCAGGGAACATGTACATTATCTGCACACAGAAAGTTATCACTGTTATCTGGGCTGTTACATAGGACTGCAGGTGAAAAATTTAAATTTGAGGTGCCAAATTTAAAATACATATGATTATGATAAAGACTTGGAGGAGAAGATGAGACGCAGGTCACAGTAGTGAGAATACAGCACCACATACCTCTTACATCCAGGGACTTCTCCTGTCATGTAGCTCTTCTCTTTCCTCTTCTCCTCCGCTTGACCCAGACCGCCATGACTAATTCCTCCCGCCGCATCTCGTCCCTACAGAGTTTGTTACACAGACACGTTAGATTTCTCATAATTGGGGTCATTTATCAAACTGGTGTAAATTAGAACTGGCTTAGTTGCCCATAGCAACCAATCAGATTCCACCTTTCATTTTCCAGAGGAGCTGTCAAAAATGAAAGGTGGAATCTGTTGCTATGGACAACTAAGCCAGTTCTACTACAACAGTTTGATAAATGACCCCAAAGATCCCTATAGTGTCTACAGCAGTTATAATGTCCCCTAGAGTGCCCCCAGTAATAATAACACCCTATATTGTGCTCCAGGTAATAATCCCTGTATAGTGTCCCCCAATACCCCACACTACCCCCATATAGTATTTTCCCTTCACACTGCCCCCATACAGTAATTTCCCCACACTGCCCCATATAGTAATTTCCCCAGACTGCCATCTATTAATTAATTTGCCCCCACACTGTCATCTATTAATTAATTTGCCCCCACACGGTCATCCATTAATTTGCCCCCACATGGTCATCCATTAATTTGCCCCCACACGGTCATCCATTAATTTGCCCCCACACGGTCATCCATTAATTTGCCCCCACACGGTCATCCATTAATTTGCCCCCACACGGTCATCCATTAATTAGTTTGCCCCCACAACTGCCATTCATTAATTTGCCCCCACAACTGCCATTCATTAATTTGCCCCCACAACTGCCATTCATTAATTTGCCCCCACAACTGCCATTCATTAATTTGCCCCCACAACTGCCATTCATTAATTTGCCCCCACAACTGCCATTCATTAATTTGCCCCCACAACTGCCATCCATTAATTTTCCCCACACTGCCATCCATTAATTAGTTTGCCCCCACAACTGCCATTCATTAATTTGCCCCCACAACTGCCATTCATTAACTAATTTGCCCCCATGGAAAAATGCCCCACTGTCCCTTAATATCCCTCTCCCCCAAGTTAGCACACACAAAAAAATAAAGAGCTAATACTTACCTGTATGCTGAATGGTGTGGCAGGCGCGCGTACATCAGAGCGTGCGCGCGCCACTATACAGGCGCACAATGACGTCATCACGCGCGCCGCGCGATGATGTCATCGCGCACGCCGGGCTTATACCACCACATAGGCCTCAGGCCTACTAGGCCTGAAGCCTATGGCGGTGATAGGCGGCGGGGCAGGGAACTATACGCTCCCGTGCCCCGCCGCAGTATGTGGGCGCTCGGGTCGGCATTGGGCCCCCCAGTGATGTCGGGCCCGGGGCTGCCGACCCGAACGCCCCTATGTTAATCCGCCACTGCCTACTAAATGAAATGGTGTGAAAGTACAGTGACTCTTTAATCAATTTCATCCCACACAGAATTATTTCCCATTTTCCAATTTATATAATATAGTGCCATTAAAAAGTATAAACTGTCCTTTCAAAAACAAGCTCTGACAATGGTACGTGAACGGAAAAGTAAAGAAGTTATGGGAGGAAATGACAAAAATGAAAAAATAAAAATGGCTTACGGCATCAGGGGGTTGAAGGCTATGCGCATTTTTGCAACCAAGTTTTACATTCCTACAATGGAACTAAAATACAAATTAGGCTACATTCACACGAACGTATTTTGTTTCCGTGTCCGTTTTTTTGTGGGGATGAGAACCCATTCAAGGGTCTGCAAAACAGCACAGGTGGACAGCACACCGTGTGCTATTCGCATTCGTATGTCCGTTCCGTAACCCCTCAAAAAAAATAGAACGTGTCTTATTCTAGGCGGTTTTGCGGACAGGGATAGGCATTGTTTGTTCACTATTGGTTGTTATATGGACCTGACATCTAAATAGAGGAGTTATTTCCTTAAACCTATAGTACCCTATTAACAGACAATAAAGCAACAACAACAACATAAATGCCTCATTAGTATCCACATTCTGCTGCATCAGTTCATCTAAGAATCAGCCCTATTTACTGCAGAATAATGCATGGCAAAATGACTATCGATCACTGCTGCAACAGCAAGAAGCCTTCTTAAATATTGCATTGAGACTTCTGTTTCATTTGCAAAGACGGATCGCTTAACTATATAGAGAAAGCTGCATTCACTAAAGAGCGATTATTTACTGGCTAGCGCGCTTATGGTCCAGCTGCCCTGAACCCCAGTGTGACATGGACACACATTCATCTCAATCAGGTGGGCCCCAGATACTAAGTCGCCTGCGTTTATGCTATATATCTATATAACTAACCCGTCAATGAGATGGAATAATAATATCTGAATATCCGATCTTAGCACGTAACAACGAAGAAACTATAAAGTTACACGCTGCAAAGGGTTACAAAATGCAGCACCCTACATGCCAAAAATGAAGACATTTTTAGAGGGGTTATGGGTGTACAATAACTCTACCAGAAAATAGGTCTACAGGATTTGGGTGGCAGACGGGCCATGGGAACCCACCCCATCGAGGTTGTATGGTGCCATATTGCAATGCTCTCCAGAAACCCATAGGTGACTCTCCTGCTTCAAAGGGTTGATTCTTCTGTTTTATCCCTACGAATGGTGGTTCAGCTCTATTCTCTGATAAGATCTGTGTCTGCCCCTCGAGCTTTACCACGACTAGATCAATGCTCAGTCCTTCCAACCTTACTACTTCTCCCTGCCCTTTACCCAGCTCTTCATCTTTGATCCTTCTTTTCTTATAACCTGTTAGGCCTGTCCATCATGGAAGACGTTCACCTCCCATAGTTCTTTTTTTCTTCCCTTTTTCTATATCTACATAAAATAGTCATTTCGCCTTTTTTTGTTGCTTTGTTTATATTCCATTACATGCGCCGTGTTTCCACTGCTGCTTATTAAATGGATTATGTTATTGATTATTACCTTTTGCAGTTTAAACTTGGGTGCTGTTCATGTATGGCTTGTGAAAGGTCATCAATATCAGATTGGTGGGGGTCCGATACCTGCCACCCCCAACAATCAGCAGTTTGAAGGGGCTGCGGCTATTGTGTGAGCGTTGCGCCCTCTTTAGGCTAGTTTCACACTAGCGGCAGGGGAGACCGTCGGGCTGTTCCGGCGGGTGAATAGCCTGTCGGAGCCGTCCTGCTGCTAGTTCACGTGTGCCCCCGGACTGCCGCTCCGTCCCCATTGACTATAATGGGTGCGGGAGCGGAGTTCCGGCGGCAGCACGGCAGCACGCGGCGTGAGGCAGCCGGACTTAAAGTACTGCATGCCGTCTACCCCGTTGCGGCGGTGCAGTGTAATTACAACTCATTTGAATGGGATGAATAGTTGAGGTTTTACTGTACTGCAGCTACAAGGGAGACACACGCAGCTAAACTCTGAAGAGGACGCAACGCTCAGACGAGCCCCGCAGCCCCCTACTGAATGCAGAGTATCACTCGAGCCACACATACCTATGTGCACGCAACCTTTGCTGCATGATGTCCAGGCTTCTCTTACCCTTGATCTCTGGCAAAGAAAGGTTGATGTCTCAAATATACCACTGTCGGCTAAGGCTGAGTTCACACTTCAGTTATTTTCATCAGTTATTGTAAGTCAAAAACACGAGTGAAGCCTACGCATAGATAAGGTATAATGGCCAGATTTGCACCCGTTCTGTGTTTTTGACCTGCACCCGGTTTTCAATCACAATCACTGATGGAAATAACTGACGCGGCCTAACCTGTCTCTCACGTGGCTGCCCTTTCTGCCCCTCGGTCATCCACAGAGTCCTCCCCTGTGTCTCTAGCGCCCAATAATAACTGAATTACCTTACAACGTGCGGATACCAGACAATAGTAATGGTAACAGGTAGAAAAACAAACCTTTTTGCTGTGTTGTTCACATAGACAGTGTCCACATAGGAAAAGTCGCAATTTCTAGGAGTGGACCCTCTTAGGCCTCATTCACACGTCAGTAAACCGTGATCGTGTGCAGTCGGTGTTCTCCATGGGCAGCACATGAAACCACTGTTTTTAATGTGTTTATCCGCACATCCCTGTTTTTCCACTGACCCACAGCCTGTGGACAAACCACGGAGACATGCACCACTTTGGTCCATAATGGAGACCAGACATGCACAATGAAGTCTATGGGTCCGTGAAAACCACTGACAAAACAAGGATGGTGTCCAGTCAGTGATTTTCACTGACCACAGATGCTCTGGAAATCCCTTTTTCAACAGTGCACGTTGGGTACTGATGTCAAGGACATGGAAATGAGAACGAGGCCTAATAAGACGTAGTTACAGAAGATTTTCCTGGAATCACGCACCCACATCTTGCAGTAATACCTTAGATTTCATATCCACAGCTCCCAGTTGAAACCTGAATTAGATACAGTCGTAAAGTGATAAATGACTTCTGAAATGTGGATTCGTATAGAAAACACAGCTTGGAAGTAATCCCAGATACAGCCCTCAAAGTCATCTTGACCCACGGCCTTGAATTACATGCCATACTGTCCGCGTCTGTGATGAAATCTGTGATAAGATGGTCAGCGATTCATCCGTGAAGATCTCTGTGAAGAATCGGTGTTGTCCGTGTGTCAGTTTTTTGCTCTCCGTGTGTCCTCCGTGTTCCAGCTGAAAATTAATTTTAAAAACATCTCCTCTTAGGGCTCATGCACACGACCGTATGGCTTTTTCAATATTTTGCTGTCCGCAAAAAAAATCCACAAAAAATCCGGATGACGTCCGTGTGCACTCCATTTTTTGTGGAACGGAACAACTGGCCCCTGATAGAACAGTACTATCCTTGTCCTGTATGCGGACAATAATAGGATATGTTCTATCTTTGAACGGAACGGAAAAATGGAAACGGAAGGCATACAGAGTACCTTTCGTTTTTTTTGCGGATCCATTGAAATGAATGGTTCTGTATACAGTTTGTATACGGAACGCAAAAAAACAAAACTGAAACGGAAAAAAAAAAACGTTTGTGTGCATAAGCCCTTAATGGTCTGTGAAAAACGGAAAAAAACGGATGGCATCTGCGTTGCGTCTGTATTTTTCACGGACCCATAGACTATAATGCGCGTAATTGATCCATGGACCCACTGATCGTCTTAGAACACAGATGTGTGAGTACACAGTGAATGGGTACGTGTGCTGTCCGCGGGGAACATGAACAGCGCACGTCCGTGAATCACTGACGTGTGAATAAGGCCTCACTGGAGAATCACACCCTACGTTCAATGACATCTAGATAAAGAGTCATAAGCAGATATGTAGAATACACTTATCGATCTCAAACTATAGCAACGCAGATACCAAACCAAGAATACTGCCGACTCTACAAAGACCGTAACCACTGCAAAGTGTTCCGCATGTCATATAGCTCTAGTGTGCATGTGTCTGCAGTAATACATATAGATCTATCACTTATTCCACATTACTGAGCAATGCTGATCATTGTACAGCCTGCCTAGTACACGGCATGAACACAAGTATTGGGGGACACTCCTGATCAATGAATCCAGGTGTTTCAATCAGCCCCTTTGGCACAGGTGTATAAAATCCAGCCCCTCGCCATGCAGTCTGCCTTTAGAAACATTTGTGAAATAACAGCTCGTTCTAAAGAGTCCTGTAACAGGATGTCACCATTGTAACGAGTCAGTTCATGAAATGTCTTCCATCCAGGATATTATTGTAAAGCGGAAGAGCTTAGGAACCACAGCAACTCATCCATGAAGTGGAGACCACGTAAAGTTACAGGGCAGGGTCATCAAGTGCCGAGTGCATGAGAGAAGCCAACTATCTGCTGACTCCATACCCGCAGACCTCCTCTGGTATTAACATCAGCACAAACACGATGTGCCGGCAGCCTCATGGCATGGGTTATCATGGCCGGGCAGCTGCATGCAAGCCTACACCAAGCACAATGCCAGGCATCAGATGGAGAGGTGGAAAGAATGCCGCGCCTGGGCTCTGGAGCAGTGGAAACGTGTTCTGTGGAGTGATGAATCACGCTTATCTATCTGAAAGTCTGATGGACGAATCTGGGTTTGGCAAATACCGTGGGGGGGATAATTGACTATAAAACAGATTTATTTCAGGTTCAGGTAGATCTTTGTCTAAAGACTAAACCCTGCCAACCAGTTCTCAATAAGACTCATTGGGCCAGATTTATCATTACACTTCCATCTTCCTCCACTTTTCCATACGCCCAAAGTCACTTTTGGCTCAGTCAGATTTATTAATGGTCCTTTAATACTGTGATAAATGTGGTTTGACGGTAGCAGTTTATCCTTCAGTAAGCGGCTTTACAAAAGTCGCACGTCTTTACAAAAAAGTCGCATGTTCTATTAAAAAGTCGCATAAGATAAGCATGGTCCCCCCTGGAGTGAAATTGCGCATTTTTTTGCGACTTTTTCACTCCATTAAAGTGACTTTAGCTAATGATAAATCTGGCCCATTGTTTTTTTGATTCTGGTGTCTATTAGGTCCTCAAAAAGGTCCGTTTTGCAAAGTGAACAAACCAGTGACAAGATTAAAAAAACATCCCAATAACGTTACGGTACTTTCACACTAGTGTTTTTCTTTTCCGGCATTGAGTTCCGTCCTAGGGGCTCAATACCGGAAAAAAAAACACTTCAGTTTTCTCCTAATGCATTCAGGATGCATCAGGATGTCTTCAGTTCAGTCACTGTACGGCGTTTTGGACGGAGAAAATACCGCAGCATGCTGCGGTTTTATCTCAGTCCAAGATGCCGGAACACTCGCCGTAATGCCGGATACATTTCCATAGGAATGTATTAGTGCCGGATCCGGCATTAAAAATACCGCATTGACGGATCCGTTCTTTAGGATGAGCATGCCCAGACCTTTAAAAATGTGAAAAAAATACATAACGGATCCGTCTCTCCAGATGACAACCAGAGAGACGCATCCGTTCTTGCAATGCATTTGTGAGACGGATCCGCATGCGGATCTATCTACAAATGCTGTCGGTTTCAACACAGATTGCCGGATTCCTCTGCCGCAAGTGTGAAAGTAGCCTAAAACAGGTCACTTTTCTGCCATACTGTGAAAGGCTATCCCGCGGTCTCCTCTCCAATCTCCCTCCACAGTCACCCCCTCCTCTACCACTGTTTACAGGGCAAATCCAGAAGATCGGCAACTCTGCGCAAAGTAGAATAAAAAGGCAACAAAAGAAGAGGAGTTTTAGAAAGGTATTATCAATTATAGAACAGACAGAATTGTGGTTCTGAAGGCAAGAAGCAATTCACAAGCTGTCCGTTATCACATACCCTGAAGACGGGAAAATCCTTGTAACCTGGTGTTTTACCATTCAGGGCCACGTGCACACTAGACGTTTGTATCACATCCCCACCATCATCCAAAAACAGGAGGCAACTGAGGGGCGATCAGCTGCACTTTAAGTTCTCCTAGAAATCGTGCACGTCACCAATAGGGTTTCAGCGGCCTGCATTTCATCCTAGCGCTTCCTCCTGCACAGGTTATATCGTGAATGTGCTTAGGATACTTTCACACTAGCGTTATTCTTTTCCAGCATTGAGTTCCGTCCTCGGGGCTCAATACCGGAAAAGAACTGATCAGTTATATCCTAATGCATTCTGAATAGAGAGAAATCCGTTCAGGATGCATCAGGATGTCTTCAGTTCAGTCATTGTACGTTTTTTGGACGGAGAAAATACCGCAGCATGCTGCGGTATTATCTCCGTCCACAATTCCAGAACACTTGTCGGAATGCCGGTGTTCTGCCACTTTTCTATACCTGGCAGAAAGTCTATACTCGGAAGGGATGTAGCTGCACCGGAAGTCACATGGATGCGTTGGAATCAGCTGGAGGAGGGGGTGTGCGCACTGCGCAATTGCATTCGCCTAAAGTATAGTAATCTGGAAGAACGCCGCGAGCCCGTAATCTACATTAATTTGTACCCTCGCGGGTTTGCTTCACTCGCCACGCATCGGGCTCGGTCTCGATGCACTTGGCATTTAGTAACTATCTCTATGCCGCCATTGATACTAAAGAAAGAGATGGATGGTAAAGAAATGGAGGGCTGGGAAAATGCAGGGGCGTTCTGCCAGATTACTATACTTTAGCTGAATGCGCTTTCACAGCGTGCACACCCCCTCCTCCAGCTGATTCCAACGCGTCCACGTGACTTCCGGTGCAGCTACATCACTTCCGGGTATAGAACAGTGGCAGAACACCGGCATTAATTTTCATTGAAATGTATTAGTGCCGGATCCGGCATTAAAAATACTGCAGTGACGGATCCGTTCTTCCGGTCTGACCTTTAAAAATTTATAAATAACGGATCCGGTTTCCCGGATGACAACCAGAGAGACGGATCCATTATTGCAATGCATTTGTGAGACTGATCCCCATCCGGATCCGTCTACAGATGCTGTCTGTTTGCATGCAGATTGCCGGATCCTCACAACACAAGTGTGAAAGTACCTTAGCCTTTAGGCAAAGAGATGTCAAATAAATATCATGAATATACCAGTGCAGTAATAGAGGGAGCAGAGGGTGTAATTACAACTGAGCTCCTGTGTCTGCGAGGACTAAGGGTACTTTCACACATGCGGCATGGCTATCCGGCAGGCTGTTCACGGCGGGTGACCAGCCCGCCAGATCCACCATGCTGCAAGTACCCGTGTGGTACCGTGCTGCCGCTCCGTCCCTATTGACTATAATGGGGCGGAGCCACGGCGCAGCACGTCAGTGATCGCTGGACTAAAAATACTGCAGGTGCGACTTTTTAGTCCGGCAATCTCTGCCGTGCTGCGTTATAGCTCCGCCCCCTGCCCCATTATAGTCAATGGGGATAAAGCGACAGCACGGCACCACACAGGTACTTGTGGCATGGCGGATCTGGTGGGCTGGTCACCCGCCGAAACAGCCTGTCGGATAGCCATGCCGCAAGTGTGAAAGTACCCTAAAGGTCCCAATGTAGAGTAGAGCTTTATAAGTATACGATATACAAGTGCAACAAAATAACATGGTCATTGCACAATGACTAGGAATATCCATCCATTGCCTACCCTTGGTCTACCCCTACCGCTGGGGGATCAGGAAGTTGAACTTCCTCCTATCAGCAAAATGAAGGGATGATGGTGGTTGATGGGGTGTCACGGGCCCCTCAATGTTCTTCTAGACACAGCAGCACATCCGTACATTATGACTGGTCCTGCTTCTCACATCCATTCAATGGCACAACTATGAAGTATACATCCTTCACCAAATAACACGACCACATAGCAGCCCGTCTTAGCTGGTTGGTGGGTCTAACCTTCTGAATCTATAATCCTAGGACTCCCCGGCTCCTGGCATATCGTGCTTCCTTGGCGGTGGTGGTGGGTTTCATCTTGATCCACCCAAAGAGTCAAAAGTGAAAAACAGTCCAAGGAACTGCCAATTCCATGAATAACGTCATGTTGCGGCTTATAAGCTTCATAATAAATCAATAATTAATCATATTGCCGGTGCCTTGGACTCATTTGCACTTTTGCTTCTATGACAGCTTGTCCTTAAAATACCTGTCCTTAGAATAGGTCATCAATAAATGTCAGATCAGTGGGGGTCCAACACAAGGCGCCCCGGCCGATCAGCTGTCCTCAGCAGTCCCTGGCTCTGGAAATAAGCATAGATGGTGGAGCTGTGCTTCCGGCTCCCTTCTCTCGGTGAGCCCCGGCGCTGCTGAGGACAGCCGATAGGTGGGCACCGCAGGTGTCAGACCCCCACAGATCTCATTACTTATTCTACGGATAGGTCATCAACATCTAGAATCTGGACAACCCCTTTAGGATGACTCCAGGAGAACCAGCGCAGAAATCATGGGAGAGGTGCATTTTAGATGCGGGCATCTACTCGACACCCCTTAAGAACCAAGCATGGACTCCGATTGTAGGAATACCACTAACACAGAGGACTTCCTCCTGCTGCGCATTTCAGCCTTCCAAGTTGGGCTATTATAAGAGGCATAAAGAAGCCCCCAACTCCAGTTTCTGGGATTATAAAGTGGGGGCACCTATGTAGATGGTTATCTTTAACGTGCACCAGTTTTATGGCCTGTGCACCTTTCAAACCAGGACGTTTACAAGTACTGGGTCGCTGTGCTGATATCAATTCAATGTTACCTGGCAATACAGCTTCAGAATGGGACATTTTCCTTCTGAATGGGCACCACACTCTGGTCATTATCCCATTTCCAACAAGCTTAAAGGGCATCTGTCAGTAGATTTGTCCCTATGACACCGGCTGACCTGCTACATGTGCACTTGGCAGCTGGAGGCATCTGTGTTGGTCCCATGTTCATATGTGCCCGCATTGCTGAGAAAAGTGATGTTTTAATATATGCAAATGAGCCTCTAGGAGCAACGGGGGCGTTACCATTACACCTAGAGGCTCTGCTCTCTCTGCAACTGCTGAGCTCTCTCCATTTCGATTGACAAGACCGGGTGTGATGATGTTTTCACTGTCTGGCCCTGTCAATTAAAGTGCAGAGAGCGTAGAGTCTTTAGGTGTAACAGCAACACCCCTGTTGCTCCTAGAAGCTAATTTGCATATATTAATACATAATTTTTCTCAGCAACGTGGGCCATGGGACCAACGTAGATACCTTCTGCCAAGCGCACATGCAACAGGTCAGCCAGTGTCATAGGCACAAATCTGCTGACTGATGCCCTTTAAAGGGGTTTTCCCATCTCAGACAATGGGGGCATATGACTAGGATATGCCCCCATTGTCTGATAGGTGCGGGTCCCACCGCTGGGACCTGCCCCTACAATGAGAACGGAGCGGGCAAATGAACGGAGGGCGCACTGTGCATTTGCAGCCACCTTCCGTTCATTTATATAGAGCCGCCGAAAATAGCTGAGTGCTGGCTCGGCTGTTTCCGTCTGCCCCATAGAAATGAATGGGAGCATGGGCCGCGCATGCGCGGTGCGCTCCCATTCACTTCTATGGGAGCAGCGGGGAGTAGCGCTTGGTGGGGGACGGACCCCGGGAAATCTGGGGTCCTCCAGCCACAACTCTCACTGCTTGGTTCTAGTTGTAGGTGCGGGTCCCATCGGTGGGACCCGCACCTATCAGACAATGGGGGCATATTCTAGCGATATGCCCCCATTGTCTGAGATAGGAATGCCCCTTTAAGAGTCTAATCAATCAGATCTCTTGGTGAAAAACGTTATAATCATCCAACCACTATGGAAGCTTACTATTAATTATCTTGAGTATATACATCTTGTAGAAAAACTATTTTTTCATACTGCTTGAACCACAGCGGGTCACGCTATAGGTCTCGTCACCCTCCACATAGGTCTAAGCATCTCTATACAAACAATGTTCTGGCCCTTGGAAGTCTACTCCACAGATCTTCAACATGGGGCCCACCAATTTTTTAGGTATCTGAATTAGTCGTTTCATCCAGATGACACCCAACAAGTTCAAGAACACAACAGACACCTTTATTCTTGAGTTGTCATTAAAAAATATTAGAAGACGAAGGAAGCCAAATGGCCATTACTGAATAACTACTTCCGTAGACCAAGGAAGACCTTTCAGACACGATGAACATGGAGCAGGCCATACATACAAAGATCTGATGTGTCCACCAGCATTTTTTATATGAAGAGATATTTTTGTCCAGTACCATGAAAAATCGCGTCGTCTTTGTAGCCAACACCATGACATCTGACTACTCCTATTGTCCCACTTCGGAGATTCTTGGATAATTGCCGCTAACAGCAATACAAATTTTGTGCATATCCGATAAAAGGTTCTGACCGATGGCCCAGATGCCCAGAATATGTCCAAGACCTAATCAGCCAAATTATCAGTGTGTCTAGAGCCAGCGTAAGATCCAGCCAGGAGATCTCAGACACAATATCTTCTCCTGCACATTTCCTCAAGTGCTGAAAGCAAAGCCTGAGCATCTTCCCTATTCCATCTTACAAATTCTCATGGTGGCAGCTCTTTGTTCAAATAGGCACATTGCCGATAATATGTTTAGACAACGACGTTCGCACCAAATCCTCAATATTATCTATATTCTACTTCATTATATAGAAAACAGTCAATTATTTTGCTATACAAAGAACAAATATAATCAGGTCCCAAAAAAATGCATGCCTGTCGGCTCACAGGAGCTCCATGTTATAGCGTCCATGCTCCTCAGACATACAATTCCTGGTGGAACTGGATGAAGGAAAACAAGTGCATTCTCTCCCCTAGACCCTTTACCTTAGGTGACTTCATCTCAAGCACTAAGTTATGACCCCAGGTACAAAGGGGACCTACCTGCTCAGGGCCTTGGAAGCAGATTCTGCACTGCGGGGTCCTCATGCCACTGTCAATGCTGCTGCCCAGGGACACAGCGTCCAGCGCAGCCCCAAGCCTTCCATCCTTCTCCTCCAGTCCAAGGCTGCGGGGTCTAGGATCTGACCCATAGTATTCCTCATCGTCGTCTCTGGAGGAGCAGTCTGCAAAGGGTGGCCATCCACAGCCCCCAACCCCGAGCCCTCGCATAGCGTGGCCCGGCTCCGGTTCACTTCTCCCAGATCGGGTCAGCACCAGAACCTTAAGTTCATTGAAGAACATGCGGAGCCGGTATTTAAACATCATTCACCGGCCGGTGGACCAGCAGTTTGGGGGGTTCCGGTGCACAGGCGTTGCAGAGGCATGGACCTAGGTCCCGGGTGACCTGACGATAGTGAAACGCTTCTCCTGGGCTCCTGTGACGGCGGACTGCACTGCATGGGGTTAAGTGAGTGCAATTCAATATAGGGACAGCATCCATCAACCCATACGTATAAAAACCTGGGGAAGGGGGCCTAGAAACGCATTTCAGAAAAAGAGCTTGTAAATTAGTTGTATTATTCCGACATGCGATGAATGGACAGGGGGCAGGGGGGGCTGCAACCTTACCGCCAAAGGGGTGGACAGCAGGTAAAGGGAGTGCAACAATCTGCTGTGTGGAAGGGGCTGGAGAAGAGGGGGAAAGCTATTAACATGGATGAGGGATGGGGAAAGATCCTGGCTGCCTGGGGGAATAATGGGGTGTCAGTGCCCATCCTGTCTGCAGGGAGTGCAGCCTTCCATGCCCTCTACTAGGGAAGGAACCAGGACAAGAAGAATCCTTTATAATCCAGTGGAGAAGGCAAGAATCGGGCTGAGGTGCTGGGCTTGCTCCGATGTCTTCCCTCCCCCTTGCTTCCTCTTTCTTTTCCTTGGATGAAGCAGGCAGGGCTCCTCTTTTGTCTCAGCTCTCAGCATCCCCAGCCTGAGCCGACTGTCCATCCATCCGGCGGTGATCAGGGCGCCGCATCAGCACCAGCGTCCATCCTGCTGCTGCCGGGGGCCACTGCACAGACACAAGCCATCGGACGAGGTGCACGGCTCTGCCTATAGATCACCCGGAGGACGCTTACCTTGCGCTGGCCGCCGCATTGTATCCCGGCTCCGTGTTGTTATTGCATTGAGCCGCGGCAGTAATGGATGGCTATGAAGTGAGGGCTGGATAAATATGGCTTCTCCTTCCGGTATGGCATGTTAAATAAAACATTTCAGTGGAGTGGATGTGTCGTGTGTGGAGCCGCCGCTGCTGGGGCTGGATCCGGGCTGCGCATCTGCGGCTGGGTGACGGGTCTGAGGGGACCTGACGTGCGGGTTCACGTGGGAGCGGGGCGGGTGATGTGAAAGTGACCCGTCACTCAGCGGATTCCCGGGCGTATCATCACATGGCAGAGGTGTGTGGCCCCTCAGGGACCTGTCTGCCTGGGTGTGTTCCAGGTCAGGGCTTCCCAAAGTTTTTGTACCAGGGCCACACCAGCCAGGCAATGCCCATAGTACCTCCACCAGTGCCAAATGCCTATATTACCACCACCGGTGCCAAATACCATCCTGCAATGCCCATATTACCCCCACCCCTGCCAGATATCCTGCAATGCCCATATTACCACCAGTGCCAGATGCCTATATTACCCCCACCGGTGCCAAATATCCTGCAATCCCCATAGTACCCCCAGCAGTGCCAAATTCCCATAGTACCCCCACCAGTGCCAGATGCCTATATTACCACCACCGGTGCCAAATACCATCCTGCAATGCCCATAGTACCCCCACCAGTGCCAAATATCCTGCAATGCCCATAGTACCCCCACCCGTGCCAGATATCTTGCAATGCCCATATTACCACCAGTGCCAAATGCCTATATTACCCCCACCGGTGCCAAATATCCTGCAATGCCCATAGTACCCCCAGCAGTGCCAAATTCCCATAGTACCCCCACCAGTGCCAAATACCGTCCTGTAATTCCCATATTACCCCCATCTGTGCCAGATATCCTGCAATGCCATATTACCCTAACCGGTGCCAGATACTATCCTGCAATGCCCATATTACCCCCACCAGTGCCAAATATCATCCTGCAATGCATATTACCCAACCGGTGCCAAATATCATCCTGCATTGCCCATATTACCCCCACCTGGGCCAAATACCATCTAACAATGCCCATATTACCCCCACCAGTGCCAAATACCATCCTGCATTGCCCTTATTACCCCCACTGATGCCAAATACCATCTATCAATGCCGATATTACCCCCCGGGTGCAAAACCTGCAATGCCCATATTACCACAACTGGTGCCAAATACCATCCTGCATTGCCCATATTACCCCCAACTGGGCCAAATACCATCTAACAATGCCCATATTACCCCCACCAGTGCCAAATACCATCCTGCATTGCCCATATTACCCCCACCAGTGCCAACCAGATACCCTCTAAAAGCACCTGGTAACCACAGTGCAGCACAAAATGTCTCCCCAGCAACGCCAAATATCACAGTGCTGCTCAGAATACCTCCCGAGTACCACTGTGCAGCTTAAAATACTTCCCCTCAGGGGCAGACTGGCCACAGACCCTACAGGAAGATTTCTCATGAGCCGCGAACCAGGGAGCACCTGAGCCCTCCTCACGGCTGGCAGCCAGGTACAGAATGATCTGATGCTCTCAGCATTAATTATCGTTCGGAGTTTCGAGTACTTATGCACCTGACCAGCGGCCACAGGTGCCCTCCTGAATTCAGGACGGTCATACAGTTGAATGCTGCAGCGTGGGCACAGTGTATTGTGCTACACTGTGGTATTTGATTCTTCTGGGGCGGTATTTTGCTGACCCCGCCTACTTTTCTTGTCCTACCTCCTGTCAATTTGGACCTGCCTACAATATGGCGCCACTTTTTGTTTTTTTTTCCAGTCCCACAAGTTCCAGGTCCATCCCTACTTCCGCAATAGCACTAAGTACCACAATACTGCTCAAACTACCTCCTCAGTACCACTGTGCCACACAAAATCCTTCCCCAGAAATGCCTTCAGGGGGAAATTTTGAGCAAACGTGAAGTGATCCACACCAAATTTGTAGACATATGCCCCACCATCACTAGCCCATGCTCCCAAAATATCCCCAGTCAACCCAAAATCATGAGTAGTTCAGCTGTATTTGCTGGACATCCTAGGGCTCAATTACATGGGGCGGGTGACTAGACCAATTATCGGGGACAAATGTGTGCTCCCGAATCTGATAATTGGTCTCAGTAACTCCTCCGGAAGATAGCCACCAAGCGAACAGATGCTTCATGGTTGGCTGATCCAGTTGTATGCGACACAAAAAGTGATCGTTTGTCGGCAGAACATCGAAATGTAAAGAGGGGTGTGCTGCCTGCGAACCACTGAGCTGTACGGGGACGAATGATCATAGCTACGATCGTTCGTCCCCATACATGCAAATACAACTGATGAGTGTGCAATGATCACGAATCATTCCCAATGTGAATGTACCTTTAAAGGCTATGTACACCTTTGGGGGTAATTTTTTTTAGGATTGCATTTTACTAATTTTGGGCTAAAAAAAATTTTTTTTATTGATCTGTCTTCAAAATATTCAGCAGTTCTGTCACAAAAGGTTAAAGGGGTTGTCCAAGATATTTTTATTGATGACCTATCTGACACCCTCCCCCCCGACTAGATGGTTGAAAAGAAGGCGCGCGCCGTACCAGCGCTGCCTTCTCTTCATTATTTGCCTGCTCGCCACCGCAACGGCAGCAGTGAGCTGTGTAATTACAAGTAAGCCATTCCATTCACTTCTATGCAGGGGTGGGATTCATATTTTTAACAGGTTGCCTACTCAACAGCGCACACGCGGCATCATGACACGTTTATATATCCATACACCATATATATGCAACACACATATACACACCATGTATACACTACAAAACACACATACCACTCAACTTTTCAAAAGCCTAAGGAGCTGAACTATGGAATGGAAGCGCTCATCTCCAGTTGCCGCTGTAATTTTAACAACCGGATCTGGAGAACCTGAGGGAACCGGCGGAATCCCATGTCTGCTTCTATTGGACGTAACCTTCCTATTCAAGTGTATAGGAAGCAGCCTTCCCATAGAAGTGACTGGGATGGCTTCTTGTAGGTACATATTCTCAACGCTGCTGTTGCAACTGCGAGCAGGTAACCAATAAGAAAAGGGCAGTGCTGGTATGGTGCGCGCCTTCTCTTCAACCAGCTGATTGGGGCCGGGGGTCAGACCTCCGCCAATCTAAAATTACCTATCCTAAGGATAGGTCATCAATAAAAATAACTTGGACAACCCTTTTAACTGTTTGTCTAGCTGTATGAATCCTACCTTCACTTTGTGCCGGTCATCTAATAAACCTTATCTCTAAATAACTAAGGTCATAAACACTTATTTAATCCACATTCTTATCAGTAAGAAAAGAACTGAGCTATAATGAGTGTTTAAAAGTCAATGATCAGATTTAAGGAGCCGTCAGCTGAGCTGCCTGAAGGAACAAAGTAAAAATACAGAGCATACTACTAAAGAATCTCAGTTTTTAATAAGACTAATTGAAAAATGATTTTTAACCTAAAATTAGTATATGCAATGCAATAATAAAAAAAATTCCTTAAACGGTGTACCTAGCCTTTAAGCCTTGCTTCCAAAATACATAGGATTGTCCATAAAACCTTCAGAATCGTCCACTTTAAAGTATATTGGCAAGAGGGTTGCCTTTTCGCAGGTGAATCCCATGGAAAATGGGACAACTCAGAGGTAGGCTTTCGAACATACACTACCAGATCCCAGTGCTCCAGAATTTACCAGGCCTTAGCACCCAAACCTCCTCACCATAACAGTTCAATAGAACCAAGAAGGAGACCCAACAACTCGTAGCCACTGAAAAGCACAACCTCTGAGACTTAGTGCCTCCTTTGAGTGCCTGCACTACAGATTCCCTTATGCTAAGTCTATAGTATAAGAGGAGGCCCGCTGCTGGAGAGAAACCTACTCTTCTATGAGGACACCTCTTTTTTGGGGCATCTACAAGACATTCTAGGGGAGGGCCTATTTCAGCGTGGAGAGCTCCAGCAAGGAGCTTGTGGACTCTGTGTGACTCACCTGCTGGACTAATGTCAATCGGCTGGTAGACGCGCCCCGGAACCCCGAACCTGAGGAGTATTTATCCCGTCGCTATTGATGGGTACACAATTCCCGCGGGCATGCTAATTATTTATCTGACTCTCAAGGAAGGTCGCTGCACCCACTATTGGCATGCTATATATTTTTTCTTAAATTATGTTTTATATTAGTTTGGGCTACTGCAATTTCTTAAACCAATGTTTAGTCTCTGAATTGATACCCCTTTTTTTCTCCCCTGATGAGTTGCCATTGACAGAAACGTGCCACATCAGGATTGGGCACTAGGGACTATAGTTTAGGGAATTGGCCGTGATTAGGGGCAGGTTTCCGGACGGGGTCGCCCCTTTGGAGGCGGGTGCTCTGTGTAGATAGGTAGGGCCTAACTAGCTCCCTTTCTCCTTGTTAAGGTCAACTAGGGACTGACTACTACGTTTATGATGTACCCTGCACAGACTCCAGGACCTTCTAAGTAATCCTCCACTAGATCCTATCTGAATGACTCTCACTGGACCTGGTCCCGAAGTGAAATTTGAATTTGAGTGACAGATCTACATTGGATCTGGTAAGACTGTTCAGATATATGCTGGTCATGGCTCATATCAGAGCTGCCTTGTAATGAACTGGATAAAATAGTGAGGGGCATTTACTAATGTCTTTACACCACAATTTTCTAAAGTGGTGAGAAAGGTGAGCGGGGCTAAGTGGAGTAAGTTATAGCTGAAGTATATATACATCAGGCCACAGCTGGTGTACACTTATGTTTCTGGCACACTGCCAGAGATGCACCTAATTTATAAAGAGGCATTATGTGAAAAATGGATCTGTTTCCAGAAGTCTCAAACTAGGCTGAAAAGGGGTTCCCCTGGAATGGCCCTGGGTTGCCTCCCCTTGCAAAGTTTCTTGGGAAGGGGGGTGAGTGGGCAGGGCCTCTCTACACATTGCTCTCCATATACGCATATACTCCACATGGCTGAGCATTCCTGTTAGGCTTCATGCACAAAGTCGTTGATCGGCCATTCAGTGCATTGGAGATGGCAATTTGCGGTCCCCAATGCACAGGCAACATCTGTGCGGACTCTACTACTTTTTTGCGGTGCAGAGGCCCAGATAGAAACCCCACGGAAGCACTCCATAGTACTTCAATGAGGTTCCAGGCAGGGCCGGCTCCAGGTTTATGTGGGCCCTTGGACAATAAATCCCAGTGGGCCCCTTCAGGCATTTTTTTACATTGACATGTCCCCCTGTGGCTCCCACATGGTATAATCATCCCCAGTAGCCCCACACACAGTATAATGACCCCCCCCCCACACAGTATAATGACCCCCAGTGGCCCCACACACAGTATAATGACCCCACAGTGGCCCTCCATTCAGAATAATGTATAATACAGTATAATAACCCCCAGTCGCCGTCGCCCCCCTCCCCCAATTCAGAGTAATGACCCCCAATGGGGGTCATTATACTGTATAGTGGTCACTGGGGTCATTATATTGAAGGGGGGCTCTGGGGGTCATTATACTGTGTAAGGGGCCCTCACAGTATAATGACCCCCAGTGCCCCCCACACAGTATAATGACCCCCACAGTGGCCCTTCATTCAGAATAATGACCCCCAGTGCCCCCCATACAGTATAATGATACCGCCATACTGTGACTGGATAAAAGGGTATAAGAGGGCACAGTCCAGGGAATGACTAGGGGCACTGCACAGGGTGTGGTAAGAGGGCACAATGCAGGGTATAAGGGGCACAATACGGGGTTAGGGGCACAGTACAGGGTGGGGGGCACAGTCACATGACCCTGTGACGTTAGAAGGTCCTTATGGTGAATGTGGTTTAGACACCACCATAAGGAGAGGAAGAGGAGTGACACAGGGGCCCGGGGCCATGGTTAGACAGGAGGGGTAAACACAGCAAGTAGTTGGAAGAGGCTCTGAGGGGCCACTAGCACAACATCCACTAGCACCTGGAAGAGTTCCCTGTCCCACAGACAAAAGGCAGCCACAGTGCAGAGGGCCCCCCCAGAAGCTGGGGCCCGACCTTGCCGGGTTCTAGTGCCGGGCATGGTTCCAGGCCTCCATTCTGCACCGACCTTCTGAATTGCGGACCCATTCAAGTGAATGCGGGGTTCACACAGCCGGTGCCCGCATATTGCGGACCCGCTCTTTGTGGTCCGCAATACAGGCACGGCTGTGTGCATGAGGCCTTAGGCTGCTCAGCCTGACTTCATACTGCACACATGATTGCTCCATTACCGACTATTGTATAGCAGAGTTTCTGTGATAGTATTGATGCAGTCCTGCCTATGATATGCCATCATGGCTGAGCAACTTAACAAAAACAGGGAGCAGGGATGCAATCCTACCCCAGGCTGACATGATGTCATATCACACTCAAGATTTCATAATTACCTTCTATGGTAGAGCTGAGTTCCTGCTTTACAATGTATAGTAATGAAGCTGTCCCATGTGCAATATAAAGTCAGGCTAATTAGCCTAAAAGAAACATTGACCAATATGGAGTATGTACAAACAACAAAATATAACAGCACTCTGCAACCAGAACTCTGCCCTGCCTCTATGATAGAAGCTATAAGAGGTAGTTAGTGTACATTTTGATCAAAAGGTAATAAGCCACTCGCCACGCCAAGGCCCCCTCGTGAGTGGTCCTAACGCTAAATCCTACCTGTTATGGGCCATGACAGCCACATAAAATCCTGGGAGTGCGGGGCCAGCATGCATGCTGGGATCAACCATACTTATTAACCCTTTCTGGTGCTATATGGAGTATGTGCCAGGGCCAGAACATAGCGTCTATCAAGACCATGCTCCTCTCAAGTGGAGGCAACCCATCCTAATCACATTCTAGGACAGGTTGACTGTGGTCAATTTTAAACATTGCCAGAGAACCCCTTTAAAGTGTTAAAACATTATAATATTGATTTGCTCCGCCTACAGTGGTACATTGAGTCGTTTTTTTGCTACAGGATGGACTTTATATTTGCCAAAATGCCACAATTAGTGTCAGAAGTTCACTTCGCATCAATATGCAACTGCTGGACTTGTCAGAGTGACCGGAAACAGCCAATCAGGTTTCTGACTCTGGCAGGGTATTTAAGATTGCTGATTCCTATCAACATTGCCTGTGATTGCGTTTAGTATTCTAGTCTCCATACTGTGCCACTTCATGCTGATATATCTGGTTATCTGACTTCTGGTTTGTTTTTGGATTTACACTTTTGCCTGCTGTTCCTGTTGATATCGACCCTCCTGGTAACTGACCCTGGCTTTCCCTTAGATTAAACATTTGTGTACTGCATTGATCCTGTATGTCTTTTTCTGGTTTTGACCCTGCTTGTTTACTTCTCTTTTTTCTCCCCCCTGATCGTTCTAGAAGGTCTGCTACTTGTGTACCCGCACCAGTGTTGTGTTATCAGCTCTGCAGACATGTCCTGGTCCCTAGCAGCCAAGTCCATCCTGCCTTGCAGCGGGGTTCTGGTGAATACCTGGGGGTACTACCTGGACTGGAGTTCACTGGCTGTGATTCGGACGGTGACTCTAGTACGTCCTAATGTAGTGTACGGGAGTTGTAATGCCCGTCACTACAGAAGGGTCACTGGTGTGCTGTCGTTTCCCCTTTATTTATGGGGAGGTTGGTATAAATAATCTTCTGATGTAATGTAATGCTATGCACTTCCCTGTTACTGTGAGTATTGCATGTGCAGGCCTGCTAGGGATTTCATTCCAGCTCTAGTCACTAGAGGGAGCTAGGGAGCCCTAGTTTATATAAGGCCCAGTCAGGGAAGGCACAAGCAGTTGAAGCCCAGGCCTTGTGCCTGCAAGGTTAAGCCCAGGCCATGAGCCTGTGAAGGTGTCCAGAGTTCAGGCCCTGCGCCTGTTTAAGTCAGCCCAGGCCCTATAGCCTGAGAGGGTCCAGCCTAGGAAGATTCATTCCCTGGGAGGAGCAGTCCAGACCCTAGGACTAGTGGAGATGTGTTGCCTCCTTAGTCGAGCTGCAAACAGGAGAAGGATTCCAGCAGGAGCATTTCTGGTCACCAGCCTGAGGAGCTGAGGAAAGGCAGAGCAGCAACCAAGACAGCAAGAGGTACTATATATATATCAGAGGAGGTACTTAATCTAATCCCAAGGATATACGCCAGATTGAGGGCATTGGGGCCTTGGAAGAAAGTGTCTACATTTCCAGGATCAGACAGGTAGAGAGTGCAAGCCGCCTGTACTGTGAGAGTCCTGTGTGTTAACCCTCTGTGATCACCTTGCTATGTCAGAGACTGCCATATGTACTGTAACCTGTAACTTACTGAAACCAACCGTCTTCAAAGGAACTGCGCTTCCATCTATGTCCGTGTATGATAACCATCAAGTACTTCAGTAAAGTTAAAGTTCTGTTTTATCATAAAGTGGTTCCTCAGTTATTCCTACTATCAGCAAACGGTGTGCCACCGTTAATTGGCACTGGCGTCACGAAACACCAGGGACTCAGCCATAGGCACGTTAAACTACAACACCAAGGGCACCTCACATTCCACCTGGCTGTGTCCCTCAAGAACCCAGAGAGTGCCCCAGAGGAACAGCGTGCCGGCCTCTCCATCACTGGCATTCCCCAGGTTAGTCCCACACATTGCCCTGACTTGGGGGTGCTACATTTTGGCGTCACGAACAGGATACGCACGTTTTTACGGACTGTGAGCAAAACGTGGACTTTGTGCCTTAACCAGTTTGCCAAGTGACAAAACGCCTGTTTATTTGAAGTGAACTTTGTGGACTGAAAAACATACAAAAAGTGTCCCTAAAACCTCTAAAAAGCGCTGTGCAGTGTTGCGCTATCAAGAGGAAGAAAATCGCCACATGCAAGAGTGTTTTTGTGGACTTTTTATCATCCGGCTTGCTGTCACTGAATAGCCGCATCATGGCGCCCAAGATGGCCGCCGGCGCCATTGGACTTCTTCCTGCGCCATCACTATCCTCAGTGGCGCGAAAATTTGGCGCCAAAACCCTCCAGGAGGGAGGAGTAAACTGCCCTGGGATTCCGCCCATCTTTGTGGATTATAATGTGGCCGCCTACCCTATTGCGTTATACCTAGGGGGCGGGCCTGAATTGAGGAGAGATCTGCCCAGCCCGAGGGAGGAGTCTGTGAGTAAGCTGAGAGAAGAAGCTGGTGAGAAGATGGCGACGCCGGACGCTAGCATGCCCGAGCCAGAGCCCATAGGAGAGTGGGGCGCCACACCACCAGACTCCCCTGCACCGGAGACCTGGGACCCTCCAGCCTGGACCATCCACCTGCGAGAGCAAGCTGCTGATCGCCGTGGGATCCGCCGCCGGCACCCGCAATGGCCGACGCTGATGGCCGAACTACGGGCCGCGGTGGCCAAAAAGACTACTACGCGGAAAAAACGCTTTGAAGAGATGGTGAAGTCCATCCAAGAAGACCCATACCAGGGTAAGCCACAGTTGGAGAGACGCCGCGGAATAGTGGTGGCCTTTGATAAGGACCGGGGTTTCGGCTTTATTCAGGAGCTGGGGACAGGCCGGGACCTTTATGTTAATAGGCGCTCGGTGAAGCGCCACTATCTGCCCGATCGCCTGCATAACCTCGTGATGGGAGAAATTGTGGAGTATACTCCCGCGGAAGGTTTAAGGGGACCCTATGCCACTGCGGTTATCCGCCCCAGGGTAAGGCCTGAGACCTGGGAAGACGAGGATGAGGGTGTCTTGTCAGCTCAAGTTGAGGCTCCGGGATCCAAACCGCCCCGCTCCACTTACCTGCATAGACAGATCTTTTTTGAGCCCGATGTATTCTGGGAGCCCATTGTGCTGCAGAGCCCCGCTGATCAGTATCCACCTCCTGAGGCTGTGCAGCGAGAGGTAAAGCGGGAGATGCAAGACAGTTGCCTGCGGTCCGAGGCCTGCGCTGAGGCCCGACGACTGGCAGCGGTCAACACCGAAATGGTTGATACACCTCCACTGGAGCCGCCTGCAAGCGGACCGTCGGCTCTGGAATTACTGCAAAGACGGGTATACTGGGTGGAGGACCTCGGTTACGCTGGGTCTGTCCAGTGGGTCCCGTACCCCAGAACCGAGGCGGAAGTGGAAGCTATGCTGGATAGACCCCCTCCAATCAGTATAGTAAGGGGAGACGGCTTCCAAATATGGCCTGCTAGGCCAGATCAATTGCTGCGGGAGCCCAGTGATAGTTCCTCTGGAGAGGAGTCAGAGGAGTTTGACACACACCTGTGAGCAGGCCTGCTAGGCCATGCTGCTGAATCTCACAGGAGTATCTGGAGGTGTTGCAGGAGCTGTCCCATATTGTTGACAGGCTGGTGGAGCTTGCTGCCAGTTCCCCACGGCCGGTGGCATTTTTGTGAAGATAAGTTGCCACTGTGGAACCACTGCTCCCAGCCTGCCCTGTTGGTTTCTGGGACATCCTGTCTGCTTTGAAAACAATCTCAATCCAAGTTGTGCTTTTATTTGCACCTTTTCCCCTTTTAACCCCCATTTCAGGTTGAAAGGGAATTTTATGTCAGCACTTTTAGGGTACGCAGGACTTGCCAGGATAACATGGCCCTGGTATTGTCAGAGTCCTGTGATGTCAATAGTATGTGTATTGCTGACCGTATTTATTGCAGATTTTATATCCAAGCCAATGTGCCCAGAGATGGACTCCCCATGTGCGAGCCTCTGTGATCTTTATTTCCATGGACTCCCTGCGAGTGAGCCAAAATTTATAATGTTTTATTATGGACTTATAATATGTCATGGACTATCCTGGTATTCCCTTTTATCCGCTGTGCCAGGTCAGCGCCCCAGTTCCATTCACTATCCTGAGAGAAGAGAACGACGCCCCTTGTCACCGCACTTCACCTTTGCCAGCTGGACCTGATATGAATATCTATGCAGATGATGCTGATATATATGAATATGTATGCCTGCATGTGTCTTTTTTCTATTTCAGGTGAAAATTCCAGTTGGGCGGGCCCTGTTGGAGTACGAGGTCGTACTCAGCTTAAAGCAGCGGGGTATGTAGTGTACGGGAGTTGTAATGCCCGTCACTACAGAAGGGTCACTGGTGTGCTGTCGTTTCCCCTTTATTTATGGGGAGGTTGGTATAAATAATCTTCTGATGTAATGTAATGCTATGCACTTCCCTGTTACTGTGAGTATTGCATGTGCAGGCCTGCTAGGGATTTCATTCCAGCTCTAGTCAGTAGAGGGAGCTAGGGAGCCCTAGTTTATATAAGGCCCAGTCAGGGAAGGCACAAGCAGTTGAAGCCCAGGCCTTGTGCCTGCAAGGTTAAGCCCAGGCCATGAGCCTGTGAAGGTGTCCAGAGTTCAGGCCCTGCGCCTGTTTAAGTCAGCCCAGGCCCTATAGCCTGAGAGGGTCCAGCCTAGGAAGATTCATTCCCTGGGAGGAGCAGTCCAGACCCTAGGACTAGTGGAGATGTGTTGCCTCCTTAGTCAAGCTGCAAACAGGAGAAGGATTCCAGCAGGAGCATTTCTGGTCACCAGCCTGAGGAGCTGAGGAAAGGCAGAGCAGCAACCAAGACAGCAAGAGGTACTATATATATATATCAGAGGAGGTACTTAATCTAATCCCAAGGATATACGCCAGATTGAGGGCATTGGGGCTTTGGAAGAAAGTGTCTACATTTCCAGGATCAGACAGGTAGAGAGTGCAAGCCGCCTGTACTGTGAGAGTCCTGTGTGTTAACCCTCTGTGATCACCTTGCTATGTCAGAGACTGCCGTATGTACTGTAACCTGTAACTTACTGAAACCAACCGTCTTCAAAGGAACTGCGCTTCCATCTATGTCCGTGTATGATAACCATCAAGTACTTCAGTAAAGTTAAAGTTCTGTTTTATCATAAAGTGGTTCCTCAGTTATTCCTACTATCAGCAAACGGTGTGCCACCGTTAATTGGCACTGGCGTCACGAAACACCAGGGACTCAGCCATAGGCACGTTAAACTACAACACCAAGGGCACCTCACATTGCACCTGGCTGTGTCCCTTAAGAACCCAGAGAGTGCCCCAGAGGAACAGCGTGCCGGCCTCTCCATCACTGGCATTCCCCAGGTTAGTCCCACACATTGCCCTGACTTGGGGGTGCTACACTAACAATTAGGTGAAGGTGGCACCTGAGACAAAGACCAATCCTGACCTCATGTATGTTGCACCTTTTCATCACCAAGTTACACCACTAAATTGATCTATGTATCCATACGAAATACCAACATTATCCCGTGTGTGAATGCTTACATAATTCTTTTATACCTATATTAAAAATATTGTATGTTTTTTTACAGATGACAGGATGGAGTATGACACTGCTACCCGTGGGTTGATGATGTCATTAATATATTACCACAAATTCTTTCACAGAATTAGTTCCTTTTCTAAAACTGAACATTCATTTTGTGCTGTAAAGGTTTTCATATGAAACAGGAAAACAACACAGTTACAGCAACTCTACCTTTATTTGAAACATTATAGCCTGCGATGAGGGGCACGAACGGCACAAGCCCCAGGAAATATGAAAGTGAGTGCAGTTTGTAATTAGATGCCATTTGCTTTGCAAAGGTCTAGTTCACTTCTGCCTCGAAAGCCCTGTGGTCAAAAGCTCTCAAACATGTGTATTTTGGAAGGAAAAGACTAAACTAAAAAGGGAAAAAGAACAGATTGGCTCTGGTTTCACAAAGTCCAATCATTGCATTATGGGATAGCTTCTAATAATTAACTCTCTTTTTAATTGCACGGCGAACATTCCTAATTACATTCTGCTCCTTACAAGCATGCAGATTAATCACAGTGAAAGTGATACTTGAATTACTGAACAGGTAGAACACAGGCACCAATGGCAAAGACTTCATCCATCATAGGAAAGTTATGGAGTTCTCATTTCATACAGCAGCTTTTCTCTAGATTTTTGGCAGGAACAGAATAATTGCTATTGATATATTGTAAATATACAAATAATTGCTCTTAACATATTATACACTCATTGACAAAAAAACATAACGCACCAAGAAGAAGTTGTTGGAACTAAATAAAACTTTCTATGTATGAATGTAATGATTAGGCTTGAGAGATTCGAGCTTCAGATAATAGATCCAAAGTCGATTTGTTAAAAAACGTTGTTGGTAATGCTGTTTCCATACAGCATTAAAATTTACGGGCTCTGTCTGACTTTGGTATTTCAATCTGCGTATTTTAAAAAACGTTTTAAAACAGGAATCCGAAATGGGCTTTGGTATTGGCTATTACCTCGGTACCAAGGCTGACTTCGGATTCCTATTATTAAATGTTTTTAAAATACACAGATAGGAATACAACGTAATTCAAGTAATTCACCGAAGTGTCGTGCAACTTCGGCTGAGAGGAAGTTTACTCCATGGAGCCCATTCATTTTAATGCTGTATGGAAACAGCATTACAAACAAAGTGTATTAACAAATCAACTTAAGATCTATGATCCAATTTGCTTAGGTCTACTAATGATGATATATGTAAGTAACTACAATGTGAGATCTTAAGGATAAGTTTATTGAGGAAAACTGTACAATTGAAAAGAGGCTCTAGTCCCCTGTTGGGCCTCCTCTAGCCTGGATAGAGAATGAGATACATGGAGGCATACAGGTTCTGTACGGTATCCTGGAGCAACTTTACCAACAGATGTTGCAGTTGGGCCTGTAGATCCTGCACACTTGTAGGTTACCCCAGCTGGTCCCATAAATGCTCAATTTGGGATAATTCAGGCCACAGGGCAGGCCAAGTATGTGTGATGGAGACATCCTTGAGAAACCCTTGCTGTGTGTGGGCGAGCATTACCCTGCTGAAAAATGCCATTTGGAAGCCCTGCCATGAAAGGTATCCCATGTGGCTGCAGGATGTCCTACACATATCACTGAGATGTTAGTGTCCTACGTATCACTATTAGGGGTGACCGTCATATACAATGGCTCCCTAGATCATCACACCAGCAGTTGGGGCAGTGCGTCGCTCTACAGCAAAGGCAGGATTGAAGTGCTCACCATGAGGCCTCCATACTCAAACCAGACCATCGTGGGATTCCAATGAAAACCTGCATTTGTCGCTAAAGATAATACTGTTCCAGTCTGTAACAGTCCAGGATTCTCATTGACAACACCATTGCAAATTTACGCAACGATGGCTGTCTGTTAATGTAATGAGCGTCTTGACAGCAAATTTCCTTCTGCTAGGCGTCTGGAAATAGTCTGGGCAGAGACTGGCCTGAAAAATGAAGGTGCCACCTGCATCTGGATGGCGAACAAAGAAACAGTGGGAGCTGCTCGTGGTTCCACATGAGGATCAAACAATCCTCTCTACTGGTGATCTGTCTCGGCTGCCCCGTGCCTGTAACCATGTAACAACTGCTTCCGAACCTCCTAACAGCTGGGTCAGAATGGCCTAGATGGCGGGAAATTCAACCAGCCATCTCAAGAGCATCCTAGAGGCATGTCTTGCTGTCAACAATCTCTCACAAAATGGTACACTACCCAAAGGGAGCCTCTGAGAGCTTTTTTACATGGCACTTTGATGCCCTCTTGTGGCAAGGCCCAGTGTCTAATCAGACCACTCCTGTACAGAAATCATTTACATATCTGCCTGAGACATAACTATATGCAGAGTTTTGCAGCAATGCGACATTTATATCTGGGTGCATTATTTTTTTTATTGTCAATGAGTGTACTGTATATAGATTGGATATCTACACAGACCTTGTAACATTACTATACTGTATTAATCCGATGATGCAATCCACAGGACAAGTGATAAATATCCGATCTCTGGATACCCTACAATCACTAGAACAGGGGTCCTGAGCACACTCTGTTCCTCATCATTGCACGACCACAGTGAGGAGGATTTCGAATAGAGCAGTGGTCAAGCATGTGCCGTGCCACTAAATTCAGTATTCTATGGCACTGACGTAAATGGCCAAGCAATGTACTCAGCTGTTACTGACAGCACTCCTGACATCCTTACTATGGTACAGTTGTGAAATCAAGAGGAGATATGGTGTTCTCAGGGCCCCCTATATTGAGAACGTGGAGGTGTCGGGGATGGGCCCCCCAGTAATTAGAAATGTCTCATCTATCCTGTGGCTAGGTTATAACTGTTTATTAGGGGAAATCACAGGTGTAATATGGTTACCCCTTGTGACATACACTTGTTTAAAAAAAAAAATCAACAGCTTTTATGCATATCTTCGTCTTTCCATGGCTACAGCTTAGGCTACTTTCACATTAGCGTTTTCAATTCCGCTATTGAGATCCATCATAGGATCTCAATAGTGAAAGAAAACACTTCCGTTTTGTCTCCATTCATTGTCATTCCGTTCCGTTTAGTTGCGTCCCCGTCGCGGACAGAATAACGCTGCAAGCAGCGTTTTTCTGTCCGCGATGTGGTGCGGAGCAAGACGGATCCGTCTCCATTGACTTACATTGTGTGTCAGGACAGATCCGTTTTCTCTGACACAATAGAAAACGTCATGGCTATAGAAGACATAATACAACCGGATCCGTTCATGACGGATGCATGCGGTTGTATTATTGTAATGAAAGCGTTTTTGCAGATACATGACGGATCCGCAAAAAAACGCCAATGTGAAAGTAGCCTTACAAACCAGCTTGGACAGTCTTGTCCTGCAGTCATACTCCTTTCTGTATCTCATGTGTCTCCCTCTTCTTGCTCACGTGCATTTGGTAGGTTAGCATGAAGTAAGGGGACAAATGAAAGATAGTAAGACATGACTGCAGGATCAGACTACACTGAGTTTCTTTGTAGTCTGTTACCACGGCGACACATAGGTATGCATACGAGTGGCTACAAAATGGCTTGAGATTGTAACGAATCTGCAAAGCTTCTTCATTCTATATTTTAGGATAATTGGAGCAGTACTTAGAGTAGTACAGTAATTGTTACAGATTTGTAAGGAATGTATTGGAATGCTGACTCCTGACGGATCCCAGGGGTAACCCTAGAGATTTGTGATCCCTTGTGACTACTGTCCTCTGTTTTTGTGTTGATATGGGGCTCTATTACGGGAGTTTTGTGGGAAGAAAAATGAATGGCCTAATCTCATTAATGTGTAGTTGGCAGGACCCCCAAAGATCATAAGAACAAGGGGGAAATCGCATGAGGAATAGGGATGGGCTGCAGTATCCAACAGTTACATTGTCTCATCTCATGCGGCAGACCGCACAGGAGGGTTGGAGTGACAGCTGTCGTTGCTTGTAGTTATGACTAAAAACATGTGAGGGGAAAACGGAAAGGTCATCTTTTATTAGCAAGTCCAAGTTCACGGAAAGATTAAGAGAATGAAAAGGTAGAGCGGAGTATGTTATTCAGGTACAAGAAAGCTGGATTTGCAATAAGCCAAATGCATGCAGCAGAGCTGATTATGTTAAATGAAGAGGCTGTGGTCCGGGATCAGGTTTATACCAGAGGAGGTCTTTTCTTTTGAAGGGTCAGCTCAAGTTTAGGGCTGTAGTGGGTAGACTATACATACGGGGTGCAGGCACACAGACAGATTCATGCGCTGGTGTTAGAGTTCAGGACACAGGCTGCAGAACAGGTTGAGGATATGGACACTATACATGGACACAGAGTTTCCCCTAGTACTGGAAAAGGGTACAGAATTTGGATGCTGAATACAGATACAATCCAAGACTCAGGGTGCAAGCTCAGATTTTAGGGTTCAGGATTTAGACTCTGGTTTGCGGATTCAGAATACAGAGATCAGAGTCAAGTTTCAGGTTTATAACCCAAGGGTCCCTTCCAAGTATTAGCAGTCGGAATGGGTTACAGACAGAGATCAGGAAACAGGCACAAAATTAGGCAGTCCAAGCAAAGACGAAGCTACTAGCTGGTGTGCACAGCAAAACAGATCATCATCAATGACTGGCCCTGAGGGAAAGATGTAGGTGACTCAAATACCTCGCCCACCATTCTCATTGGAGGGAGAGGCTAACTCCTTGCAGTACTGTGGCATACTGTAAACATTAATGGGGATATAAATTTGCAACCCTTTTATTGAACAGGATTGAACCCCCTACCTATCACAAGCTGATGGCATATATTGATGATTATTTCCCCAAAAAAACTATTTTTATCTTTTATACATACCACCCAACTTTTTGGACGGTACACTTATGGAGGGACACTTACGGCTCACATTATGTGAAAGATCCAATCACTGGCTGAGGCAGGTCATGGCTGCTGCCAGTGATTTTACTGAACAGTATCCCCATCCATTTCTTGCACTATAAAGACAGTAACTGGAAGCTGGGTGCAGTAGGGATCCAGCACCATCAGAGCTACAGCGGCGGGGGATCAGTAAAGTAGGTATAAGTTTATATTCTTGGTGCATGCTCCTGGGACAGCTTCCTTTCTTGCTCTAAATACCCCTTTAAATCTTAGCACAAAAATGATCTGATTATAGACATCTTAAAGTAAAAATTGACCAAATAATCAAAAATATGTTGTAACGTGAATTCAAAAGATTTGAGGATGAATAATCTTACGCAGGCTAAGTGAATAAATATATTTACTAAGTGTGATTAAGTATCAAATAAAACAGACAAATCACATACAGAATAACAAAAAGTAATAACCATCACTAGCCTAAATATGCAATATGGAGTAGGGCTTTGGTCGGCCGTGCCATAACACATGGTTACCTACCACGTTATAACACATGACCGACACCCCAGGGTGTACAGAAGATAAGGCAAATCAATACTTACATCTTACCTAGGATGAAGTTCCAAGTTGAGTCCTCCCTAATTGCCATTGCAGACCACTGTTATTCCCATTAGCCCCTCCTCCAGTGTGCATCACGCATGTCTCTGAGATCACTCATGAATGTAACCTTATCAGCACAATGGGGGATGGGTACTACATTACAAGAAATTAAAAGGAATATCCTTACACAGGATGCTAAAAGTAATATCAAAGAGACAAATTTAAAGGGGACAGAATCAATTAGTACTTAAAAATACCCTTACAATACAAATGTATAAGGTGAAATCTAATATACAGGTAGGAACCAGACAGTTTCTGGAGCAGTTTAATAAGTTTATTAATGCAAATTTATTTCCCAGGTCAAAAAAAGGGACATTTAAAGGGAACCTGTCACCTCAAAAATTGGCTTTTAAACTGTTGAAAGTACCTTATAGTGCCCCATAGTCGTGTCCTAAAGCACTTTTGCGTCCTTTTCCACGATTTAAATTCATTGAGAAATCGCTATTTTATGCCTCTGCTGCCCCGTGCTTCAAGTCATGCAATTCAGCTCTCCCCGCCTCCCAGCGCCTTGATTGACACACCACATTACCATGCCCGGACCGCGCTCACACCCCGCATGCGCAGTAATTGGCTGCTGTAGCGTTATCCCGTCCTGTCAGACTCACGCCCGCGCCCGGCAACTGGAAGTGAGTGGACGGAGCGTGACCACTGTGCCTAGCCTCTGTGGCGCCCCTGTGATCACGCTCTCTATGACGTAGCTTAGAAGATGCCGGGCGCGGGTGCGAGTCTGACAGGGCGGCGGGTGCATGCGCGGTGGCGAGAGTGAAGCCGGCTGAGTGTACGAGCCGGAGCCGGGATCACCCTACAGCAGCCTACATGCGCGGTCCGGGCATGGAAATGTGGCATGTCAATCAAGGCGCAGGGAGACAGGGAGATCTGGATTGCAGAAGCCCAGGCCGCTGCCCGCTTGACTTAAAGCATGACTTGAAGCACGGGGCAGCAGAGGAATAAAATAGCGATTTCTCAATAAATTTAAATCGTGGAAAAGGACGCAAAAGTGCTTTAGGACACGACTATGGGGCACTATAAGGTACTTTCAACAGTTTAAAAGCCGATTTCGATGTGACAGGTTCCCTTTAAGGAGCAAAGAGGGATAGAGGGATTTGGGTCCAAATGAGGGACTCTCCCTCCAAAAGTGGGACACTTGGGAGGTATGTCTTTAGGTCAATTTAATATAATACCTCTGTGCATTGTCACAGGTTGGGTAGTTCATATAATCTTCCTGGCAAAAGGCTCGGAGGTGCTTACGAATAATTGCTTTGGTCGCAGTAGCGTGCTGAGAAGCAAATAACTACCTCTTAACCTCAATAAACTTTGATAAGTTTCAAAACACAAAAAAACTTGATAAAGTAGATGCAGAAACAGTTTCACAGCAATTACAATGGTGGTTTGGGGATAAATTTACGCAGAAAAATAAAGTGGATCCATTATAGCAATTTGTGCCACTTAATGTGTATCAGTAGGTCTGCTGAGGAACCCTTTTATCTTTTATAGGTAAGTAGTGTTCTACCTTATATGTAAGTTACTGAGTTTTACTTACAGCTAGGTATGAAATTGTGGGTGGAAGTAACCTCTAATTGCAGAGCATTCCTTTTTGCATGCATACAAATGTCTCTTCAATGCCTATATGAGTTAAAAGAAAATTTATGGTAAGTAATGACTTATCTCCAATCACTGTTGCTTGTAAAACTTTCTTCCAAACAGCTTTGCGTTTTGCATACTATTCTATAAACGATCTCAAGGCAGAATTAAATGGTGAATATTCCCCCATTTAGAGGCGCCCCGTATTAGACAGCTCTTATTAGGCAGTCAGGACAAAAAGTTTCCCACTTTATGGTATGAACAATCTTTATATCAATTCAACAAAGTCTATATACGCTGATGTCTCACCAGGAGGACAGCAAGATTTCAATCATCTTCATACCCTAGGCCAAGTTAGTTTGTGTGGTATTGACTTTTCTGGTCTTTAGGCACCAACAATATATAGATATCCTCATTTTGTGATGTCTAGATCTAGAGGAGAAGACCTCTGTAATATATCATCTACATTTTTTTCTCAGATTTCGTATGGCCTAGAGAGTACAAGAAACCTATCTATACTCCTATATTAAAACCTGCGGCAGTGCACCATTGACCAACAGACTTTAAATGGTGCACTATGGTATAATGCTACTTTATGGGCATTCGCCTGCGGTAAAGACCAAAGACACATGACTTAAGGGATATCACCAATTTTAAAGGGGTATTTCCATTTGGGACATTGATGGCATATCACTAGGATACTGTATGTCATCAATGTTAGACAGGTGCAGGTACCACCTCTGGGACCCACTTCTGTCTCCAGAACAGGACGCCCAAAGTGAAGAAGAGTGGACCATGCATGCTTGACTTGCTCCCCATTCATTGCTATGGAACTTTTGAAAATAGCCAAGTGAGCTCTTTTTGGAAGTCCCATAATGGTGGATGAATAGAGAGCATGCAGCCCATGAGCAATGCGCTCTCCTTCACTTCTAGGGCTCTATTCTGAGATAGGAACAGGTCCCAGAGGTGATACGCATGGGCGTAGCTATGGGGGTGCAGAGGTAGCAGTCGCTACGGGGCCCAAGAGCCTGAGGGGGCCCAAAGACCCTTGTGCCGCATAAGAAGACACACAAAGCACTGAAAGAAGGGGGGCCCCGGCTGAACTCTTGCACCAGGGCCCATGAGCCGTTAGCTACGCCCCTGGTGGTACCCACATCTATCTGACATTTATAGCATATCCTAGCTATATGCCATCAGTGTCCCAGATGGGAATACCCCTTTATAGGGAGCTTTATGTATACAGCCCTAACACAGCGCACAGCATGCCTCCAACATTAATTGCTATAGGAAAAAAATATGTCAATCGGTGATTGCTAGGACTTCAGGAGGATGAGGACTCACTGGTGCACACTGTGTATTGAGCGGACTCTGGTGCCAGAGAGCTGTTCAATACAGAGTTTAGCAAAACGGCTTGGTCAATTTAAGTAAGTCACCCAGCATTTCGCTCAGGGCCATTGCCACCAGTTTATGCTGCTCTTAATTAAGGCGGAATAATACTGGTGACAGATTCCCTTTAACGGAGAGCTGACATGATGTTTGTAGGAACGAATACCTGAATAATACCATAGGCATTAAACAACCTTTTCTCACAGATTCATGCAAAAAAAAAAAAAAAACTTCAAGGGAGGTACAATAAGGGCCCATAGCAAGCTATAATGTGGATCCAGACAACATGGACCCATAATCTGGAAGTGTGCATGAGCCCTCAGGACTCATTAGAACAACTGGGGAAAATTTGGGACCAAAGGGTACTACTCCACCACAATAATCTACAGGTTACACTGGGTCAAGGATGCCCAACCTGCAGCCAGGGGCGTAACTACCATAGCGGCAGACCATGCCACTGCTATGGGGCCCAGGGCAAGAGGGGACGCAGTTGGGATCATTCCCTTTTCTACTGGGGGTGAAATCTTGGTCAGGACTCTTCCCTCTAAAGAAACAACTTTTAGCAAATGAGGCAGTGGAAAAATGGTCCAAGGGTCAATGAAAGGGGTTTAGGCGGAAACCCTTCTGTCCTGTGTGCGGGGCCTGGTTGATCCTTGCTATGGGGCCCTTACTTCTCTATGTACGCTACTGCCTGCGGCCCTCCAGCTGTTGCAAAACTACAATTTCCAGCATGCCTGGACAGCCTACAGTATTGTTTGCAGTATTTGCAGTATTGTTTCTGCAAATTTATCTTGTGTCCGGGGTCGTTTAGGTAGAATTTTCTTTGCCCCTTTTAAGAGAACTACAGTAAGACAGTGATAACATGTTTTGAAATAACAATAAAATTTCATAGAATAGTAAGATAATATTAATTGAAGTCTCACAAAATGCAAAAGCGCAAAAGCATTAAAAAGACACATGTTTAAAACATCAAACTATTTCTAGAAATTAATTTGTCAAATCTGAGTGTTTTATAGTCTGACAAACTGGAGCACAACACTGTGTGAAGAAATGGAAACTCCGGAGAGGATTCAAACACTTCCATTATATATATCTGTATTTTGGTCCCATTATTTTCGGCTTAAAAAAATAGATATAAAATATTGAATAAATACACGTGTGTAAATGAGGTCTAAGGGGGGCGGAAATTCATTATTCTCCCTATTCCTGTTTTTGCCACAGAAAAGTCCACTGGATTTATGACTTTCCTATGCATTTGCGACTTTTCCACTTGCACTCTGCATTTTATGAAGCCCTCACCAAGTCTACATAAAGGGGGCAGGTAATTTATGATGATGTAGCAGACACCAGCCTTGATAAATCAGGGCCTAAGTGTTTTAAGCTATATACTCTATGTATACTCTAAGGCCCCTTTCACACGGGCGTCATGTTTGACGCCCGGATAAGATGCGGGTGCGTTGCAGGAAAATGCGCAATTTTTCCGCGCGTGTGAAAAATCGGCATGTTTGGCACCCAGACCCGAACCCAGACTTCATCACTGAAATCCGGTTTCAGGTTGAGTATTCTGTATATTTTATTATTTTCCCTTATAACATGGTTAAAAGGGAAAATAATAGCATTCTCACTACAGAATGCTGAGTAAAATGTGGATTAAGGGGTTAAAAATAAAAAATAATAAACTCACCTTATCCACTTGATCGCGTAGTTGCCGATCTCCCCTCTCTTCTTCAAGCATTAGCTGCGGCTAAAGGACCTGTGATGACGTCACTGAGCTCATCACATGGTCCAATCACATGGTCCATCGATTGGACCATGTTTTGTGATGTCACCACAGGTCCTTTAGCTGGCAGCTAATGCTTGAAGAAGAGAGGAAAGATCAGCAACTACGCGATCAAGTGGAGTTTATTTTTTTTATTTTTAACCCCTTAATCCACATTTTACTAAGCATTCTGTAGTGAGAATGCTATTATTTTCCCTTATAACCATGTTATAAGGAAAAATAATAAAGATCGGGTCCCGTGTCTTAGCAACCTTGCGGGAAAATCGCACTGCATCCGCACTTGATTGCGGATGCAATGCGTTTTTCATGCAGCCCTGTGCACTTCTATGGGCCTGCGTTGTGTGAAAAACAAGAATATAGAACATGCTGCAATTTATACGCAACGCAGAAGTGATGCGTGAAAATCACCGCTCATGTGCACAGCCCCATAGAAATGAATGGGTCCGGATTCAGTGCGGGTGCAATGCGTTCACCTCACGCATTGCACCCGTGCGGAAAACTCGCCCGTGTGAAAGGGGCCTAAGTGCTGTGATTGACTGCTATAGAAGTGCAATATTTCCAGCACTTTATATTTTGAAGCTGTTGTATATCTAAGAATGTTAGAAAGTTGCCACTGATCATTGTTAAGGTAACTGTTTAGATTCCCCTCATGATATATTTCAAATGGATCAACATCTCACTCTCTGGTATCATGAGGTTTAAAGGGGTTGTCCCATGAAAAAAATATTCTACAGTTTTCAAAGCAGCACCTGGATCTGAAAACTTTTGTAATTGCACGTAATTAAAAATTGATTATAGCTACTGAGTTATTCAATGAAATCTATCCATATGGTGCTACCTGCTGTTTGCTCTTTTTCTAATTTTTCTGCCTTGCTCCGAGACGGAAACACATGCTCAGATTCATCCTTCAACTGCTACCAGCTGCAGCAGAAAGGATACACCCCTGAAAAAGGACATGCCCCCTAAGCTGACAGCTTGAAATAAATCTAGCAGAACAATCGGAGCAATGAATGGGTAGATCTATGGATCCATGTGAGGTACAGGGCTGGTTCTATACTTTGTTAACAAGAGATTGTCATGTAATATGTGATGTCTGATTTTCATTTTTTACATTATTCACAGGATATCCCCTTTAAGGCTATAGTCTCTATTGTCCACTTGCTTAGCGCCCTTTTATATTGCATATTGATAGCAGAGTGCCAGTTGTCTAGTGATCACTTAATGCAGATTTATACTGTCTGACTGAGCAGGCAATTATTGGTAATGGACCTTTCCTTCCTGATAATTACCTGCTCGTCAGTGTAGTGACCACCTCCACTGCCCTACAGATTCATTGTTTCCTGGCAGCAGATCGCTGTTCACACACATGATCTGCTGCCCAGAAATGATGACCTAATGTGCTAAATGAAAGGTCATTTCACCCAATGAATGAGCGTTCTGCTAGCTGATCGGGTGATCGGCAACACATTTACAGGAGCCTATTATCAGGAGCTAGTGCTCATAGTAACGTGGTAATGATGATTGGCCAAACAATTATGGGGTCTAAATCCACCTTGAGAGATTTGGTCTTGGTTCATACCTATAGTCTGTAGTAAACTCATACCTAGTAAATTTCTCTGTTGCGGCACTTGTCTAAGTAGTAGACTTGCTTGGTGAAAAGTCACATCCTGTTCACACAGCCACCCTTTCAGAGTCTCTTTTTTTGAAGTGCAGGCATTCAGGGGGTCCCTTCACCTTCAGAAAAAGGTGACTATCAAACAATGCCAAGTGATGATATCACAGTAAGGCTACTTTCACACTAGCGGTTTGGCTTTCTGTTTTTGAGATCCGTCAGGGTTCTCAGAAGCGGTTTAAAACGGATCAGTTTTGCCCTAATGCATTCTGAATGGAAAAGGATCCGCTCAGAATGCATCAGTTTGCCTCCGTTCAGTCACCATTGGGCTCTGGGGGCGGACACCAAAACACTGCCTGTAGCGTTTTTCGGTCCGCCATGTGGTGCGGAGCAAGACGGATCCGTCCTAGCCCACAATGTAAATCAATGTGGACAGATCCATTTTCTCTGACATAATAGAAAATGGATCCGTCCCCCATAGACTTTTAATGTTGTTCATGACGGATCCGTCATGGCTATAGAAGACATAATACAACCGGATCCGTTCATGATGGATGCATGCGGTTGTATTATTGTAACGGAAGCGTTTTTGCAGATCCATGACGGATCCGCAAAAACCGCTAATGTGAAAGAAGCCTTATATTAAAGGCTGTATTATTATTGTCAGGAGGGAAGTGTTACTTCCCAGCAATCGCCTGCTCCCTAGCGGAGGAGACCGTTGCAACGTATTACATGCAATGATCTCCTCCACAGCATAGCCATTATGCCATTGTTCGTCCCCATACTGAAACATTGTTGAATCATGATTAACCCCTTCCCGACCAGCGCCATAATAGTACAGCGCAGCGGGACGGGACTTGCTGCCCAGCACCATACTAATACTGCCTGCTGATTGGGCGGGTGCAGGAGCTGCGCCCACCTGATTAGCGGCGGGGTCCGGCAGGCACTGATAGCCGGACCCCTGCTGTATGCACCGGCGCATTAACCCTTGGTGTACCGAGGTCAGCACTGACACGTGCGATGTCCTTGCGGGGATCAGAGCAGCCATTGGGTCTCCGCGCTGCTGTGACAGGGACCCGATGGCAGGGAAGGCAGCCCGATGACTTCCTTAGGCATCGTGGCTGCCTTCCATGTAACGCTGTAAGATCCGGCCCCCTGGATCTCACAGGAAGCAGGCTGTAAGTGTATTACAGTGTGTAATACACTTACAGCCAATGCATTACAATACAGAAGTATTTGTAATGCATTGTAAAGGGGCTCAGACCCCCAAAAGTTGAAGTCCCAGAGTAGGACAAAAAATAAAGTCACAAAAAATCACTAAAAGTGCAACACCAAGCGATCAAAAAGGCGTATGCCCCCCAAAATAGTACAAATCTAACCGTCACCTCATCCCGCAAAAAATGAGCCCCTACCTAAGACAATCATCATAAAAATAAAATAAACTATAGCTCTCAGACTATGGAGACACTAAAACATGATTTTTGTTGTTTCAAAATTATTATTATTATTGTCTAAAATTTAAATAAATAAAAAAAATATACATATTAGGAATCGCCGTTTCCGTAAGAACCTGCTGTATAAAAATATCACATGAACTAACCCCTCAGATGAACACCATAAAAAATAAAAACAGTGTAAAAAAGCCATTTTTTGTCATCTTACTTCACAAAAAGTGTAATACCAAGCGATCAAAAAGTCATACGCACCCCAAAATCATACCAATCAAACTGTCATCTCATCCCGCAAAAAACTAGACCCTACCTAAGACAGTCTCCCCAAAAATGAAAAAAACTAAGGGCCCTTTCACACTGGCGTTTTTGTTTTCCGGCATAGAGTTCCGTCGTCGGGTCTCTATGCCGGAAAAATCCTGATCAGGATCATCCCCATGCATTCTGAATGGAGAGAAATCCGTTCAGGATGCATCAGGATTTCTTCAGTTCAGGACCGGAATGTTTTTTGGACGCAGCAAATACCGCAGCATGCTGCGCTTTTTGTTCCGTCCAAAAATCCGGAACACTTGCCGCAAGGCCGGATCCGGAATTAATGCCCATTGAAAGGCATTAATCCGGATCCGGCCTTAAGCTAAACGTCGTTTCGGCGCATCGCTGGATCCGACGTTTAGCTTTTTCTCAATTGTTACCATGGCAGCCAGGACGCTAAAGTCCTGGTTGCCATGGTAAAATGTAGTGGGGAGCGGGGGAGCAGTATACTTACCATCCGTGCGGCTCCCGGGGCACTCCAGAATGACGTCAGGGCGCCCTACACGCATGGATCACGTGATCGCATGGATCACGTGATCCATGGGCATGGGGCGCTCTGACGTCATTCAGGAGCTCCCCGGGAGCCGCACGGACTGTAAGTATACTGCTCCCCCGCTTTAATAGCGTCCCGGCTGCCATAGTAACCTGAAAGCAATTCGAAGACTGATCAGTATCCTGATCAGTCTTCTAATGCTTCAGGCGACTTGCGTTCTGACGGATCTGGCGGGACGGAAGTGCCTGCCGGATCCTCAGAACGCAAGTGTGAAAGAACCCTAAGGCTCGCAGACTATGGAGACACAAAAACATGATTTTTTTGTTTCAAAAATGTTGTTATTGTGTAAAACTTAAATAAATTAAAAAAAACTAGGAATATTAGGTATCGCCACGTCCATAAGAACCTGACCTAACCCCTCATGTGGACACCGTAAAAAAATAAATAAATAAAAACAGTGCCAAAAAAGCAGTTTGTATCTTACATCACAAAAATTGCAACACCAAGCGATTAAAAAGGCGTATGCCACCCATAAAAAAATAGTACCAATCAAACCGTCACCTCATCCTGCAAAAAATGAGACCCTAGCTAAGACAATCTGTCAAAAAATAAAAAAGCTATCACTCTCAGACAATGGAGACACTAAAATATGGGTTGACATATTAGGTATTGCCGTGTCCGTAACAGCCTGCTCTATATAAATATCACATGACCTAACCACTCAGATTAACACCGTAAAAAAAAGTGTCAAAAAAACCATTTTTTGTCACCTTACATCACAAAAAGTGTAATACCAAGTGATCAAAAAGTCATATGCACCCTAAAATAGTACCAATCAAACCGTCATCTCATACCGAAAAAAATGAGCCCCTGCATAAGACAGTCTCCCAAAATTTTTAAAAACTATGTATGTGACAAACTGCCATTTATCCCTGGTCATTGGAGAGGCATGCTTGCTAGCCTCTTACCCTGCGACTATGGCCCCAGTGACAGTTGGCATTCACAATGGACATGTGACCTAATCAACATCCACAATGGACATTACCTGTGACCTAATCAACATCCACAATGGACATTGCCTGTGACCTAATCAACATTCACAATGGACGTTGCCTGTGACCTAATCAGCCAGCACAATAGACCATGCATGTGGGGTTGTGATATATCTGGCTGTATGTTGATTGGTTGCTGTATTTTGTGTGGGAGTGTCTGTGTTTATTGTACGGATTGATTGGTTGTATTTCAAACCCCTGTGGGCCGTACTATGTTTGTGGATTGTAAATAAAAGAGGCTGTATGCCCCAGGACAGTCAGTCCTAGCTTGACCTTCAAATCGCAGCCTTGACTCGTTATTGGAGGGAACTGCTATATCACACTGGGGATTGCTATGTTCTACATACTCCCTTGAGCTTTAATCACTTAGCCCTTTTAAGAGCTTGTTCCGGATACGCTCTACTGAAGGACAGAAGCCAATCCAGGGTGGACGGAAGACGGCGAGGCTCCAGCTAAGCTACGGCGGTTGTGGAGTCTGCGGTGGCTGTGGTGTCCAGTGCGGTGCTTGTGGTCCTCGGCGCAAGCTAGGAAGCGTCCATCAACGGAGGGTACTCGGTCGGAGTACACGGAGCTCCGTTACATATGGCTTTCAGAATATGGAGACACTAAAAAATAATTTTTTTCAAAAATGCTTTATTATGTAAAACTGAAACAAACAACCCCAAAAAGTAGTCATATTTGCTATTGTTACGTCCGTAACAACCTGCTCTATAAAAATACCACATGATCTAACCTGTCAGATGAACACTGTAAATAACAAAAAATAAAAACAGTGCCAAAACAGCTATTTTTTGTTACCTTGATTCACAAAAAGTGTAATATAGAGCAACCAAAAATCATATGTACCCTAAAATAGTACCAACAAAACTGCCACCTTATCCTGTAGTTTCCAAAATTGGGTAATTTTTTGGGAGTTTCTACTCTAGGGGTGCATCAGGGGGTCTTTAAATGTGACATGGCAACTTAAAATTATCCCAGTGAAATCTGCCCTCCAAAAACCATATGGCGTTCCTTTCCTTCTGCGCCCTGTCGTGTGCCCGTACAGCAGTTTACGACCACATATGGGGTGTTTCTGTAAACTACAGAATCAGGGCAATAAAGATTGAGTTTTGTTTGGCTGTTAACCCTTGCTTTGTTAACTTAAAAAAGTTGATTAAAATGGAGAATCTGCCAAAAAAGTGAAATTCTGAAATTTCATCTCCATTTTCCATTAATTCTTGTGGAACACCTAAAGGGTTAACAAACTTTGTAAAATCAGTTTTGAATACCTTGAGGGGTGTAGTTTCTAAAATGGGGTTATTTTTGGGTGGTTTCTATTATATAAGCCTCACAAAGTGACGTCAGACGTGAACTGGTCCTTAAAAAGTGTACAAGCACAGCCACTGCTGATGGATTGCAGACTGGTCTGTAACCATGGAAACGAGCAGTGTATAATTTGGTGGAAAAATGAATCTACCAGCAAAGGAGGCAATATGGACAATCACAATGCATTAGGAAGTGGCTTGTATTGACTTTCTCTACATGATAAATGCTATTTGCTGAAGTGAGAGGACCCCTTTAAGTTATACAACTATATTAGGGAGCCATTTTATTACTTCCCATCAGTGTCATACAAATTAACTCTATGCTGTATTTAAAGTTTCGTATTAGACGACAATGCTCACCTATTTTTTTTCTCACTTTCTCAGCCTCCAGAGCCTCTTCTCAAGGTTTCCAATGACTATAATATATACTCTGATTATGATGTATTTATTTGGCCAGCCATGCTAAACTAACAGGGCCATGTAGGATTTCTCAGGGACAGTGACACAAATAATTCGCTATGTTCCAGTACTAAAGGGAATAAATGCACATTACTTTAAAGTTGATTGAAATGGATGATTTCAACCAAAACGGTTATTCATCGGGTGAAATTAAACAATGAAAGATTGTTTTAGCCGGCCGTTTACAATTTTTCTAAAATAGTCAGAAAAAAAAACTTATTATTTGTGGGTAAAAGATTTTTCTTTCAAAAAGCGTTATCAAGAAGATCATTCGTCCCTCCCTGGTGTCATTGAACATGTATTGCCAGTTTGAACAACCAAAGGCCCATATGAATTAAGGGGGCCATTTATTAACCCCTAGAGCAGGGACTTTATTCCACCTCTACATAACTTAAGCATTCCACTGCCAGAGCAGAGGCAGCGTTTAAAACGCTGGTCTTAATAAATGACCCCCTAAATGTATGTGTCTGTGTCTGCAAAATTATTGCCCACCAGACGATTGTTCAACCATTAACCTATGTAAAGGATATGGCCACCTTTAAAGGGCATCTGTCAGCAGATTTTTACCCATGACACTGGCTGACCTGTTACATGTGCGCTTGGCAGCTGAAGACATCTGTGTTGGTCCCATGTTCATATGTGCCGCATTGCTGAGAAAAATGATGTTTTAATAAATGCAAATGAGCCTCTAGGAGAAACGGGGGCGTTGCCGTTACTCCTAGAGGCTCTGCTCTCTCTGCAACTACTGCACCCTTTACACTTTAATTGACAGGGCTAGGCAGTTAAAACATCATCACACCTGGCTCTGTCAGTGCCAAGTGCAGAGGGTACTACAGTTGCAGAGAGAGCAGAGCCTGTAGAAGTAAGTTCAATGCCCCTGTTACTCCTAGAGGCTCATTTGCATATATTAAAACTTCATTTTTCTCAGCAATGCGGGCACATATGAACATGGGACCAACACAGATGCCTTCAAGCGCGCATGTAACAGGTCGCCCAGTGTCATAGGTAAAAATCTGCTGACAGATGCCCTTTAAAGTTAAAGGGGTTGTCCGAGTTCAGCGCTAAACCGGACATGCCCACATTTTCACCCAGGCAGTCCCCCTAAAACGAGCATTTCATGCTCCGATGCCAGGGGTGGACTGGGCCGGGGGGCAGGGGGGCAATTGCCCCCCGGGCCCCTCTGTTGCCTCTGTACACGGGCCCCTCTGTAGTGCATGTGCCCTGCCGCGGCCCTGGTGACAAGTGGGGGCGGCCGGCGGCAGGGCACAGGGAGATGAACGCTTCCACTGTGGAAGCGTTCATCTCCATAGTCATCTGTATCGCCGTCCTCAGGACGGCGATACAGATGGCTGTGCTGCGGCAGAGCAGGGAGAGGCGTGTCCCCTCCCTGTTCCTCTGATAGGCTGCCAGCACTAGGCCGGCAGCCTATCAGAGGCTGGTGCAGGCGGCGCGATGACGTCATCGCGCCGCCTGAGCGGTACAGCAAGGGACACAGGCCAGAAGAGGCCTGCATCGCATCGCTGGAGGTAAGTATAACTGTTATTTGTTTGTTTGTTTTTTTTTTTTTGTGTTTTTGGGGCTACTGGCACATAAGATAAGGGGGAGAGAATCTACTGGCACATAAGATAAAGGAGGGGGAATCTACTGGCACATAAGATAAGGGGGAGGAATCTAATGGCACATAAGATAAAGGGGGAATCTACTGGCACATAAGATAAAGGGGGAATCTACTGGCACATAAGATAAGGGGGAGAGAATCTACTGGCACATAAGATAAAGGAGGGGGAATCTACTGGCACATAAGATAAGGGGGAGGAATCTAATGGCACATAAGATAAAGGGGGAATCTACTGGCACATAAGATAAAGGGGGAATCTACTGGCACATAAGATAAGGGGGAGAGAATCTACTGGCACATAAGATAAAGGAGGGGGAATCTACTGGCACATAAGATAAGGGGGAGGAATCTAATGGCACATAAGATAAAGGGGGAATCTACTGGCACATAAGATAAAGGGGGAATCTACTGCCACATAAGATAAGGGGGAATCTACTGGCACATAAGATAAAGGGGGAGGAATCTACTGGCACATAAGATAAGGGGGATCTACTGGCACATAAGATAAAGGGGGAATCTACTGGCACATAAGATAAGGGGGAGGAATCTAATGGCAGATAAGATAAAGGGGGAATCTACTGGCACATAAGATAAGGGGAGAGAATCTACTGGCACATAAGATAAAGGGGGATCTACTGGCACATAAGATAAAGGGGGAATCTACTGGCACATAAGATAAAGGGGGATCTACTGGCACATAAGATAAAGGGGGAATCTACTGGCACATAAGATAAGGGGGGATCTACTGGCACATGATAAAGTGAGGGGGGATTCTACTGGCACATGATAAAGTGAGGGGGATTCTACTGGCACATGATAACTGAGGGGGGATTCTACTGGCACATGATAAAGTGAGGGGGATTCTACTGGCACATGATAAAGTGAGGGGGGGGATTCTACTGGCACATGATAAGGTGAGGGGGGGGATTCTACTGGCACGTGATAAGGTGAGGGGGGGGGATTCTACTGGCACATGATAAGGTGAGGGGGGGGGGGATTCTACTGGCACATGATAAGGTGAGGGGGGGGATTCTACTGGCACATAAGGAGGGCGACTGGCACATAAGAAGGGCTACTGGCACATAAGGGGGGTGCTACTGGCACAAGGGGGTGCTACTGGCACATAAGGGGGTGCTACTGGCACATAAGGGTGCTACTGTCACATAAGGGGTGCTACTGGCACATAAGGGGGGGTTATTGGCACATAAGAGGTGCTACTGGCACATAAGAGGGGCTACTGGCACATAAGAGGGGCTACTGGCACATAAGAGGGGCTACTGGCACATAAGGGGGTGCTAATGGCACATAAGAGGGGCTACTGGCACATAAGAGGGGCTACTGGCACATAAGGGGGACGGCTACTGGCACATAAGGGGGACGGCTACTGGCACATAAGGGGGACGGCTACTGGTACATAAGGGGGGACTACTGGCACATAAGGGGGGCGGCTACTGGAACATAAGGGGGACGGCTACTGGAACATAAGGGGGATGGCTACTGGCACATAAGGGTGGCTACTGGCACATAAGGGTGGCTACTGGCACTTAAGGGGGACGGCTACTGGCACTTAAGGGGGACGGCTACTGGCACTTAAGGGGGACGGCTACTGGCACTTAAGGGGGGCGGCTACTGGCACATAAGGGGGACGGCTACTGGCACATAAGGGGGGGGGGGCTATAAGCGATGTGAGTGGCCAACATCTATCCTCTCCGCAATTCTCAGCCTCCTGTGAAAGATCAGGAGAGCGGAGGTGTGGGGGCGGAGATAGCTGTCAATGCTGTCAAAGGAGGCTGTGCTCTCCTCCCGCAGCTCCCCGCCCAGCCTCTTGTGACAGCGAATCAGGAAGTAGAGGGGGGCTCAGTGGGCCTCTGGGTGTTACTTGCCCCCTGGGCCAAAAGTTGCCAGTCAGCCCCTGTCCGATGCTTTTCTTTGCCCTTTGCTGAGCTTGTCCAGGAGGGAATGAGGACGTACAGATTTCTCACAACTACAGATGAGCAAATTTCCTGAAATTTGGTTTGTGTCTGATTCTACCGAATCGCTGAGCAGATTCGATTAGAGTACGACCAAATTCTAATCAAATCAGAAGGGCTCAGATTGCCCTGAAAAGTCAGGTTTGACACTCTGAGGTCACCTAGGACGGTATCCAACCCCTTCCAAGCTCTTGTCAAAATGACATATATAGCTATGGGTAAACGGATGGTATCTAATAGCAGCCTGTTTAATAACACACTGCACTGGCAGATTTTTTTTTTTTTTTAAATAAAAACAAGTATCCCTTTTTGGGGTCAGATGCCTTCTACTTTGTCTTGGTGGCCACCATTTTGAAAAATTCGCCTGAATCGAATCTTAAAAAAATCTGATTTGTCAGGAATCTTAACTATTGGGAAATTCGAATTTATTCACTCATCTCCATGTCAGTCTGGATTTCATAATGTGGTGAATTATCAGCGTAAAATTTGGACATGTTACTGTTAGGAACAAGTCATTATCAACAGGTTTCTCCCGAAAGGTCCCATTGCTTATCTCTAGTCATCTCCTCTCTGACTCGGCAAGTCTGTATTTTCTCTTTCGCACTGACAGACCTCCCCTGTCCTCCGCTCCCTGTAACTCATTTCCAGCATGACTGTTGTGTATAGGAAGGAAAATCAATATTATTTCTTCGACCATGGACCCAGACGACACTCACACAAGCTGTTGTCTTAGCTCCGGATTGGATCCCCTTGTCACTCATTGATTGAATTGTCAGGCTAGGTGCTAGGAGCTGTGACAGGACTGGCAATTATCTGCAGCCTCAGCCCTAGTGTACATTCCTACAAGGCCTGGGACAGGTGTATTCGCCATGTCTTTGGCTCGTGCATAACTTTATTTTTTATAGGCCAATCAGCTCTAAAGATCTTTGAGATAAAGAGAAGACAACAGGCAAAATGAAATCCTCAATTCAATTTTATTGCACACAGGATCCATCAGAGAAAATTCAATCTGCAGCTAAGGCTACTTTTACACTTACACTTACATTTTTCAGTATTGAGATCCGTCATAGGAACTCGATACCGGAGAAAATGCTTCCGTTTTGTCCCTATTCATTGTCAATGGTGACAAAACATAACTGAACAGAACAGAATGCTCCCAAATGCATCCCGCTCCGTTTGGTTGCGTTCCCATACCGGAGAGCAAGCTGCAGTTTTCTTTCCGTCCTGGCATGTGGAGTGAAACTGATCCGGCATGACCCACAATGCAAGTCAATGGGGACGGATCCGTTTTCTCAGACACAATAGATGGAGTTTTAATGGAGTTCATGACGGATCTGTCTTTGCTATGTTAAAGATAATACAACCGGATCCGTTCATAATGGCAGCGTTTTTGCTGATCTCTGCCGGATCCAGCAAAACGTTAGTGTGAAAGTAGCCTAAGAGACTGGTTCTTTAAGGGCCCTTGATTCTTGACCAGATGATCGCTAACAAGGCGTTGTAAAAGTGCAGCTGATTACCCGATGAACGACCCGATGGTTCTTCAGGTAATGGCGTAATTTATGCAGTCACAAAAATTATCGTTTGCTGCAAACAAGTCTGTATGGGGACGAGTGATGGCATTAGCGATCGCCCTTTCCTATACTGTGGAGGTTAACACTACATGTAAATGCAGTAATCTTCTTCACTGACGAACAGTCGATTTTTGGGAAAAAAGCTTCCTTCCCCACAATCGTCTGCGAAATTGGCCAGTGTAAATGGGCCTTTACTATAAGAGCAGAGAAGCTGTAGCATAGTTCACTTAAAGGGGTTGTCCGGCTTGGAGCCCACAAACCCTTTGGTCCACCAGTACCCCTGAAGTAAGACTCATCTGCCCACAGTCTTGATGTTGTTTCATTCCTGGCAATTTCCGCTCCCCACGGGACCAAGTAACTGCTGGGTCCCATGACCACTGTGGCCAAACACAGGCCTCTGTGGTCACATCAGCTTGAGCACTACGTCACAGCAGTGATTTACCATTCAAAACTCTGTAACCACTGAGTCTAGTGATTGGCCCCAGTGGTCAGGGGACCCAGACGCTTCCTTGTACCCAGAGGACCAGAATTTACCGGGAAAGCAGCAGCAGTTCAACATGCGGTGACCCGCAGAGCGGCCTGAGTTGGAGAGGATGAGAATGGTGGCATTTGTGTGATGACAGACATGGTTGTACTCATAGGGGTGATTCTTCGCCAGCGCTCCCTGGGCAATACACTCACAGTAAAGGGAGGTGTGCACCCTTTCTTCCTCTTGGTTCACACCTTGGATTGGGGTCTCCTGCCTGGTGGTAGTTAGGGTGTCCTTGGTGTTGAAGGCTTTTGGGGTGCAAGACAGAGGTCCCTTGTGGTGCACTGCATAATTGCAGATTGGTTATTGCGGGTATATACAGTACATACAAGCACTGAACAAATTGGCCAATCAGTAAATTGGATAATACGTTCTGTCGGGGGCAGATTAAAAACTTAAAGTGGCCCTGGAAAAAAACCTAAAAGTGGCCCCATGTTGTAGGCGTGTCCGAATTGACAGAAGACGGGACAAAACAAGTAGGTAGGGACCAGAGAAGTAGGTGAGGCCTGCAATACCATAGTGCAGCACAGAATACCGCCCCAGCAGAACCAAATACCACAGGGCAGCACAAAATGCTGTCGCCCCAACCACAGTATTCAACTGTATCACCGTCATGAGTCCAGAAGGGCACCAGTGGCCGTTGATCATCAGATCATTATGTACCTGACGTGTGGCTTGAGTGGTCCCCCGGGCATCGGCCAATCCGCCCCTGCATTCTGTATATTGTCTAGCAGCTCTGAAGCAGACACAAGTGGCAGATTATCAGATTGTCAGAATTTCTGGACCAATTGCTGGATTAACAGATTTCTGAATGAAATAAAAAAAAGAAATAAATCTATAGTAACAGTACAGCAAAATAGTTTGCAAAGTTTCTCAACTTTTTATTTAATAAACATTTGAATTAATAAAAAGGACTTGCAGTTTATACTGCAGTGAACCCGTCACTTGCCAATACCATCCTTTTTCTTATTTATGGATATTTGTAATGTCTCAGGAAATATATATATATATATATATATATATATATATACTACTACTACATCTAGACATATCACAATGACCCCTGATGGCTCTTGAACATCAAATATGCAAATTGACAGCAGAGATGTCTGGGTCAGGCATGTAATCCTATAATCCCTCGAACACTAGAGCTCTGTACACAGTATTGTTTTTCAGCTTCAGAGAATGATGATTTAAAAAAAATGTGACTCCTCTTAAATCCTTCCACAGGCACGGACAGGATCCCTTTAAGGCCCTGAAGGCTAATATCACAGCGTGGATGTGTTCCAGAACTGCTGCTGATAATGTTCTCAGGATAAATCCTCTCTAATGTGATAAGGACCCAGCATTTCCATTGCGTGCAGTGTGCCAATTTCCAGGATGTAAAATCAGTCTCCTGCAAGTATGCAGAGAATTTAAAGGGGTTTTCTGGGATTTTTTAACTGTTGACCTGTCCTCTGGATAGGTCATCATCAGTATCTGATCGGTGGGGGTCCGACATATGGGACCCCCGCCAATCATCTGTTTGAGCAGGCAAGGGCGGTAGCACTACAGCTCTCTCTCAGCTCACCCAGCACAGCACCGCACATTCGATAGTGGCTGTGCTTGGTATTGCAGCTCAGCCCCATTCACTTCAACTGCACTGAGCTGCTTCTAGGCCACGTGACTGATGAACGTGATGTCACATGGCCTAGGGAAAGCTGTAAGAAGGCCACGGCGCTACTGCAAGTGCCGGTGTGTTCTCAAACAGCTGATCGTCGGAAGTCCCGGGTGTCAGACCCCCGCCGATCAGATACTAAAAATCTCTAAATAAAAACCTTTAAAGGAGCATTGTAGGATATTGTTATTGATGGCCTATCCTCAGGATAGGCCAGTGATGGGCAACGTGCGGCTCTCCAGCTGTTGCAGAACTACAACTCCCAGCATGCAAAGCCTGTCTATAGCTATCAGCCTACTGCAGGGCATGGTGGGAGTTGTAGTTTAGCAACAGCTGGAGAGCCGCAGGTTGCCCATCACTTTGGATCTTTAGGCCTCTTTCACACGGGCGTCACGTTTGACACCCGGATAAGAGGCAGGTGCATTGGGGGAAAATGCACGATTTTTCCGTGCGTGTGCAAACTTTGGTAATGCGTTTTGCACGCGCGTGTGAAAAATCGGCATGTCTGGTACCGCGACCCGAACCCGGACTTCATCACTGAAGTGTTGAGTATTCTGGAGATTTTATTATTTTCCTTTATAACATGGTTATAAAGGAAAATAATAGCATTCTCAATACAGAATGCTTAGTAAAATGTGGATGGAGGGGTTAAATAAAAAAATTAACTCACCTTAGCCACTTGATCGCGTAGTTGTGATCTCTTCTCTCTTCTTAATTTATTAGCTGTCGTCTAATGGACCTGTGATGAGGTCACTGAGCTCATCACATGGTCCATCACCATGGTGATGGACCATGTGATTGGACCATGTGATGTGACGTCACCACAGGTCCTTTAGATGGCTGCGAATGCTTGAAGAAGACAGAAGAGATCGGCAACTACGCAATCAAGTGTTATAAGGGAAAATAATAAAGATTGGGTCCCGTCTCTTAGCAACCATGCGGGAAAATCGCTCTGCATCCGCACCTGATTGCGGACGCTTGCGATTTTCCCGCAGCCCCATTCACTTCTATGGGGCCTGCGTTGCGTGAAAAATGCATAATATAGAGCATGCTGCGATTTTCACGCAGCATACACAGCCCCATAGAAATGAGTGGGTCAGGATTCAGTGCGGATGCAATGCGTCCACCTCACGTCCGCCTAAAAGGCGCTGTCCCACATGGACATTTATGGAATACCCATAGGCTCCGTGCCTGGAATGTGCTCTTATCTCGAGAATGGGCCTCAACCTACGCACTATTGGGAAAGAACAGGTGGTTGCAGATGCTTCGCTCTCTCAATTTACCTCTATGGGACTTCTGAAAAAAAAAAAAAAAAAAAAAAGATCACTCGGATGTTTTCATAAGTCACATAGCAGTGAATGGAGATCGCTACGCACCCGCAGCATCCTCTCCATTCCTGGTGGAGACGTGTTCTTGAGATAGATGCAAGACCCACAGGTGGACCCACACCTATCAATCATTTATGGTGTATCCTGTGGATCTTCCATAAATATCTAGATCGGAATACCCCTTTAATTGTATTATTAAAAAAAAGTCAATTACTTTCGAACTTACTGGGAGATTACATTACCCATGACCCGTAATGTCTGGAAAACTCTCCTGTAGACCACTACATAGGTTGTCATTAGCTGGAGTGCAGTGAGGTTCATGGTACTTTTCCCCTTTGATTTCTTGACAGTCATCCAAAAGCACAGCCGATTCCACAATCTTAGGGCTCGTTCACACAAAGTTTTTCTGCGTTCCGTATACTGTCTGTATACGGAACCATTCATTTCAACAGGTCTGCAAAAAAACGGGAATGTACTCCGTATGCATTCCGTTTCCGTATTTCCATTTCGCTACATTTTAAGTCATGTCCTATTATTGCCCGCAAATCACGTTCCGTGGCTGCATTCAAGTCAATGGGGCTGTAAAAAAAACGGAATGCATGCGTCTGTCTTCTGTATCCGTTTCGTTTTTGCGGAAGCATCTATTGAAAATTTTATGCCCAGACCAATTTTTCAATGTACTTACTGTTAAAACATTATTATATGCTTCCGTTTCTGATCTGCAAAAAACGGATCACAAACGGAAACCATATGGAAACGGAACGGAAGCGGAACGGAAACGCTACTGAAACCAAAAAACGTAAAAACGGATCCGGTAAAAACGGACCACAAAACCATACGGTGGTGTGAACGAGCCCTTAGGGTCCATGCAGACGTCAGTAGAATGTGTCCTCACCCGTTCCGCAATTCTGTGGAACGGGTGCGCACCCATTGATTCTCTTTGGGGCATGAATGGATGGGGACAGCACACAGTGTGCGCCCCCCAGAAAAATAGAACATGTCCTATTCCGCAGCTGCGGACAAGAATAGGCAATTCTATGGGGGTGTCGGCTCTGCAATGCACAATGGACGTGTGAATGGACCCTTAGTAATAGCGTTCCCTGAAAATTTAGAATTTATCTGAAGTTGACTTTTAAAATTTTCGGTGGAATTCTCCTGTAACAAATGTAAGAAAATATAAAACTAAGCATAAAAAAGTAAAGTACATGATACAATATAACTATGGAATAGTGACAATTACAGGACAAGATCCCAGAAGGTGTATTTTAGGAAGAGGTGGACATCAGTAGAAGAACGGCTACAAGTCCCTGTGGATCTAGTGATACAGCTGGGATATACTAATCCTAATCATGAGCAGAACAGCCCAAAGCATCCGTGTTGTTCACCTCGCAAGCCATCTTATCCGTCTTTCTGAGTGGGATATGGAATGATTTTTTCCCCTTGTTTTGAACAGAGTTTCGCTGTAATGTGCCAGATGGTGAGTCGTGCTTGTGGGTAATAGAATCATTTTCCATATGGTGACTGTGTTACGTTATCTATTTTCTTTTTAGGATGTTATTGCATTTGTTCCACTTATGGATCCTTTTATATTCAGCTCCAGGGATGGAAACCCATATCCAGCCTTCAACTATTCATTTTTTTTTTTGGCCAGACACTGACAGTGATTGTTTTATAGTATACCTGTGTTTTATTGTTCATGGATCTAGGGAAACAGTGAGCGCACAATGGGTAAAACATCACCTTTCGTGCCCATTCGCCTTGAAAAGTTACTGTGAATTTGAAGCAAATGTGTGTTTTCAAGTGCAGTCAGTGAGGACACGTTTAGGCCTGTTTCACACTTATGTTGTTAATTCCAATATTGAGATCTCTATCCCGGAATTAAACGAATCCGTTTTGATTTTGCATATCAGGATGCATCCGTTCCATTAAGCCCCTTTCACACGGGCGTGATTTCCGTGCGGGTTCAATGTGTGAGGTGGACACATTGCACCCGCACTGAATCTGGACCCATTCATTTCTATGGGGCTATGCACATGAGCGGTGATTTTCACACATCACTTCTGCGTTGCGTGAAAATCGCAGCATGCTCTATATTGTGCATTCTTCACGTAACGCAGGCCCCATAGAAATGGGGCTGCGGGAAAATCGCAAGCATCTACAAGCAAGCGCGGATGCAGTGCGATTCTCCCGCATGGTTGCTAAGAGACGGGACCCGGTCTTTATTATTTTCCCTTATAACATGGTTATAAGGGAAAATAATAGCATTCTCACTACAGAATGCGTTGTAAAATGTGGATTAAGGGGTTAAAAATAAAAAAATTAACTTACCTTAGCCACTTGATCGCGTAGTTTCTGATCTCTTCTCTCTTCAAGCATTAGATGCCATCTAAAGGACCTGTGGTGACGTCACATCACATGGTCCAATCACATGGTTCATCACCATGGTGATGGACCATGTGATTGGACCATGTGATGAGCTCGGTGACGTCATCACAGGTCCTTTATCCGGCAGCTAATGCTTGAAGAAGATAGAAGAGATCGGCAACTACGCGATCAAGTGGATAAGGTGAGTTAATTTTTTTATTTTTAACCCCTCCATCCACATTTTACAAAGCATTCTGTATTGAGAATGCTATTATTTTCCCTTATAACTATGTTATAAGGGAAAATAATAAAATCTACAGAATACTCAACCCAAACCCGAACTTCAGTGATGAAGTCCGGGTTCGGGTTTAGGTACCAAACATGCCGATTTTTCCCACGCGCGTGCAAAACGCATTAAAACGCTTTGCACTCGCGCAGAAAATCCACGCATTTTCCCGCAACGCACCCGCCTCTTATCCGGGCTTCGAACGTGACGCCTGTGTGAAAGAGGAATAAGGATGAAATCAAAATGGAAAAAAATGGATCCGTCACTAAATACATTGAAAGTCAATGGGTAACAGATCAGTTTTTTTATGGTTCAATTTTTCTTTATTAATATTCACTTGCAGGATAAATCAAACATGACAGCATAACGAGCATAATGAGTATACAAAGCTCTCCACGCAGGGAGGCATGAATGTACCATCAAAAGTATATGCGTGTATAAAGGGGGCTCACACAATAATAACATGTGCATGTGGAAACAAACCGGGTAAACAAGACAGGAAGGATAGGGGAGGAACACACAAGAGGGGAAGTGGAGAGGGGTGACAAGGTCCATATCATGTCCAAGCAATCCAAGGCGTCCGCTCAGGTCATGCGATATCAATAGTACCAGAGGTCAGCCAAGTCGGAAAAGCATTGGAACCCCGAAACTGGTACCACGCCTCCCATTGTTTAGAGTGAATGGAACCCCGTCCCTGGTCAGACGCACAAAGCTCCTCCATTCGGGCCAGGCGATCCATAGCAATTGACCACGTGATGCGTTGTAGACTGTCAGTCGATCTCCAAGCCCTCGGAATTATCTGACGCATCGCACTAACAAAAAATCTGAGAATACTTTGTTTAACATTCTTAATTCTACCAGGGAATATTGAGAGGAGTGCAATCAGCGGGGTTGGGGACACTGAGGTCTTGTGCAGGGCATTGTACAACCTAAATACATCTAGCCATAGCGGGGCCACACCAGGGCATTCCCACCAGATATGGAGCATCGATCCTTTGGACCCAAGGCACCGCCAGCAAGCATCAGAGACCGCCGGGTAGAACTGATGTAGTTTAACTGGGGTCCTGTACCACCGAGACCAAATCTTGTAGTTTAGCTCCTGAATCTTACAGGAAAGGGAAGACTTATGGGTAAATAACAAAGATCTGTTCCATTGGTCGGAGGAGAGGGTGACCCCCAGCTCCATCTCCCAAGCTGAAATAATTTTCCTGGTCGGGGTAGGGATAGCCTCAGGTCTGTCCCCGATCTCCCCAGAGTTCAGAATGGCGTATATTAGAGAAACAGGATGTCCAGGAGCAGAGGACATTTCACATAATTTCTCAAAATCAGATAAGGGGGACGAGAGTTGCGAGCCAGGTGCCAGAGATCTAACAAAGTTACGCAGTTGGAAGTATAAGAACCAGCGTCCAGGGGAGTCAGGGAGAACGTGTGTCATGTCCGTGAGGTCACGAAACCCCGTAGAGGAAAAACATCACGGACCCTAAGCCGGAAAGAGCGCCCTCCAAATGCAGGGAGAACTCGAAGTGTAGGGGAAAATCCGGGAGGTCGGACAGACTCGTTAGGGGGCCAGGGGTCGTGACCAGATTCGTCTTGGGAGCAAACCTAACCCACACACCCAGCAAAGAAGACAGGAAAGGGGAGAGGTCGTGAATGGGTAATTGATTCAGAGCATTCTTTGGGAACCAAAAACATATGGCACCAGACTAGGAGCCGAGGCGCGTTCCATTTCCACCCATAGCTTCGTGTCCCTACCGTGGACAAGGTCAAGTACACAATTAGCTATCGCCGCCCTATAGTACGCCAGAAAATTGGGTAATCCCGTCCCACCACATGATTTAGCCCTGATCATGAGATGATGGCTCAACCTCGCCCTCGAGCGCCCCCAAACAAAACGCGACGCAGATCGCTGAAGGCGCGTAAAGAAGGAGAGAGGGGCATGGCAAGGAATCGTCTGGAACAGATAAAGGAGTCTGGGCAGGATGTCCATCTTCAAGGTGTTGATCCTGCCAAACCAGGAGACATTCAACTTCGACCAGGCTTGGAGGTTGGAGTCAATGGAATGAGCCAGAGGTAAGTAGTTAAGCTTGTAAAGATGGGAGGGGTCAGCTGTCAAGTGGATACCTAGGTGTTTGATAGATTGGGAAGCCCATGTAAACGAGAATGAGTCCTTAAGGGAAGCAACCTCTCTAGAGGGCAGGGTAACATTTAGGATCTCTGACTTGTGAATGTTAACCTTAAAGTTGGAGAGTGCTCCAAAAGCCTCAAACTCAGATAGCACTGATGGCAATCCTATTCTAGGGGCTGATAGATAAATAAGTAAATCATCAGCGAACAGGGATAGCTTATATTCCCTGTCCCCAATACGGAGGCCTTGGATGGACTGATTAGCCCGGAGGGCGTTCGCCAATGATTCCATTACTAATATATAGAGGAAAGGGGATAGGGGACAACCCTGGCGCGTCCCATTGTAGATGGGCAATGGGTCTGAGAGTATCCCATTAACACGGACTTTAGCAGATGGACGGGAGTAAAGAGCCATGACCCGATTCAGCATCTTGGGGCCTAGGCCAATATGAATCAGGGTGTCCTCCAGGAATCGCCAATTCACTCTGTCAAAGGCTTTCTCTGCATCGACAGTGAGTAAGCACAGAGGATGTTTTGAGAGCCGAGCCTTACTGATTAAGCTAATGGATTTAATAGTGTTGTCACGGGCTTCGCGACCCGGAACAAATCCCACCTGTTCACTGTGAATACACCCTGGGACAAATGGCCGAGCCGAAGGGCCAGCAGTTTAGCATAGACCTTGAGGTCAATGTTGAGGAGGGAGATAGGGCGGTAATTGGAGCATAAGGTGTGGTCCTTTCCAGGTTTGGGAATGACCGTTATATGGGCCTGTAGGGTCTGAGGGGGAATGGGCATGTTTGTGATATCGAGTTGAATGTCTCCAGGAGCAGCGGGAAAGATCTTCCCCAAAACTTTGTAGAAACGAGCCGTGAGACCATCAGGTCCCGGACTCTTCCCATTTTTGAGGTCCTTGAGAACAGTCATAAGCTCAGGGGCCGAGAAGTCGTCCTCCATGCCAGACGATGCCTCTGCAGGCAATGGGGAGGGACCAAATTTCGAGAGATACGATTGACTCGAAGAAAGGGCGGGCTGGGAAACCGAAGACCGTGACCTACCCAGATCATAAAGATCGGCATAGTAAGAGCGGAATTCCTAGCAATATCCCCAGGGGCAGTGACTAGACCACTAGATCCCGAGTTGAGGGAAGGTATGTGCGTGACAGGACTACGTGGGTGGAGGGCCCTTGCAAGCCATCTACTGCATTTGTCGCCAAACTCATAGTAACCCCGATTGATCTTATCCCTAATGCAGAGAGATTTTTGGTCTAAGATAGCAAGGATTTGTTGTCGCACGGAGGAAAGCCCAGCCTTGAGAGTGTCAGAAGGGGATGTTTTATTCAGAGACTCCTTTAGTTGCAAATCCGCCAGGAGAGCAGAAAGCTTGTGAGTCCTCTCTTTCTTGAGCCTAGCCCCGTGCGACAGGAACACGCCTCTAAGCACACACTTAAGAGCTTCCCATTTCAACGGAGGAGCAGTGGTGTCCGAGCTGTGGTCCACTATAAAATGAGCAATGGTTTGTTTTACCTCAGCTAAGCATACTGTATCGGTCAAGAGGTTGTCGTTCAACCTCCAAGAGTGCATACGAGGAGAAGTAGAGAGGGGGACAGGACACCCAGAACCGGGTATGATCAGACCAAATCATCGTGTCGATCGAACATCTAGGGTGAAAATCCAGGAAGCTCTGCGACACAAAGAGATGGTCCAATCTGCTGTAACTGTTGTGAGCGGAAGAGTGGAAACTGTAATCTCTGACACCTGGGTGCAAGACCCTCCACAGGTCCACCAATCTAAGAGAAGACAGAGCGGACTTGAATTGGCGTAATGCAGTAGGGGAGATCGAGGACTTACCCACAGAGGAATCCAACTCAGGGTCCATGACCAGGTTGAAGTCTCCGCCTAAAATGATACGGGAGCTCTCTGCAAATGCAGACAACTTCCTCAGCACCCTGGATCCAAAGGACGTCTGGCCCTGGTTGGGAAAATACACATTAGCAACAGTAAAAACACAATTGTCTAACGAGAGCTTAAGAAACAGGACAGATCAGTTTTTTTAAACCATTGTCACCATTGATTTACACTGTTTTTAGTGACAGATACATTTTTTTCTGTTTTTATGACTGGACACAAAATTACAGCAGTTTTGTGTCCGGTCACAAAACGGAATACTGACGGAACGGATCACTTTCCATTCAGAATGCATGAGGACTAAACGGAAATGTTTTATTATCCTCTGCCAGATCTCAATACCGGAAAACAACAACGCAAGTGTGAACGTAGCCTTTGGAGAAGAATGCAGTTGGGGCCTCTATCTATCTCCCGATCTCCCCATCTCCGCCCATCCATCTGCTGCATACTGTTAATGGGATTTTTTTTAATATCACTTCACCACTATGGTAAAAATGTCTACTGGACCCAGCTTGTGTTAGGATGCAAAGTCTGAATAAAACAGACACATGTAACAATATACAATGGTGCTTGAAAGTTTGTGAACCCTTCAGAATTGTCTATGTTTCTGTATAAATTTGTCCTAAAACTATATCAGATATTCACTAGAAGTAGATACTGTAACCAAATCACACAAATGAGTCAAAAATATTACACTGGGTCATTAATTTATTGAGGAAAATATCACGTCTGTGAGTGGCAGAAGTATGTGAACCTTTGCTTTCACTATCTGGTGTGACCTCCTTGTGCAGCAATGAACTGTAACTAAAGGTTTTTAATAATCGTTGATTAGTCCTGCAGGTTGGCTTGGAGGAATTTTAGCTCACAAAACAGCTTCAGCTCCGTTCTGTTGGTGGGTTCGCTCCCATGAACAGCTTGCTCAAAGGGGTCCTCTCACTTCAGCAGATGGCATTTATGATGTACAGAAAGTTAATACAAGCCACTTACTAATTTATTGTGATTGTCTATATTGCTTCCTTTGCTGGCTGGATTAATTTTTCCATCATATTATACACTGCTCGTTTCCATGGTTACGACCACCCTGCAATCCAGAAGTGGTGGCCGTGCATGTAATCTATAGGAAAAAGCATCAGCCTCTCTGGTGGCTGAAACCGCAGGAGCGCAAATAGGCTGGAAATTTTTCCTATAGTGTGCAAGCACGACCACTGCTGATGGATTGCAGGGTGGTCGTAACCATGGAAACGAGCAGTGTATAATGTGATGGAAAAATGAATCCAGCCAGCAAAGAAAGTAATATGGACAATCACAATACATTAGTAAGTGGCTTGTATTAACTTTCTCTACATGATAAATGCTATTTGCTAAAGTGACACAGCCCCTTTAGGCCCTATTCACACGTCCGCAATGTAGTCCGCATGTATTCCGCAATTTTGCGGAATACATGCGGACCCATTGACTGTGAATGGGGCCGGGAACGATGCGGAGAGCACACACTGTGCTCTCCGCATCCGATTTTGCGGAGCGCGCCGCCGATCTTCCGGTCCGCGGCTCCGCAAAAAAAATAGAACATGTCCTATTCTTGTCCGCAATTGCGGACAAGAAGAGGCATTTTCTATGGAGTTCGGGCAATGTGCGGTCCGCAAAAATGCGGAATGCACATTGCCGGTGTGTCCGTGTTTTGCGGATCCGCGGCTCCGTGGATCTGCAAAACACTTGCGGACGTGTGAATGTAGCCTTAAGGTCATTCCATGACATTTCTTTTGGATTAAGGTCTAGACTTTGATTGATCTAGCTTTAGGTCGTTTATGCAGAAATATAGAAATTCTGAAGGGTTTACAACCTTTCAAGTACTGCTGTAGGAGGTATAAAGTGTTCTCCTTCACACTAAATTAACTAGATTAAAACAGAAGAATGGGCCTAACAGCTCTATCAGCTATAGCAACATTGGATGAAGGACCTGCCGTGATGTCACAGGATCACATGGGTCACATGGTCCACTCAAATGCTTCTATGATTGGACCATGTGACCCTGTGACGTCACCACAGGTCCTCAAGCATCAAAACTATCAAGAGAGAAGACGTTCGGGGGCTCTGCGCGTACAATGGGAGAAAGGTAAGTTAACTCTTTATTATTTTTAACCCTTTAAAGCCCGGGGAACATTGCATTCTGTAATTAGAATGCGATTATTTTCCCTTATAACTATGTTATAAAGGAAAATAATAACGATCGGGTCCCCATCCCGATCGTATCCTAGCAACCATGCGGGAAAATCGCAACGCATCCGCACATGATTGCGGATGCTTGCGATTTTCCCGCATCCCCATTCACTTCTATGGGGCCTGCGTTGCGTGAAAATCGCAGAATATAGAACATGCTGCGATTTTCACGCAACGCAAAAGTGATGCGTGAAAATCACCGCTCATGTGCACAGCCCCATAGAACTGAATGGGTCAGGATTCAGTGCGGGTGCAATGCGTCCTCCTCACGCATTGCACCCGCGCGGAAAACTCGCCCGTGTGAAAGGGGCCTTACTGTTCCAGCACATGCACTCACTAGGGTGGCCAGACGTCTGGTTTTTAGACCCCCTGGAGCTCCATCTGGTGCAAGGCCAAGACGGCTGGACGGAAGTCCTCCTTTTTTGTGGTTATGGGTGACGGGACGGCGTGCATGGTCACTTGAAGTATCCCCAACGCCATGGTAGGAGGCAGGGCCTGGCAGCACGTCCAGATCACACAGCGAGCTGTATGACGTGACATTACAACGTCATCAGCGCTGCCACACTGGCCATATCTGGTTTTTGCAGGCAGGAACTGAAGAGTTCAGTGCCACTGCCCAGTGCCCACTCTGCTCACTCACTGGTGTCTGGCCCAGCCACCCACAATCACATCACCACACAGTTGTTCAAACTACATCGCCCTCGCTCTCTCTCTGACTGCCAGGCCCAGGCATAGTCAGTCAGCGTCGACTCAGCCAGCCCGGCCTCCAGTGTTCAGCAGCACTGGTCGATTTAGCATGAGCCAGCCCCCTAGGCACAAGGACCTAGGCCCAGGTACTACTGGTATCTTCTGTATATTATTATATATGTACAGCTGGTATGAGTTATACATCTTCTGTTATATTATATAATATACCAGAAGATGTATAACTTATACCAGCTGTACATATACAGGAGAAAGTCAGGTTATACCAGCATGGTCTATATCACTGTATACAAGAAGATGTATAACATATATAATTATATACAGGACATGCCAAAGGTATACCAGCATGGTCCATATCACTGTAACGTATACATCTTCTTGTATCTAGTCATATGGACCATGCTGGTATAACCTGGGTATCTCATGTATATAATTATATATGTACAGCTGGTATAAGTTATACATCTTCTTGTATATAGTGATATGGACCATACTGGTATAACCTGGGTATCTCCTGTATATAATTATACATGTACAGCTGGTATCAGTTAGACATCTTCTTGTATATAGAGATATGGAGCATGCTGGTATAACCTGGGCATCTTCTGCATATAATTATATATGTACAGTGGGTATCAGTTATACATCTTCTTGTATATAGAGATATGGACCATGCTGGTATAACCTGGGTATCTCCTGTATATAATTATATATGTAAAGCTCGTATAAGTTAGACATCTTCTTGTATATAGAGATATGGAGCATGCTGGTATAACCTGGGCATCTTCTGCATATAATTATATATGTACAGTGGGTATCAGTTATACATCTTCTTGTATATAGTGATATGGACCATACTGGTATAACCTGGGTATCTCCTGTATATAATTATATATGTACCGTGGGTATCAGTTATACATCTTCTTGTATATAGAGATATGGACCATGCTGTTGTAACCTGGGCGTCTCGTATGTAGTACTATTGTGCACCACTGTCCCCGGTACGACGTCCTTCTTTTCGGGGTGTGATGTCCTCCTTTTTGGGGCTCTGCAAGTGGCCATCCTAGCACTCACCCAGTTTTTGCTCTGGCAGCTTCTCTCTCCATAGGAATCATGCTTTTTCTGGAGAAAAATTCTCTTTCCTTGCTCTCGGCTTCTGCCAGGCTCATGTAGCTTCACACACAGCCCAAGCCAGACTCCTCTAAACAAGACAAAACTAACCAGACATGACCCGAACATAACCCGGGCAACTACACCAGAAGGCTACCAGATGTTAAAGGGAACCTGTCACCTCAAAGACACATATTAAACCGTCAGCATTACCTTACAGTAGCCCACATTGTGTTCCTAGTCTTGTGTTTCATTCCCCCATCCGAGGCTGCATACTTTATAAAATCTCAGTCTGAATCTTCATCAGCGCTATCTTCTGAGCCAGCTTGAAGTCAAGGGGGCAGCGGCCTCCTTGCTTCAAGTCAAGCTAAGCGCGCCCCTTACCCGTCCTCCCTTCACTTTGATTGACATAATGCCGTGAGGCCGGGATCGGGCTATTCTTGCCCATGCACAATCCCGGCTCCGGCTCCCGTACTTACCCGGCTGCGTCTTACTGACGCTGAGGCCAAGAATCGATGGGTGGGCATGCGCGCGCACGATAGCAATGTCGGGCGCATGCACAGTAAGACAACTGCAGGGATCGCGCTGTAAGAGGAAGCACACTGCGCATGCACGAGAATAGCGCGTGTTTTTGAAGTGACAGGTTCCCTTTAACAATTTGCTTGTCTTTATTCAGCTATTTTGGATTATACAGTGCATAACACTTTACCAGTTATGTTCAAGAAGGTAAGTAGATATTTTTTTCTTAAAACAATGTCCCTGACAATTAAAAAAAAAATAAGAATGGGAGTCATTTGTCAAAGACTGGCATGTGCTACGCTGGTCTTGATATCCCCTGCTCCGCGGCGGGAGGATGCACTTATGATGAGATTAAGCCATACCAGTCCATGCACCTAGAAAACTTTCATAAATGATGATAAATGTGCCAAGGCTGATGGCCTGCCCACACCATGGCCCAGTCACATGCTATGCCTAAATTTAAGCACAATGGCATTTAAAAAGTCACAAACCCGTGGTTCTGGCATAGTGGTCATAGTAAAACATCTCTAACAACCTCTTTAAAGACAAAATATATAACTTACAAATTTTAGAATTAACAAAACTAAGGCCTGTTTCACATTTGCGTTGTGGCTGTTGGTTTTGAGCGCCAGCAGAGAATCTCAAAAACCAGAAAAAGGGTCCATTCACACGTTTGTAGGTGTTTTGTGGGCTGCAAATTGCGGCTATGCAAAACACGGACACTGGCAATATGCTTTCCGCCTTTTCTTGTTCGCAGTTGCGGACAAGAATGGGACATGTTTATTTTTTTCAGGAACGGAATTGCGGATGCGGACAGCACATAGTGTACTGTTTCAGCCCCAAGTTGCGGACGTGTGAATGGACCCTTAAACTGATCCGCACCATTTAATACATCTGGATGCATCCGTCTTGGCCGGATCGAGTTGGATTCAATCTAAACTAAACAAACCGAATGCGGTATGAAAATCAATGTAAGTCAATGGGCACCAGATCCGTTTTTTTGCTAACAAAAAAAAGATCCGGCACCATTGACTTACATTGATTTTCATGCCGGATCCGGTTTGTTCGGTTTCGCAGACCGGACACAAAACCACAGATTGCAGCGGTTTTTGTCCGTTCGAAAAATGCTACAACAAACTGATCTGGAAAACCACAACGCAAGTACTGGAATATGACACATAATAATTGCATTGTTAGAAAACATAAAAGGAAATAAGCAATTTCTGCTAGAATTTTTTTTTCATGGGAATATAGTAACTAGTGTTGGGTTCGAATCCCGAATTTTAATCGCAAATATCGCCACTTCGAGAATTTGCCAATATTTAGAATATAGTGATATATATTAGTATTTTCGAATATTCTACAAAAATTTTTTTCATCAGTAACCTCCCTTTTTGCTTGTGGGCCAATGAGAAGGCTACAATGTCTTTGTCTGAGCTTAGCAACATCCTTAGCAACCAATAGGAAAGTTGCCCACCCCTTACTATATAAGAACTTCCTCAGCAGCCATGTTCTGCAGTTTATTACAGTTCTGAGAGAGATAGCAGTGTCATTGCTGTGCTCTGTGCTTTCCTGTGTCACATTACATTAGATAGTTAGTCAGCTAGCTTATATATATAATACAGATAGTTAGTGTGAGATAGTCAGTGTAGGTTAGATTGTGATATAGTGTAGCTGATAGGTTCCAGTGCAGGGTGTTAGGTAGTGTGATAGGTTCTGCTGTCCATACATACATCCTACCGACATAGTGCTGTGATGTCACAAGTTCACAACAATACTTAGTGCACCAATCACTAATATGTATTCAGACCTCCTAAAATGTGAAGTTGCACATATTGCGCCAAAATATGCGCATTATTAATTGCCGATTAGCACAATCGCGAATATATCGGAGCACTCTATCTGCATATAAAGCTATTGTAATGTTCTGCCGTGCCAACCATTTTCTCCAGTCTCACGGACGTGTGAATGGGGCCTTATTCTTGCACAAACAGCCATTTACTATATTATTCTGCATAGACACGCAGACTGCTTTCATACATGCTACTGACACTGAATATATACGGTAAGTGAGTACAATAAAACAATAAATAGAATTTTAAAAAAATCACCAGCTCGACCTGGAAAAGAAAACTATTTGAATTTTCTTTCCATAACCAGTAGGATCTACAGGGGCCATCACTTAATGGACAAGGCTTCTGTCCAAGGACAGGTTGATGAAAAATTCAAGGCTTTCTGTGTTGTGTAACTAAAGAACAACAAAAACACAAAGGATATGAAAACCGTAGTCACAGCGCCATCTAGTGGTGAATGTTTGTATATCTTGTATAAGGGTTTATTCATACGTGTGTTAGGTTTTTTGCGTTAGGTTTCCATATGTTTGTGTGGGACTGAATAGCGCTGTCTTCTGCTCTGTTTGATCCAGTAAAAATATTCAGTGACAGACCCACCATTACCCCAAGAAATCTCTTAAAATAACATACGGTACTTATCATTGATTATAGTGCAGATGCCATGGATCACAAGAAGCCATGTCACCAATGTGAACAACATCAAATGTTATGATGTCATATGCAAATAACTTAGTTGCGACAGCTATGACGGATATATTTTCAATCAGATCCCAACAAATGCTGACAAATTTAGAGGGGTTTTCCAGTACTTAGATACTGATGGCCTTTTCTCAGTATAGGTCATCAATAATGATTAGCGAAATTTTGAAAACTTTGATTTGGTCGATTCACCGAACTTCAACAAGAAAATTGATTAGTTATGAATTAATTTGTCACAACCTGCTATAAATCAGGTATACCTGTACGTTATGGGGCTGAGGGAATGTATGGAGCAGGTGTGCTGCATTGATCCCGCTCCATATGCGGCGGGTGCCAGCTGTATTATACACCTGGTCGCAATGACGGGGAATGGCGATTAGGGTGAATAGGACAAGGGATTAAAAGATCCCAGGTTTTAGCTCCGTAAGGGAGTTATAAGTTGTCACTGTAAAAGTAAAAAATAAAAAATTAAAAGTATAAATCAACCGCCTTTCCAAATTTTACATATAGGAATATATAAACAAAAAAAAATACATATTAGGTATTGCCTCATTCAAAAATATTTATAAAAATTTTATGTGCACTGATCACCGTAATGGAAAAAAATTAAAAACATGCGATTCAACAGTTTTTTTTGTCAGTTTCCTCCTCCCAAAAAATTGAATAACATTAATCAAAAAGTCGTACATACCACAAAAATGGTACCAATAAAATCTAAATTTTGTACCACAAAAAACAAGCCCTCATATAGCTCTGTAAACCGAAATATAAAAAAAAATATAGCTATTATAAAATTAAAAACACGTGATTCAACAGTTTTTTTTTGTCAGTTCCCTCCTCCAAAAACATTGAATAACATTAATCAAAAAGTCCTACGTACCACAAAAATGGTACCAATAAAATAAAAATTTTGTACCACAAAAAACAAGCCCTCATACAGCTCTGTAAACCGAAATATAAAAAAAAAATATAGATATCATAAAATGGTGATGGTAAGAAAAATTTGATTTTTTTTAAAGGTTTTTAATGTTTAAAAAGTTAAAAGTAGTAAATAAAAAAATAAAATAAAAGTTTGGTATCGCTGTATTTATATTGAGCCACAGAATAAGGACGTTATGACTTCTTCAGCGCACAGTAAATACCGTGATATCAAAACCCCAAAAACTTTTGTGGAATTGTAAGTTTTTTTTTTTCAATTTAGCCCCACAAATAAATATTTTCCCATTTTCCAATAACAGACCTGGTAAATTGAATGGTGCTTTTAAATAGTACAACTTATTCCAAAAAAGTAAGCCCTCATATGACTATATGAATGAAAAATTGAAAAAAGTTATGGCGATTGGAACGTTAGGATGAAAAAACGAAAATGCAAAACAAAAAATGGGCCCCGTACTATATGCTCTGAAAACAATAGAAACAATGAAGAACCTTCAAAAACGGACTGAGAATAAATATAAAAATGTACACATTAAAATTGTAAATGGAACTGTCAAATGGAAAACTACTGAAATAACCCATATTATTTATTTAGACATGAATCCCTTTAAAAAAAAGAATGATTTACATATTTCAAGTGTAAAATGAAAACTTTACAAATATATACTATGAACCGGATGGTATTTCACTTTAAACATGTATTATGGTTAAAGAGGACCTTTCACCGGTCCAAAGTTTGTTAGTGAAAGGTATGTACATGCAGAGCGGCACCCAGGGATGTCCCTGCACTTACTTGAATCCCTGGGTGCCGCTCAGTTCGCCCGCTGTAGCCCCCGGTACCGGCGCACTTGCTGAGGCTAATTTTTCCTCGGGTGGAGACATCCTCTTTTGCCCTGGGCGTCTCCTTCTCCCAGGCTGGAGCACTGGCCAATCACAGCGCTCAGCTCATATCCTGGGAGGTATAATCTAGCAGTACGGCGACCCAGGTAACCACCTCCAGCAATTATGCCTTATGACAAATGACCTTGCCTGTCACTTATTTATTTTATCCATATGCTATATTTATTAATCGTGTCACAACTTAATATGAGTCATCCTTCTACCATCACCTATTTATTTATCTATATTTATCAATTACGTTACATTTTATTATAGGACAGTCTTGTACCATCTCATATGACTGCCCATTCTAATATGTACTTTTTAGGAATTTTGATGAATTTTGTGAACACAAACCCATCATCTTTTATCTATGAAATGTATGTAAGGTTTCTTTTTATCCATGGAATATTTTTATAGAGCCTACGGGTCCTACACCTGTTTTTGTTGCTCTCTCTGTTTTAGACTTGAAAAAGGGGTTGTTAAACCCCGAAACACGTAGTCATTAAACCGTCATCTGAATACACCTGCCTTAAGGTCGTCTTTGTGTGCCAAGTGGTACCAAGGAATGCACATGGGATTCCCAAAAATTCAAAGATCTCCCACTAGTAATATCTCAATAACCCTGCATTTGCAAAAATTATGTAACCATATACCAGGTGACCTACCCAATACCTGTCATTTTAAAGGGTATATATGTGGTGTGGAAATTTGATCTGGATAGACTTGTACCGAGCGCTGAAGTATAACAATGGCTGGACGCGGCCGGTATACTTGTCTACTCAGCACAAGGTACGGACAAGTCCTGTGGGATCCATGCCTGGTTCATTTTAATGAACGTTAGCTTGTCCACATTGGATGTGGACAGGCGGCTGCGCTTGTCTGTGATCAACCCCCCCTGCCGTTCTAAACACACGTTCGAACAATACACTGGCTGCAGGGCAGGCCAGCACCTCCAAGATATAAAGGGCAAGCTCAGGCCATGTGCCCAATTTGGAGACCCAGAAGTTGAATGGGGCAGTCAGTACGTGTAGGCGTGTGCACACATACTGTTCCACCATGTTGCTGAAATGCTGCCTCCTGCTAAGACTTTCCTTATAAGCTGGTGGTGCTGGTTGTTGTGGCATGCTGACAAAGCTTTTACACATTTTGGCCATGCTAACCCTGCCTTCTGAAGTGATGGCGGTTCCCTAGCTGCGTTGGTGACTTCTTCCTCCTCCTCCTCCTCCTCCTCTGCCTTCGCCTTGTCCTTCTACTGAGCCCCCACTGTCAGGTGTGAATGCCATCAGCAGCGTGTCCACCAGCTTGAGCTTGTACTCGCTCCAGTGACGGAATTAAGGACAGCACGTTGTCCTTGTAGCGGGATCCAGCAGGGTGGCCACCCAGTGGTTAGAATGTGGGCAACTCGGCGGTCATTGCACAGGCACTGCAGCATGTAGTCGCTCATGTGTGCCAGGCTGCCCAGAGGCAACGACAAGCTGTCCTCTGTGGGAGATGTATCGTCTGTGTCCTCTGTATCCCCCCAGCCATGCTCCAGTGATGCCCATGAGCTGCTTTAGGTGCCACCCTGCTGTGAACACCTGCCTCCTCCTCATCATCCTCCTCCTCCTTCAGAACTGTGCCCTGGCTGGACAGTTGTGTACCTGGCCTCTGTTGATGCTGGAACCCACCCTCGGAGCCATTTGTGAATGACTGGCCTGATAACCGTGGAAATGATCCTTCACCCTCCTCCTGTTCCTCCTGTGCCACATCCTCTTCCATCATCGCCCAAAGTTTTTTTTTTAAAAACATAGAAGTGGGATAGTAACGCTGAGGATGTCGTCATCGGCACTGGCCATGTTGGTGGAGTACTGAAAACAGTGCAACACGGCACACACATCCCACATGGAGGCCCACTCGGTGGTGAAGAGGTGCTGTTCCGCAGAACGACTCACCCGCACAATCTCTCCAGCATGTGCAAGGTGGAGTTCCACCTTGTGGGTACTTCAGATATGAGGCGGTGAGCGGGAAGGCCGAAGTTACGCTGCAGCGCAGACAGGCGAGCAGCAGCAGGGTGAGAACGCCGAAAACGCGCACAGACCGCCCGCACTTTCTGCAGCAGCTCTAAGATATCGGGGTAATTTTTCAGGAAGCTCTGCATCACCAAATTCAGCACATGTGCCAGGGAAGGGATGTGAGTCAAACCGGCTAGGCCCAGAGCTGCTACAAGATTTCACCCATTATCGCACACCACCGAGCCAGGCTTGAAGCTCAGCGGCACCAACTACTCATTGGTCTGTTGTTCCATGCCCATCCATAGCTCCTGCACGGTGTGGAGTTTTTGCCCCAAACAGATGAGTTTCAAAACAGCCTGCTATTGTTTCCCCTTGGCTGTGCTGAAGTTGGTGGTGAAGGTGTTACACTGACCGGATGAGAAGGCAGTAGAGGAGGAAGCGGAGTAGGAGGAGGAAACAGGAGGCAAAGAGAAATGTCCTACAATCCTCGGTGGCGGTAGGACATGCGCCAAACTGCTATCTCCTCAAGGCCCGGCCGCCACTAACCCAGTGTGCAGTTAAGGAGATATAACATTCCTGCCCATGCTTACCGGTCCACGTATCTGTAGTTATGTGGAACTTGCCACAGATGGCGTTGCACAATGCCCACCTGATTTTGTCTGCCACTTGGTTGTGCACCTGTGTTTCGTCATCAGAGACGTGCTACGGTGGTCCTCCCATGTCCACATCCTGAAACATAAGTGGTTGGGCATCAGTGCACTCAATCTCTTCCACTTTTGGGGCAGGGCTAGGTGGATGGCCTACGGAAACCCTGCCAGCAGAGTCATCAAAAAGCATAAGAGACTGCTGCATGACTTGGGGCTCAGACTGCTTGGCTTATTTGCACGACGGTGAGATAAAAGACGGATGCCCATCGGCCAGCAGGGTATCGGGTGGGAGACAATGTGAAGGAAATGGAGAAAGACTGGAAGGAATACTGTTAGCCAACCAATCTACTTCCGCCTCTATTTGTTCCGGTCTCACCATTCGTACAGCGGTATTTGGGCCTACAAAATGACGCTGAACGTCCTGTCAGGTACCTGCACCTGAGGAAGGTGTTTCATTTGGGCGTGTAGCTGGCACAGATCGACCACGTCCTTTCCCTGCAACAGGAGCTCCACCAGCACCAGCAGTACCACGACCAGGGCCACGCCCCTTATTTGATGCTCTCCTCATTCTTTGAGGTCACCCACTGAACTAACAGTCAGATTACTTATTAATTTCCCTGTCACGTATGCAGTGCAGGTGTACCTCAAACCAAAAATGGGAATATGTCCCCCACCAAACTAACAGACGGATTAACTATATTCCTTTCCCTGTAAGGTAATAAAGGTTCCTGGACTCCAATGCTTTGCTTTTTGCGTTTATTTAACAGTGTGATTTACAAATTTCGGTTTGCCAGTTGCAGGTGAGTTATACAACGTTTCGGCACTAAGCCTTCTTCAGGAAACTGGTTGTGCCGCACTGTATGTATGACCAGTATCGGTGTAGTCAAGGGCTCTATGCCCGCTGGGCAATGCTCTGTGGGGCTATTAAGAAAATCCCTCTGCTGCCATGAGCTGCTAAACTCCGCTTTGACGCAGCTGCAGTCAATCACTGGCAGCAGCAGTGAAATTTCCCCACAACTCTGTGCATTTCAGCCTGCAATACAGTGCATAATATGAAATAGTATTTTGAATAAAACTTGCATATTATCCTTCCTTAGAGCATGGCCACATGTGGCGTACACCCTGTGGATTCTCCAGAATTACAGAATTACATCCAGCATTTACAGTAGCAGCAAAGTGGATGAGATTTCCAGGAATCTCACCAACACGCTGCAGACATTTTCCCTAAGTGGTGCCGATTTCAAAAGGGTAATGCATGGGATAAAATCTGAAGTATTTCTGCACAGGAAGTGGATTTTGCCTCTAAAAAGCTTGGCCAAATCTGCTGCTCACCCGCCACATATGGCCGTACCCTAAAAGTAGAAAAAAAATGCAGGATATGCATGGCTATACAGGATAAGCCCAGTCGAGTGGTGCAATACCAGTCCATGTGACTGTGGACTGTCAATCATCTACTAGGCTAGCTACGCTTATTGACATCACATGGCCGCTGTACAAGATGGCTCAATATTTTATTTTGCTATGCAAAAAATGTCTTTGATTAGGGCCCACAGACCTGCATGGGGCTCCAGAAGTACCATGCCTGTCGCTGCCCAAACACTAGCAGGGGGTGATGTGTTGCAGTTCTGTAGAACTCAGAGATTATTAGTTGCCGGACGCTTTAGCTATCAATGATATTGGTGTGAACTGTTCCCATGCTTTGATATGACATTTTGCCCTAGGTCGCTACAGATCTTGCAACAGAGACCAGGATTTTATTGTTCTATTGTATTGCATATTATATACTGGTATGTAACTGGTATTTCCACCCATTGCAATGTTACTCCTCGTGTCCATTGTAATATGGTGACTGGGTGGCATAGCCCCGGAGTTACTGCGTTTAGACCCAGTGGTGAAAGAGTTGGAAAACCCATCTAAGTCAAAAGATGAGCCCTGCTGAAGCACTGCGCCCGCGCTGGAAGACCGAGGAGGTGGAGCCAGACGGTAATAGACAGCTGATAGAGCCAACCCCTGCAGTGCTCTCAGTATACATCATATGGCCCCTTGTGCCCCCAGTGTAAATAATTCCCCCATAGTGCCCCTTAGTATATATATTTGTTCCCCATTGTAGGTAATAATGCCCCTGTAGTGGTAATATATTAAATGTCTCCCTCTCAGCCTATGCACCCCTGCTAGTGCTGACAAAAAAAGACAAAAAATGATCCTTTTTTAAAAATCATGACGTTGTGGCGTTCGGAGAGTCACGTCCTGCTGCCACCAATGAAGATCAAGTATTCCCTCGTGTGCAAGTAGATGAGGCATTTCTCTTTTTTATTTCCTTAAAGGCCCTTTTTTTTTACATAGTGTACCCGTCTTAATGGCCGTTAGGTGGTGCAGTCATGTCTTTACAGCTAGTAAAAAGGGGCCCATTAATTTCAATAGGGTCCGTCTGGCAGTGACAATGGCCACGTGAATTGATCATTAAACTGCAATGCTTCTAAAAATGGCCGTGTGACAGCAGATAAAAAAAAACGTCTGTCACATGGCGGTTTTTCACGTTCGTGTGGATGAGACCTTAGTGTGTGAAATGATCTAATTACCTGATGGGTAAAATCTAAAAACTAAAATAGCAAAAAGAAAAAGGTTCAGAAGGAGAAGGAGCTGTGTGCACACCATGCATCTTATAAAACCAGCAGATGGCAGCACAGGTGGAAATTATAGCGCTCTCAACACATACAGTTCACACAAGACAAAAAACGAAACATCTGCACTTTAACCCTTTAGACTACCAGTACATGTTGAGGATTTTTTGTTTCTTTTCTGCGCAGATTCTAGTGAGGAAAAGCTGCAGTGTAATAAAGTGCATGAGATTGGACAAATTGCTTTTTTTCTGTGGCAAAATTGACCTGCTGTACGGAGTTTGATATCTGTAGCATGTCAATTCTTTGTGAGATTTGTGTGCATTTCACTCTTTTCAATGCAAGGGTGAGATCTTTGGAAAATCCACATCAAATCCACATATCTTATAGGTGACAGTACAAGGGTTTAGCCACCGAGAAGTGGGGTCGCTGCTTTCAGGGCGGGTGCCCTGTTTGTAGGCAGGAATAGCCTCAGGGGCTCAACAAGGCAAGATTCACCCTGCGTTCAGACCTGAGCGTTCTTGAAACTCGCATTTTACGCGTGTTTTTGCAAATAGGAAACGCGCGTCGTACGCGCGTTCTTGTGATTGACTACTGTGGTGTCAATCACAATACGCGCGACAAACGCCCAAAAAAAAGCTCAAGTACTTGTTTATGCGTAGGGCATTTTACAGCGCGTTCGAACGCGCTGTAAAACGCGAAAATGTGAACCAGTACAATAGGGAAGCATTGGTTTGCATGTGTTGAGCGTTTTACAGCGCATTCGAACGCGCTGTAAAACGCGCAAGTGTGAACTTAGGCTTAAGCTGATCCCAGCTTCACGGTGGCCTCATCTGGACTGTAACCTTGAGAGTAAAAAGAACCACGTGACTGATACAGCATGGTGGCTACCTTCCGTGGCATCTTTACTATTTGTTAACGGCATGGCCTTAATAAGCACTTGATATTTAATAATTACTGATATTCCAGCATTATAAGCGCAAGTTTTCTTGTGGTATTTTTTTTACAATCATATTTGTAGTAGGGGTTGTATTTCATTAGTTTTCTTTTAAAAATGTTAGTAAAAACTAAGTCTTATAAGGTCCCAGGCATACAGCCAGCATTTGATGTCTAAGGAGATGCACTAATAAAAAGTCCATTACAAAGGCACAATGAAAGGAACTACTAATTCATATAGAGTATAGAGAAGAAAAGAATGCAAGATGCATTGGAAACTTGAATGCCAAATATATATCTAATCTGGCATATAATCACTAGCAACCCACAGTAATATCACTGAGGTCCAAATAAAGTATATTGGGAAAGAGATAAGTATGTAACTATGCACACGTGCACTAAAGAAATGAAAGATGTAACCAAGCAGATGTAAAGTGGGATATAGGTATAGACTCAGAGACATTGCCAATATCTGATAGTATGAACATGTAGTGGCCGGGTTTGGAGTGGTTCCAACGCTACTCTGAGTCTCGTGGACACCACGGAGGTGTCACCACGTGTTGCTGCTTTCCATAAGTAGTGGTAAGGCATGGTGCACCCCAATGGGAATAAATATATACATAATGCTCTCCCCCCTGTAGTCACTCATAGTATAATGCCTCCCTGTAGTGGTAATATATATTACCTATATATACTATAATGCACCCTACCCTACTATGGCAATACATATAATACTCTCTCGATCTGTAGCCCCTGAAGTATAATGCCCCCTGTAGTGGCGGTATATATATAAGGCTGTCCACCCTGTAGTATAATGCCCCTGTAGTGGTAATAGATATTTATATATATATATCTATATATGTATATATATAATGCCCTCCCCTCCTGTAGCCTCCATAGTATAATGCCCCCTGTAGTGGCGGTATATATATAAGGCTGTCCACCCTGTAGTATAATGCCCCTGTAGTGGTAATAGATATTTATATATATATATCTATATATGTATATATATAATGCCCTCCCCTCCTGTAGCCTCCATAGTATAATGCCCCCTGTAGTGGTGGTATATACATGATGCTTCCGCCCTGTAGCTCCTGTGGTATAATGCCCAACTGTAGTGGCAGTATATATATAATGCTCCTCCCCCATAGTATAATACCCTCCTCTAGGGGTGGTATATATATTATGCTCTCCCCCTGCAGTCCCTCATGGTATATTGTATGTAAACGACGAAAAAGCTGCCCGCCTCCAGCGATAGTATGACAAGATGAACAAGCAAGTGGATTTTTTTTTTTTTTCAATTGCCCACAAGTCACAAAAGATGCTGAAGGTGGTCCCCGTTCAGGTCTCTGCATCTTTGGGCACGTGGGATCATGTTGGCTGATACTGCATGAAGCTCTTCAGCAGTGATGCTGTGGATGGTGTTTGTGATGTTTTCCTTGAGTTCATCCAGGGGATGTGGATTGTTAGCGGACACTTTCCCCACAGATAAAAATCACATATGAACAAGTCTGGGGAACGTGGTGGCCATAACCCCGTGCTCACAGTTCGCTCCTCCGTAAACAGTTCATAAACCGGTGCCAGTGAGATCCATGAGGTGCGACATGTTGTCCCATCTTGTTGGAAAAAGCAGGACATTTTTTCTTCTGGTGTTACTTGGTTGTAAAACTGTTCAAGGACGTCCAGGTAAATTACAGTATTCACAGTTGATTTGAAGAAAATTGGGCCCACTATTCATGTTCCTGACACTGTGCACCAAATGTCAATTTTCTGGTCGTGAAGTGGTGTGTCTTGAGTCAAATTGGGATTTTTAGCAGACCAGTACCTCGTATTCTAGGAATTTATATGACCTGATAAATGAAACCAGGCTTTGTCTGTCATGAAGTACAGAAATGGGTCCAAAGGTCTGTCAGCAATCATAGTCGGCACCAAGTCCAGTAATTTACACGTTTAGCTTTGTTGGACTCTCTCAGTTCCTACACACACAGTATTCGGTACGGTTTCAGGTTCAGAGATGTCAGTCTTCAAGTTGATTTTTGGGGGGCTACTTGGAATCCGCTGCTGAAAATCAAGCACAACTTCTGCTGTCCTGATCGATGGAGGTTTCTTCGTGTTTGCAACAGAGCCAGTTTGATGCCATTTCCGAACCAGACTCCTAGTACAACATTTAGCTGGTGGTTTTGTTCCTGGGTACTTCTCGGCAAAGGTTTCTTGCGATTCCGTAATCGATCTGTTTTGCACATAGCCTTCCATAATCACTATTCGCTGTTCCAGGGAGAACACCATCTTTCTGACACAATAAGGCACTTTTATCAAACTGAATAATAAATCAATCTTAGTTGCCACCAGTCAGAGCTTAGCTTTCAGTTCCTACAGGGCTCTGAAAAAATGAACTAAGACAAATTTATTATTAGGAAGTTTGATTTGGAAATATTAGAGGCAGGCTACTTTTTTGTGGGCTACCCTGTATGATAGTATAAAAAAAAAATATATATATAAATACGGTATATATATATATATATATATATATAGTCTGCAACTTGTAAGGATAATTAGATGGAGCATGAGCCATAGGCACCCATGACCTGCTCACATCCTCAGAGGCAGGTCAGCCACCGCCTGAGGCGAGATGCTAATCTTGCCTCATGGCAGAAGCAGCCCTACCCTGGTGTTCTTTCTTTATTGTGCTCCATTCAAAACAAACCTCCATGACAACTTTCAGTAATGTTTCCTCTGATATAGACATTCTCTTCACTCATGTTCTCTGTTTGGCACAGACAGCCTAAAGAAATTCTTTCAGTCACAGCTTCTCTCTGCAGAGTTTGTCACACAGACATCTTAGGTTCCTCACTTTTCCAATATCCTCCTCACACTCTCAGCACAAACTACCTATTTTGGTGCCTCAACATTGTCATTTGGCTACTACCCCCAATACTGTGCCCGCTGTGCTTTCCAATGCCCCTAAATACTATACTGCTGAAAAAAGAGTGCCCCCAGTAGTAATAATGCCCCTATAGTGACTTCAGACACCTATATTGCCGCCTAGTAACAATGTCCTCTAAAATGCCTCTACAGTGATAATAATGATAATACCCTGTCCATTTCGCACAGTAATAATGGCAGTATAGTTTCCCCAGTAAAAATGTCCCCTAAAATGCCCCTACAGTGCCAACAGGGAAAATACCCCTATTATACCCTCAGTAAAAATGTCCATATAGTGCCCCCAGTATTAATAATGTACCCTCTAGTGCCCCCAGTAATACCAGTGCCCTAGTACTAAAAATATCCCTATAGTGCCCCAGTATTAAAATGCTCCCAATGACTTCAGTAATGACCCCTATAGTGCCTCCTATATTAAAAAATGCCCCAGTAATGCCCACTATAGTGCTGTAGTATTAACATTTTCATAGTGCCTCTGGTAGTGCCTGTAGCGGAGTAATGGTATAATCCACGGTATCTCCGCTGGTAGACTGGAACAGCATACAATAATCCAGGTAGCGTTACAAGGATCCCTTTTTCCCAAGGACTAGACGACACCTAGTCTGGGAGTCAACTAACTCTTTTATTGCAATATAACCGTTTATATACACGTCCCCATGCAAGGGGTTTCCATAAAGACATTCCAGGAGTTTTCTCCTGGTGGACTCTGTTGAACTTAACCTGCAATGCTATTCGCTTATGGTTCGTTACTTGTAAGACAAAAAGTAATCAATGACCTGCTGAGCATTTTTCTGGTTGTTCAGTAGCAACACAATGAATACAATATTAATGCGGTTATCACCTAGGCCTGTAACCAGTTCGTGATTAGACAATGTACAATTCTCCAGGGGGTATTGTTCCATGAAACACAATGGATACAATGTTAATGGAGTTATCTTCCAGGCTGAGGGGATGGGATGTGTGGCATACAACATCTGATCATGAAACTAGCATACGAATGCCCTCAGTGTTTTAGAGGGTAAAATGAACACATGGACCCAGTCTTTGCTATACTGAAGTGGCTAGGTTTGCCTCAATGCTCCCCCAGAACCACAAGCCGGCATAGACAGTCTGATCCCAACGGATCGGCTTGAGGATGTCCGGAGGAGTGCTCACAGATCATTTCTCGAGTTCTGTCTGTCTGGACAACCCGTCGGCGTTACCATTTTGTTTCCCTGGGCGATACTCAATGGTGAAATCAAATGGTTGTAGGGCCAAGCTCCATCTCAGCAGTCTAGCGTTGTCCCCTGACACCCGGTTTAGCCACACCAGCGGGTTGTGATCTGTGAGCAAGGCAAATTGTTGTCCATATAAGTAGGGCTGTAGTTTCTTGAGGGCCCACACCACCGCCAGGCATTCTTTTTCGATGGCGGTATAGCTTACTTCCCGGGGTAGTAGTTTCCGACTTAAGTAAGCGACTGGATGCTCGCCGCCATCGGCCCCAACTTGGCTCAGCACTGCTCCCAATCCAAACATAGAAGCGTCTGTATGAACGAGAAAGCGTTTAGTGGGATCGGGAGCGGCCAGTACAGGGGCATGAATTAGGGCAGTCTTCAGTTCTTGGAATGCCTTCTCACACTCTGGGCTCCAGGTCACTACTTTGGGTAGGTTCTTTTTGGTCAGGTCCGTAAGGGGCTTGGCTAGGGCACTATAATTAGGTACAAATTTACGGTAATAACCGGCAGTCCCTAGAAAAGCTAAGACCTGAGTTTTCGTGCGAGGGGTTGGCCACTTAGCTACGGCCTCTATCTTAGCGGGTTCCGGCTTTTGCTGCCCACTGCATACCCTGTGGCCTAAGTACTGCACTTCTACCATCCCTACGTGGCACTTGCTGGGTTTTAACGTGAGACCTGCCTCCCTGATGCGGTCGAGGATGGCTCCTATATGGGTCAAATGTTCGTCCCAGGAGTTGCTAAATATCGCTATGTCATCTAAATAGGCGCAAGCATACTCCTGGGATCCGTCCAGTAACCGGTCCACCATCCGCTGGAAGGTAGCCGGCGCATTCTTCATCCCGAATGGCATCACCTTGAATTGGTACAGCCCAAACGGGGTGACGAATGCGGATTTTGGGATGGCATCCTCGGCTAGTGGGATCTGCCAGTACCCTTTGCACAAGTCTATTGTGGTGAGGTACTGGCCCCTGGCCATTCTATCTAATAGCTCATCGATTCGGGGCATGTGGTAGGCATCGGAAATGGTTTTATCGTTAAGTTTCCGGTAGTCGACGCAGAAGCGGGTGGTTCCGTCCCGCTTCGGCACCAGCACTACCGGAGAGGCCCATGGGCTATCTGAGTGTTCTATCACTCCTAGTTGTAGCATTTCGTCAATCTCCTTCCGCATATGATCCTTTACCGATTCTGGTATGCGGTAGGGGGTTTGTCGAAGAGGGGGTTGCCCTGGGGTTTCTACCCTGTGGGTAGCCAGCGGGGTATATCCAGGCTGGTTAGAGAGTGTATCCCCTTTTTCCCGGATCAGCTCTAGTACTTGAGCTCGCTCTCTAGTGCTCAGCCTGTCTCCTAGCTGTACTTCCCCTAATTCGGTGTTGGCCCGCCTTGGGCTAATAGGTCTGGTAGGGGTAGATTATCCGGGTCCTCGGTGGCCGAGGCACATATGACAGTTACTTCCTCGGTCCGCTCGTGATAGGGTTTCAGCATGTTAACGTGGAGCATGCGTCTACCGCCTGCTCCGGTACATGGGGCAATGATATAGGTGGTGTCACATACCTGTTCCACCACCTTATACGGGCCTTGCCAGGAGGCCTGCAGTTTGTCATTTTGGACTGGCTTCAAGATTAACACCTTTTGCCCTATATGAAAACTGCGGTCCCTGGCTCCCCTATCGTACCATCTGTGCTGTCGTTGCTGGGCCGTCTGAAGATTGGACCGTACCGTCTGGATTAGGGTCTCCAAGCGCTCCCGGAACTCTAGTACATATGGGACGATAGGGGTACCGTTACTGGTGACCGTTCCCTCCCAGTGTTCCCTAATGAGGTCTAAGGGACCTCGTGCTCTCCTTCCGAATAGCAATTCGAATGGCGAGAACCCCGTGGACTCTTGGGGTACCTCGCGGTACGCGAAGAGTAGATGGGGAAGAAACCTCTCCCAGTCCTTCTGGGTATCCATGAATGTGCGGAGCATTTGCTTTAGGGTTCCGTTGAACCGTTCACAGAGCCCATTGGACTGGGGGTGATACGCTGAGTTTACAATAGGTTTCACCCCGCATGTTCTCCATAACTGATGAGTGACCTCGGCTGTGAATTGGGTACCCCAGTCTGAGATAATCTCTTTGGGGAACCCCATCCTGGAGAATATCCGGATTAGGGCATCCACTATAGTTTCCGCATGGATATTAGTTAGGGCTACGGCCTCTGGGTACCGGGTGGCATAGTCCACTACGGTCAGTATATACTTTTTCCCCGTCGGACTGGGTTTCGCTAGGGGTCCGATTATATCTACTGCCACTCTACTGAAGGGTTCATCTATTATGGGTAGGGAATGCATTTTTGCCTTGTAAAATGAACACATGAACCCAGTCTTTGCTATACTGAAGTGGCTAGGTTTGCCACAGTGCCTCCTATAGTGCCCCCAGTATTAAAAACAAACTCAATGATGCATCCTATAGTGCCCCAGTATTAAAAATTGCCCCACAGTGCTACCAGTAAGGTCCCCAATTGTAATCCCCCTCCCCCCAAGTAATGTGCCAAATGCAATGCAGTTAGAAACGGGTTAAAAATAAAACAAACATGCACACACAAACAAAACTTAATTATACAATATTGAACCTCTGCGACTCTGGCCCTTCTTCATTTTCTCCTGGGATTCTCCTATTAGGTTGGCTGGATTCAGGTCGAGGGTTGCAGGTGTCCTTTCCATGTCATCTGGATTCTGGCAATCTCTACCGTACTCACCACTGGCATGGTCTTCATCACCCACCTCCTTTTCTGAGACACCTCCATGGTAACAGCCACCTAGAAAGACAGAAAGATTAGTGATCTGGATTAGTGTGTCACCCCAATTTATACTGCCAGACCACACCCCTGATTATAATGTCATAAGTAAATGAGCCATGCCCCTTATTATGACATCACAAATAAGTGAGTCACCCCCTCATTATGACATACTCAAATTTTCCAGCTGATGACGTCACAGAAAATATTTCTAAGGAAATCATGCCTGGATCCCAAAACATAACAAGTGTGACTCTGCCAGGATTCTAATGATGACATCACAAGTAGTGTTAGCATGAGAGTGGCCATATTAAATGTAATAAGGGGATAACTGGAAAACTTGGCACAACTCCTTTACATGGTTGCATTAAAATGTACAATTGTGAGAGACCATTAAGGGGGGAGTCTAAAATATCACCCTCCTTTTTCTTTCCCCTCCTTCCCTCTTGATTTGAGAAAATCCCCCTTTCTTTACTCCCCTGGCTCCACCATTTAGGATATGAGATGTTGCCAATTGAGCTCCTTTTTTCCTGATGGTGAATGTCAGGCTTGCTTTCCATTCTGGCCTACATTGTGGAAGAAGAAGCCTAGTGGCTGGACCTGATAGGAGATGCGTTCCACAGTAGAACGCCTCGCCGGAGATGCACTTCCGGTAGAAGTGGCGCTGATGCTCCAAGGTTGAACGCATCATCTAATGACCACTTCCGGTGAGAGGGGGTGACATGAAACTGGATGTGGAAGGCTACATGCGCTCCACAGGAGGACGCAGAAAGAGGAAGTGAGGAAACCCGGTGTTCCGTTATATTTCCCTACCAGTGAACTTTCCCTACCCTCGTAACTTCCTGTTGTGACGCAGTCGCACCGGACATGACGTTCCAGGTTTGGAAGGAGGTGTGTCTCGCCACGCAGGCGCACATGACGGGGTAGGAAAATTGTTGAGAACCAGAGTTGAGAACGGGCCACCTAATGCGCTTGCACCTTACCTCTCAGCTGTACACCAGCCGACACTGCGCATGTGCAGAGGGTATGGAAAAACTACGGGCCAGTGTGCAGGTGCTCTGCTTGTAGGTAGGGTTAGTTAAGGGAGGAATCAGGGACAGTTGACCTGACTCCAGTGGCAACCTAAGGGTACCTTCACACTGGCGTTTTTGTTTTCCGGCATAGAGTTCCATCGTCGGTGGAACTGTAAGGTGGGACATAGATATAGCTCATATCCAGCCCATCTTTACTCAGTCCCTGATATCAATAGTAACCTTTATCCATATATTGGTACTAGACGTACATGTGTTATACAAGTATAATGACAATAATGTGGGCTTTTAAATGGCAGTATTAAACGTTATATTTTTATTTCTTTCAGCTCAGTGATTACTGTATATGTATAAAGGTATACCTCAAAGTTTCAGGCAGGTTTCAAGGATCTATGCTCCGCGGTCACTGTAACGATGTTAGATCACCCAGCTTTCTGAGAAACAAATAAAGAGAAGTGGAACAAAAAAGAGACTTGGCCAAAATTCTAGAGGTCCAGTGTTAATTTTTGGGATGAAATTCAGATTTGTGCAGAAAATGTGCCGAATTATTTACTGCATTTGTCAAATAATGAGAAACCCTGAGGCTGTGATACATCATTTGCACAGAGCGCTGTTTATATAGATCGCATGCTTCCCAACATTTCCTCCAGAATGTGTGGATGAAATTAGTGGCTCATTGTCTGTGTTTGTACGAGGTACACTGGTGCCAGAGGTTGACAGAAGCATGTGAGGAATGCTGCGCTGCTGTTCTGGGAAAGTAGTGAACTTCCATTCATTGTTCTCAGAGAAGTTACTTAAAGCTCCTAAGTAGTGATGAGAGAAGTATTGAAAAATTCGATTCGGCTACTTTGATGAATTTTACAAAAAAACACTTCGTCACAAAGCACATTTCTTTGTAAATAGTGGGAGCCATGACAGGGAGCTGCGATTGCGCCACCCCCGTCATTGTACCCCTCGGTTGCCGTGTTCATAGCTGATCGCGACATTTTACATTAGTATTACAGTGTAAAATAATAATAATAATAATAATAATAATAATAATAATAAAATCATACTTACCTTTGATTGCACCATCTTGATCTAGTGCAAAATCTCACGCGGCCTGTGATGGCGTCGGCCGGTGTGGTGACATCACACAGGATTCAAGATGGCAGTGGCTGGTTCTTCCCGCTCAAACAGATGAGGTAAGTATGACTTTTTGGGGGGATTTTTTTTACCACCATTCAGGGAAAATCAATTCGCTGCCACGAAGCACCAGGAAATTCGGCTTCTTGCCAAATCAAATTTTCCCTGAAATTCGGATTGATGACATCTCCCAGCCACTATTCGGCACTGTAGATTTTGCAGAGAATTCTTCAGCTTCTCGCTTTACCAACACATGGGCACCCTGCATACTAACACAAACTCATCTTAGTGCCACATACTGTGCCCTGAATATAACAGTGGCATTAGTGCTACACACTTCTGTGTCCACTGTATATAGTGCCCCATGCTTGGTGCACCTTCTAAATAGTGCCACTTATATGTGCCTTTTTATGTATAGCACCTCTTACATATGTCTCCTGTATGTATAGTGCCCCTTATATGTGCCCCCTTTATTTTTAGTGCCTCTTGTATGTGCCCCCTTTATGTTTAGTGCCTCTTGTATGTGCCCCCTTTATGTATAGTGCCTCTTAGATGTGCTGCAATGAGCGCTTCCATCTGTATTGAAGGAAGCAGTCATTGTTTCTCTGGCACCCCCTGACAGCCAGCAGACACACCCCCACCCCATAATAGATGCAGTGTGTACAGATACATAGTATACACAGCAGTGTACTGATATGTGAGTTACGAGGTATAATAGATGTAGTGTGTACAGATATATAGTATATACAGCAGTGTACTGATATGTGAGGTATGAGGTATAATAGATGCACTATGTACAGATATATAGTATACACAGTGTACTGATATGTGAGGTACGAGGTATAATAGATGCAGTGTGTACAGATATATAGTATATACAGCAGTGTACTGATATGTGAGGTACAGGGTATACTAGATGCACTATGTACAGGTATATAGTCTACACAGCAGTGTACTGATATGTAAAATGCAAGGTATAATAGATGTAGTGTGTACAAATATATAGTATATTCAGCAGTGTACTGATATGTGAGGTACGAGGTATAATAGATGTAGTGTGTACAGATATATAGTATATACAGCAGTGTACTGATATGTGAGGTACGAGGTATAATAGATGTAGTGTGTACAGATATATAGTATATACAGCAGTGTACTGATATGTGAGGTACGAGGTATAATAGATGTAGTGTGTACAGATATATAGTATATACAGCAGTGTACTGATATGTGAGGTACGAGGTATAATAGATGCAGTGTGTACAGGTATCTAGTATATACAGTAGTGTACTGATATGTGAGGTACGAGGTATAATAGATGTAGTCTGTACAGATATATAGTATACACAGCAGTGTACTGATATGTGAGGTACGAGGTATAATAGATGTAGTGTGTACATATATATAGTATATACAGCAATGTACTGATATCTGAGGGTCTGTTCCTGTGGAACGTCGCAGGTGGCACGATGACATCACTGAGGCGCCTATATCACATTGATGTGCTGGGAATGACGGGGCAGGGAACATGTTCAAAAAGTGGTGTAGAATGAGTGAAGAACTAAGCAGGGGAGTAGACAGATGCTGCTTTTGAGACGGCTGTAAAAATGTTGCGTAAGACATATTTAACTCCTAGTAGATTAAATAAAATGAACCGCCATGTTTTAGGAGGTGTGTAGAAAGGAGTTTTATGTAGGCTTGCTAAGAAACTGTGTCCTAAACTCGGGTTCGGTTCCAAGGTACCACTTGCAACTCCTGCTCCAGTATTTAAACAAAGTATTATGAGAATCGACTTCGGATGTTTCACTGTTTCGCTGATCCCTAATCACTTTGCTTGGCTAGTGGGGCTGTATCCCTCAGCTATAGCTTTTCAGAAATGGTTATGGGTTTTAATTATTTATTTATGGTTTTAATAATAATTATTATTCATTATTTATGAAGTTTATTGTGGTAATCCATAATAAAGCATTGCAGCCATTTTTTATTCAAAACAGATTGTAGGGTCCTTTATTTATTATTGATTGTGAATAAGTATAGGTATGTGTCCAGGAGGCGTGAAATGTGCCTCCATGCAATGGTAAAGCGGGGAGTTGTCCCTGCTTCACCATTCAACTGCCAGCTTTCTCCAGCGGGTACAATGAGGATACACATGCATCGTGCTGCTGAACAGTGGAGGGGGAGCGTGCAGGCCCAGAAATCAGCCTGCGTAATCCTCCGATACAACCCAGAAGCGATGTATGACAACATTGTGCCTGCTCCAATCATCGTGGGAACGCGTTGGTGAGTATTTCATGTTTTGGTTTTTTTATTAATGGGGGTGGCACTACTGAAAGGGGGGCATTACTACTGTGGGGGCACAATGAGGGCATATCTACAGTGAAAGGGGCACAGTGTGGGCATATCTACAGTGAAAAGGACATAATGTGGGCACAACTACTGTGAGGAGGCACAATGGGGGTATAGTTACTGTGAAGGGGCATAGTATGGACATACAGTAACTGCTATAAGGGGTACAATGTGGGCATTACTACTGTGAAGCACAATGACTCTCTGCATATTTGCCTGGTTGCGGCTGCATCTTTTCCGGATCCCGTTATCGTCAATGGGGTCTGGCGGGAGGGCGATAGTATATGGCAGTGCCAAATAAGGAGAACTCCGGCAGGCTATTCTCTACCAGAACAGCCTACCGGAGTTCTCTACCACACATGCGGAAATGGCCTTATCATTCAATTTGAACAAAATGTGGGTACGTCTATGAAAGACATAAATTCAGTGGAAAAACTCTGTTGGGGATTTGTGGCAAAAAAAGGGGCAGCACATTCTCCATTTTGGTTTCACAGATTTGCGGCAGATTGAATTGCAAAGGGTGAAATTTACAGTGAAAATCCATTACATAAATTTACATGATACAAATTTAGAATCTGCATTGCATGTCAATGTCTGCAAATGTTTTTTCTGCAGAATATGGATGAGAGTTGTTAAAAATATTATCCCCTTTCCTACGGCTGTTCTATGCTGCAAATTTTCCACCTGCAAATGAAAAATATGCAGCATTTTCCCTGTGAACGGGATATATAAAGTATAGTAAATTCAGCAGCTATGCAGTGTAAATGTAGATTTATTCTTTAGTTGCCTATATCCTAGTGGCCACAGTGTTGCTGCTTATTTAACAGTCAGCCCTTGTGATGTCATACACTGTGATTGTGATGTCATAGGCGTTGATGATTCCAAGAGGTTCCAGAAAGCTTCACAGATCTCCAAACAGCCCTTTAGTGCGGACGCGTGAACAGATTTCTGTGATAGCTACTTAGATTTAAGATTTGCTGCCTACGATTGTGGAGATGGAAACCTCCACAGAAGAATCAGTTTCTCTTGGAAATGAACTGATGTTGGATAATTCCAGTGAAATGAAAATGACAAAGTTGTCATCATCTCCAGTAACTGGGCACTCAGGGGTTGAGACCCCCAATCTCCAGACGGGAATAGATGATGCAGCTCCTCGAGCTCTGGATAATAACCTATTAGCCAAAAAGCCAGATCTCAAGAGTAATGAAGACAAAGCAATGGATGATTTCCAGTCACTACATTTTCCAAACAAACTTTGGAAAATGATTGAAAGTGAAGACTTTTATTCAGTGTGGTGGCATGACGATGGAAACATCATTGTGATTGACCCACAGTTGTTTAAAGGTGAAGTCTTGGGAAGAGAAGGTTCTTTGAAAATTTTTCAAACTACCAAAATGAAAAGCTTCATTCAGCAACTGAACCTCTATGGATTTATCAAAGTTCAGATGGAATTTGAAAGATCACCTTCACTTCCTGAATTCCTAGCTGAAGAAGAAATGGCTGCTGCCTTTGAGAAGGTAAGAAATATCACAATCCTTTAATGCTGATTTATTGACTAGTGTCAAGTTAATGCAGTACATATGCAACGAGCTCACTATGCACACCAAACTATATCTTGGTCATCAGCAGGTATTGGCATAATATGTGCAGGCAAACACTTCTCTGCAACAATCTCAGCCCTGCTATGCGATAGCTCTCTCTCAGCTCTGCTATGTTTGGCTGGGTAAATAGGAAACTCTTTCTCTTCTGCTGGAACTTAGCTTAGCTGTCTGTAGTCTGTCTCTTACTTTAGTCCTTAATCCTAGGAACTTCTTGTCTTGGCATCAAGCTCTGTTAGCTTGGGAGCCAATGCAAGCCTAGGAGGGGACAAGCAACCATCTAGACTTCAGATGTAGGGCCTCTGGGGCCTAGCAGAGCAGACAGTGCTCTGCTAGCCAACACACAACCTCTCCCTAAGGAGGGTAGGCTAGACTGACTTTGACTAACTAAACTCCTCCCTCTCTGAAGAGGGCTTGAAAGGAACTAAAAGGTTCCTCTCCAGAGAGACTATCTCTGCTCAGATTAGCTGCCACCTGCTGGTAACCAGGCACATTACATGTAAAACATTACATTTACAAGGAAGTGCATATACACATTGCAGGAAATGACATTAAATATGAGAGATGACACAGGATCACACATTAAAGATAGTGGGGGTACAAAAGGTGGTGGTAATGGCACTCCGGGTCATTACACATAAACAGACACATACACAGTTGAGTCAAACCATTATGACCATCAGCTAGTATCCAGAGTAACCGCCGTGTGAAGCACGGACAGTAGCTAGATGGGCTGGTAGTGACTCAATAAGGTTCTGGTAGGTTGTCACAGGTATCTGAAGCCATCCTGACTGCAGTGCATCCCACAGATGCTGGAGGGTGCATGAGGGAGGATCCATTGAGCAAACATGAGAATGAAGGTGGTCCCACAGATGCTCATTTGGGTTCAAGTCTGGGAAATTAGGGGGCCAGGGTAGTACTTGAAAGACTTGGTCTTGCTCTTCCAACCAACGTCGGACATGTTGCATTGTCTTGCTGGAAGATCCCAAGCTCCCCAGGGAAGACAATCTGCATGTATAGGTGTACGTAACCTGCAAGCATGCATGTATGCCCAAAAAGGTTGAATATGTCTTTCACATGAATGAGTGGGTCCAGAGAATGCCATGAAAACATTTCCCAGAGCATAACGCTGCCACCACCAGTTTGTGTTCTTCCAGCAATTGTTCCAGGGTGTTTGTTCTCTGATGTTTCTCATCTGACAAGCCAATGTCCATCCGTTTGATGAAGCAGGAAATGTGAATCATCAGTGAAGACAACCCTTTGCCAATCAGCGGAGGTCTAATTCCGATACTGCAGCGAAAATAGAACCAGTCCTTTACTGCCAATGCAACTCCATTAGCAGAGGTCCAGTGACCATATGTCTAGTTCGGAGCCCATGTTGTTTTAGAATCATGTCTGGTAGCCCTCTGGTTCATTTTGGTGGTGAGATGCACCACTGTAGTGTGTCAGTCCGCCCGTGCGCACCTTAATCTCTCACATCAATGGCACATGGTGCTCTGCAGTTATCATGTCACTTATTTGCTATGGTCCACTCACGATACACTTTCACCGCAGCAGCACGTGAACAGTTCACAAACTGCATAGTTTCAGAAATACTGCTACCGTTGGCCCGAAAACCAATTATCATTCCTTCTTTTCCCATGACAGCAACAAGGTATATGTGTACAGACAGCCTATCACACACCTTATATACCCACCAAGCCAGCTCACCACACGTTATTTCCTTCATGAGCTACCGACGTCAAAAGTAGCGTTGGGCATGAATATTCGAATTGCGAATATTAATCGCGAATATCGACACTTCGAGAATTCGCAAATATTTAGAATATAGTGATATATTTGGAATTTCGAATATTCTAGATTTTTTCTAATCAGTAACCTCCCTTTTTGCTTGTGGGCCAATGAGAAGGCTGCAATGTCTTTGTCTGAGCTTAGTAACATCCCTAGCAACCAATAGGAAAGTTGCCTACCCCTTACTATATAAGAAACTCCCCAGCAGCCACTGTATGCAGTATTTTGCAGATCTGAGAGAGAGAGAGAGAGAGAGGCAGCAGTGTCATTGCTGTGCTCTGTGCTTTCCTGTGTCACATTACATAATAGTTAGTACAGATAGTTAGTGGGAGATAGTCAGTGAAGGTTAGATAGTGATATAGTGTAGCTGATAGGTTCCAGTGCAGGGTGTTAGGTAGTGTGATAGGTTCTGCTGTCCATACATACATGCTACATACATAATGCTGTGATGTCACAAGTTCCCAACAATACTTAGTGCACCAATCACTAGTATGTAGTAAGACCTGTTAAAATGTGAAGTTGCACGTATTGCGCCAAACTATTTGCATCACTAGTACCGATTTCGCAATCGCAAATATATCAGAGCGCTCTATCTGCATATAAAGCTATTGTAATGTTTTTCTCCAGTCTCAGGAAACTTCTAGCAGCTTGAAAAATATAGCTATAGTGACCCACGCCTGTATTTCGTGCACATTACGCAAATATTACATTGCCAATTTTTCGCAATCAAGAAAATAATCTCGAATTCGCGAATATATGACGAATATTCTACCAAATATTTGTGAAATATCGCGAATTCAAATATTGCCCCTGCCACTTATCACTAGTCAAAAGTTGGAATTGGCCCTAATAATGTGACTCAACTGTGTATAGTGCACAAGTAGTTTAGTATAGTATAGTAGTTTAGCCAAAATGTATTAATAGTAGAAAATGTTGATGTGAAATACACCAGTCAAGAAGGCCGCTGTGTTGATAGTCTGGTTGAAAGATTGCTTTGTTTCCTTACCTATACAGTAATAAATGTAGATCTCATCAGGGCAGAAGTGGCAGCGCGGTGGCTCAGTGGTTAGCACTGGTGCCTTGCAGCACTGGGGTCCTAGGTTCAAATCTGACCAAGGACAACATCTGTATGGTGTTTGTATGTTCTCCCGTGTTTGCATGGAGTTTCCTTCAGGTTCTCCAGTTTCCTTCTACACTCCAAAGACATACTGATAGGGAACTTAGATTGTGAGCCCCATTGGGGTCAGCTTGATGCTAATATCTGTGAAGCGCTGCAGAATATAGTACCGCTATATAAGTACATAAAATTAATAAATATTCTACTATGTAAATGCCATTCATTTGTATACTAACATATACCTAGTAAATGTTTTCAGTTACAATTCTACCAACATCCAAACTTTCGGCGAGGTCAATCTGCCCTTCTAGTAAGAATGAGGAGAAAACGTGGTGTAAAGAGAGCACTTCCCAATACATCCATCTCTGAAGGTGGCAGAAGAGACAATAACCACAAAAGACGAAAAGGTGATAAGATATAAATTACAAAAGAAGACTGTTTGCCATTCTACATCCAATCAGAGCTCTTCCCCATGGGAAGCTCCACATTACCCTTAGCCACAAGATCATCAGTACATCTACATGGATTACCTACCAGTTTAGACACCTTATACTGAAGCCATGGGAGCAGCCACAGAGTAAATACAGCTACAACTCAGACTTCATCCTTAAATAATTTATTCAAACATAAGACAAGACGTCCACCAACATCAGACATGAATCTTCCAGATGTAATCTCACAATCAGTTATTTTTATATGCCTGCAGCCTGCCCCTGAAACACAACATTCATACATACCTGCTTTATGCCGCTTTGGTCCTTCGTGCTGCCTCCGCTGGTTCCATCTTCTGGTCCCCTCATATCATAGTTAATTATAAATCTTCCGTTTCAGGGAGCAGGCTGTGGGAAAATAATTATTACTGAAAAGCCCTTTAATAGCTTTCCAGGACTACTGGATGTCACTGGCACCAACACTCCAAGATCTGCAATGCCTTAATCCCAGCAACTCAACACCAGAATGGAAAAATACATCATCTCCTGTTCCTTGTTGACCACACCACTTACAAGCCTTGGCCGCTATCTAAGAACTAGATCTATGATATCATCACTGATATGTTAGACAATAAAAGTTTGCATTTTCCTGCTTATTGCCTGGGAGTTAATTGTGCATCTCATTTTTCCATTGACATAGAACATGAGGGCATTTCTTCTGGGACATGATGTATTTTTTAGTGACACCATTTTAGGGTACGTAGAACTTGTATTAGCGGTTTGGGGATAGCAATAGATAAAACAATTTGGTCACTGATTTTGTACCTTAAAGGAGTATTCCCATCACAGACTAAGATATGCCCCCATTGTCTGATAGGTGCGGGTCCCAGAGTTGGGACTGAGAATGGAGCGGGGAAGGTGGTGGCCAGAGGACCCTGGGTTGGGGTCCGGCCACTGCCAAACACTTTCTCCATAGAAGTGAATGGGAGCGCACAGCGCTTGCGCAGCCACCAGCCAGCGCTCAACTATTTCCGTCAGCCCCATGCATGCGTAGTGCGCCTTCCACAACTTTCGGGCTCCATTCTTCGTGTCCTATCTCTGGGACCCACACCTATCAGATAATGTGGGCATATCCTAGTGATATGCCCCCATTGTCTGAAATGGGAAAACCCCTTTAAATGTAAGATTTTCATCATACGGCATAACTATCATGTGACTAATTCCATGGGTCAGTATGATTAAAGCAATACTAAATATATATAAATTTGTTTTTTAACTACTGTTGGCTTTCGCACAATAATAACATGTCTCATGCCGTCGGATTCCAAGAGCCATAACTTATTCATTACAATGTATTACCTTTTGAGTAAGGGGAATGGGGAAAAAGCTTTGTTCACCAGCAGGTATAAATACTAGTGTTGAGCGAATCGGGATCAGACCGCTGTATCCAAACCCGATTAGTTTGAAAACGTTATTAACAATGAAGCATCTGTACTACAGTAAAATGTATGGGCTCCTGCTGTGCTCCCTCAATGTCAACATCAGGTTGGTCATCGTCACAGCCAATCATTGGCGCAGCGGTAACCAGCTACCCTTAGGCCATGACAAATGGTCACATGACGCAAGGTGAGACAATCATCACTGTGGCCAGTGATTGGCTGCAGCGATGTCAAACCCGATGTTGACATTGAGTGAGCACAGCAATGCATGGCAGGCCTGGAGGAGAAAGAAAGGGGAACCAGAGCCAGGAAGCAGGTAAGTAAGCTTCCTTTTACAGGTCTGGCTGAGAGCGTGGGTCTGTATTCTCATATGTTTTTTTTCATTTGGATTTTATAAAAATGATAAAAAATGGAGTCCCTGGCGAATACTCTCAGAGCTAATCGGTCTATCAGAGGCCTCTGCATCGGAGATAGGGAATATAAGCTATCCCTATTCGCTGACGACCTACTTATTTACCTGTCTTCCCCCAGAATAGGGCTGCCTTCTGTGTTAACTGAGTTTGAGACTTTTGGAGCGCTTTCTAATTTTAAAGTTAACGTCCACAAGTCTGTGATTCTGAATATCACTCTACCCTCTAGAGAAGCCACTTCCCTTAAGGATTCGTTCTCGGTCAAGTGGGCCCCCCGCTACATTAAACACCTGGGTGTATACTTATCCCCTGACCCTTCCCATCTGTTCAAACTTAATTTCTTGCCTCTGGCTCACTCCATCGACTCCAATCTCCAGTCCTGGTCGAGGTTGAATGTCTCCTGGTTTGGCAGGATTAACACCTTGAAGATGGATGTATTACGAGACTCCTTTATTTGTTCCAGACGATTCCCTGCCACGTTCCCTCTCCTTCTTCACACGTCTTCGACGTTCTGCGTCGCGTTTTGTGTGGGGACGTTCCAGAGCAAGGTTAAGTCACCATCTCATGATCCGGGCTAAGTCATGTGGTGGAATGGGAATGCCCAATTTCTTAGCCTACTATAGGGCAGCAATAGCAAACTGTGTGCTTGACCTGGTCCACGGCAAAGACGCAAAGTTATGGGTGGAGATGGAACATACCTTGGCGCCCGATCTAGTACCCTATGTTTTCTGGTTGCCAAAGGGTGTCTTGAGCCGCTTACCTCTCCGTGACCTTTCACCTTTCCTGTCCTCTATGCTGGATACCTGGGCCAGGTTCGCCTACAAAACAAACCTGGTCACGGCCCCTGGTCCCCTTATGAGTTTATCCGCTCACCCAGATTTACCCCCTACGCTCCGGGCTATTCCCACTCTACCTCAGATTAGGGTTCGAGATGTTTTCCTACGTCGGGGTTTATTGACCTCACAGCCATGACACACATCCTTCCTGACTCCCTGGACGCTGGTTTTTATACCTCCAACTGCGTAACTTTGTTAGATCTCTGGCACCTGGATCGCAGCTCTCATCCCCCCTTTCTGATTTTGAGAAGTTATGTGACATGTCCTCTGCTCCTGGACATTCTATTTCTCTGATCTACGCCATTCTAAACTCTGGGGAGATCGGGGACAAACCTGAAGCTATCCCTGGTCCGACTAGGAAGATCATTTCGGCTTGGGAGATGGAATTGGGGAATCCCCTTTCACCTGAACAATGGAACAGATCTCTGTTGTTTACCCATAAGTCTTCACTTTCCTGTAAGATTCAGGAACTCAACTACAAGATCTGGTCTAGATGGTACAGGACCCCAGTCAAACTACATCAGTTTTACCCTTCTGTCCCTGATACCTGCTGGCGCTGTCTTGGTTCCAGAGGTACCATGATCCATATATGGTGGGAATGTCCGGGTGTGGCCCCGTTGTGGATGGATGTTTTTGGGTTATACAACGCCTTATATAAGGCCTCAGTGTCCCCGTCTCCGTTGATCGCACTTCTATCAATCTTTCCAGGTAGAATTAAGATTGTTAAACGAAATATACTTCGATTTTTTGTTATTGCTATGCGTCAGATCATCCCGCGTGCCTGGAGATCGGCGGACAGCCCTCAACGGATTACTTGGTCTGTTGCTATTGATCACCTGGCCCAAATGGAGGAGCTCTGTGCCTCCGATCAGGGACGGGGACCCATGCATTTTAAACAATGGGAAGCATGGTACCAGTTCCGTGGCTCAAGCGCCTTCTCAAGATGGTTGGCTTCTGGTACTGTCTCGTAACTTGGGCAGACGCCTTTGATTGATTAGATGCAGTGCATTGCATCCCACAGATGCTGGAGGGTGCATGAGGGAGGATCCATTGAGCAAACATGAGAATGAAGGTGGTCCCACAGATGCTCATTTGGGTTCAAGTCTGGGAAATTAGGGGGCCAGGGTAGTACTTGAAAGACTTGGTCTTGCTCTTCCAACCAACGTCGGACATGTTGCATTGTCTTGCTGGAAGATCCCAAGCTCCCCAGGGAAGACAATCTGCATGTATAGGTGTACGTAACCTGCAAGCATGCATGTATGCCCAAAAAGGTTGAATATGTCTTTCACATGAATGAGTGGGTCCAGAGAATGCCATGAAAACATTTCCCAGAGCATAACGCTGCCACCACCAGTTTGTGTTCTTCCAGCAATTGTTCCAGGGTGTTTGTTCTCTGATGTTTCTCATCTGACAAGCCAATGTCCATCCGTTTGATGAAGCAGGAAATGTGAATCATCAGTGAAGACAACCCTTTGCCAATCAGCGGAGGTCTAATTCCGATACTGCAGCGAAAATAGAACCAGTCCTTTACTGCCAATGCAACTCCATTAGCAGAGGTCCAGTGACCATATGTCTAGTTCGGAGCCCATGTTGTTTTAGAATCATGTCTGGTAGCCCTCTGGTTCATTTTGGTGGTGAGATGCACCACTGTAGTGTGTCAGTCCGCCCGTGCGCACCTTAATCTCTCACATCAATGGCACATGGTGCTCTGCAGTTATCATGTCACTTATTTGCTATGGTCCACTCACGATACACTTTCACCGCAGCAGCACGTGAACAGTTCACAAACTGCATAGTTTCAGAAATACTGCTACCGTTGGCCCGAAAACCAATTATCATTCCTTCTTTTCCCATGACAGCAACAAGGTATATGTGTACAGACAGCCTATCACACACCTTATATACCCACCAAGCCAGCTCACCACACGTTATTTCCTTCATGAGCTACCGACGTCAAAAGTAGCGTTGGGCATGAATATTCGAATTGCGAATATTAATCGCGAATATCGACACTTCGAGAATTCGCAAATATTTAGAATATAGTGATATATTTGGAATTTCGAATATTCTAGATTTTTTCTAATCAGTAACCTCCCTTTTTGCTTGTGGGCCAATGAGAAGGCTGCAATGTCTTTGTCTGAGCTTAGTAACATCCCTAGCAACCAATAGGAAAGTTGCCTGCCCCTTACTATATAAGAAACTCCCCAGCAGCCACTGTATGCAGTATTTTGCAGATCTGAGAGAGAGAGAGAGAGAGAGAGGCAGCAGTGTCATTGCTGTGCTCTGTGCTTTCCTGTGTCACATTACATAATATAGTTAGATAGTTAGCTTATATATATAATACAGATAGTTAGTGGGAGATAGTCAGTGAAGGTTAGATAGTGATATAGTGTAGCTGATAGGTTCCAGTGCAGGGTGTTAGGTAGTGTGATAGGTTCTGCTGTCCATACATACATGCTACATACATAATGCTGTGATGTCACAAGTTCCCAACAATACTTAGTGCACCAATCACTAGTATGTAGTAAGACCTGTTAAAATGTGAAGTTGCACGTATTGCGCCAAACTATTTGCATCACTAGTACCGATTTCGCAATCGCAAATATATCAGAGCGCTCTATCTGCATATAAAGCTATTGTAATGTTTTTCTCCAGTCTCAGGAAACTTCTAGCAGCTTGAAAAATATAGCTATAGTGACCCACGCCTGTATTTCGTGCACATTACGCAAATATTACATTGCCAATTTTTCGCAATCAAGAAAATAATCTCGAATTCGCGAATATATGACGAATATTCTACCAAATATTTGTGAAATATCGCGAATTCAAATATTGCCCCTGCCACTTATCACTAGTCAAAAGTTGGAATTGGCCCTAATAATGTGACTCAACTGTGTATAGTGCACAAGTAGTTTAGTATAGTATAGTAGTTTAGCCAAAATGTATTAATAGTAGAAAATGTTGATGTGAAATACACCAGTCAAGAAGGCCGCTGTGTTGATAGTCTGGTTGAAAGATTGCTTTGTTTCCTTACCTATACAGTAATAAATGTAGATCTCATCAGGGCAGAAGTGGCAGCGCGGTGGCTCAGTGGTTAGCACTGGTGCCTTGCAGCACTGGGGTCCTAGGTTCAAATCTGACCAAGGACAACATCTGTATGGTGTTTGTATGTTCTCCCCGTGTTTGCATGGAGTTTCCTTCAGGTTCTCCAGTTTCCTTCTACACTCCAAAGACATACTGATAGGGAACTTAGATTGTGAGCCCCATTGGGGTCAGCTTGATGCTAATATCTGTGAAGCGCTGCAGAATATAGTACCGCTATATAAGTACATAAAATTAATAAATATTCTACTATGTAAATGCCATTCATTTGTATACTAACATATACCTAGTAAATGTTTTTCAGTTACAATTCTACCAACATCCAAACTTTCGGCGAGGTCAATCTGCCCTTCTAGTAAGAATGAGGAGAAAACGTGGTGTAAAGAGAGCACTTCCCAATACATCCATCTCTGAAGGTGGCAGAAGAGACAATAACCACAAAAGACGAAAAGGTGATAAGATATAAATTACAAAAAGAAGACTGTTTGCCATTCTACATCCAATCAGAGCTCTTCCCCATGGGAAGCTCCACATTACCCTTAGCCACAAGATCATCAGTACATCTACATGGATTACCTACCAGTTTAGACACCTTATACTGAAGCCATGGGAGCAGCCACAGAGTAAATACAGCTACAACTCAGACTTCATCCTTAAATAATTTATTCAAACATAAGACAAGACGTCCACCAACATCAGACATGAATCTTCCAGATGTAATCTCACAATCAGTTATTTTTTATATGCCTGCAGCCTGCCCCTGAAACACAACATTCATACATACCTGCTTTATGCCGCTTTGGTCCTTCGTGCTGCCTCCGCTGGTTCCATCTTCTGGTCCCCTCATATCATAGTTAATTATAAATCTTCCGTTTCAGGGAGCAGGCTGTGGGAAAAATAATTATTACTGAAAAAGCCCTTTAATAGCTTTCCAGGACTACTGGATGTCACTGGCACCAACACTCCAAGATCTGCAATGCCTTAATCCCAGCAACTCAACACCAGAATGGAAAAATACATCATCTCCTGTTCCTTGTTGACCACACCACTTACAAGCCTTGGCCGCTATCTAAGAACTAGATCTATGATATCATCACTGATATGTTAGACAATAAAAGTTTGCATTTTCCTGCTTATTGCCTGGGAGTTAATTGTGCATCTCATTTTTCCATTGACATAGAACATGAGGGCATTTCTTCTGGGACATGATGTATTTTTTAGTGACACCATTTTAGGGTACGTAGAACTTGTATTAGCGGTTTGGGGATAGCAATAGATAAAACAATTTGGTCACTGATTTTGTACCTTAAAGGGGTATTCCCATCACAGACTAAGATATGCCCCCATTGTCTGATAGGTGCGGGTCCCAGAGTTGGGACTGAGAATGGAGCGGGGAAGGTGGTGGCCAGAGGACCCTGGGTTGGGGTCCGGCCACTGCCAAACACTTTCTCCATAGAAGTGAATGGGAGCGCACCGCGCTTGCGCAGCCACCAGCCAGCGCTCAACTATTTCCGTCAGCCCCATGCATGCGTAGTGCGCCTTCCACAACTTTCGGGGCTCCATTCTTCGTGTCCTATCTCTGGGACCCACACCTATCAGATAATGTGGGCATATCCTAGTGATATGCCCCCATTGTCTGAAATGGGAAAACCCCTTTAAATGTAAGATTTTCATCATACGGCATAACTATCATGTGACTAATTCCATGGGTCAGTATGATTAAAGCAATACTAAATATATATAAATTTGTTTTTTAACTACTGTTGGCTTTCGCACAATAATAACATGTCTCATGCCGTCGGATTCCAAGAGCCATAACTTATTCATTACAATGTATTACCTTTTGAGTAAGGGGAATGGGGAAAAAGCTTTGTTCACCAGCAGGTATAAATACTAGTGTTGAGCGAATCGGGATCAGACCGCTGTATCCAAACCCGATTAGTTTGAAAACGTTATTAACAATGAAGCATCTGTACTACAGTAAAATGTATGGGCTCCTGCTGTGCTCCCTCAATGTCAACATCAGGTTGGTCATCGTCACAGCCAATCATTGGCCGCAGCGGTAACCAGCTACCCTTAGGCCATGACAAATGGTCACATGACGCAAGGTGAGACAATCATCACTGTGGCCAGTGATTGGCTGCAGCGATGTCAAACCCGATGTTGACATTGAGTGAGCACAGCAATGCATGGCAGGCCTGGAGGAGAAAGAAAGGGGAACCAGAGCCAGGAAGCAGGTAAGTAAGCTTCCTTTTACAGGTCTGGCTGAGAGCGTGGGTCTGTATTCTCATATGTTTTTTTTCATTTGGATTTTATAAAAATGATAAAAAATGGAGTCCCTGGCGAATACTCTCAGAGCTAATCGGTCTATCAGAGGCCTCTGCATCGGAGATAGGGAATATAAGCTATCCCTATTCGCTGACGACCTACTTATTTACCTGTCTTCCCCAGAATAGGGCTGCCTTCTGTGTTAACTGAGTTTGAGACTTTTGGAGCGCTTTCTAATTTTAAAGTTAACGTCCACAAGTCTGAGATTCTGAATATCACTCTACCCTCTAGAGAAGCCACTTCCCTTAAGGATTCGTTCTCGGTCAAGTGGGCCCCCGCTACATTAAACACCTGGGTGTATACTTATCCCCTGACCCTTCCCATCTGTTCAAACTTAATTTCTTGCCTCTGGCTCACTCCATCGACTCCAATCTCCAGTCCTGGTCGAGGTTGAATGTCTCCTGGTTTGGCAGGATTAACACCTTGAAGATGGATGTATTACCGAGACTCCTTTATTTGTTCCAGACGATTCCCTGCCACGTTCCCCTCTCCTTCTTCACACGTCTTCGACGTTCTGCGTCGCGTTTTGTGTGGGGACGTTCCAGAGCAAGGTTAAGTCACCATCTCATGATCCGGGCTAAGTCATGTGGTGGAATGGGAATGCCCAATTTCTTAGCCTACTATAGGGCAGCAATAGCAAACTGTGTGCTTGACCTGGTCCACGGCAAAGACGCAAAGTTATGGGTGGAGATGGAACATACCTTGGCGCCCGATCTAGTACCCTATGTTTTCTGGTTGCCAAAGGGTGTCTTGAGCCGCTTACCTCTCCGTGACCTTTCACCTTTCCTGTCCTCTATGCTGGATACCTGGGCCAGGTTCGCCTACAAAACAAACCTGGTCACGGCCCCTGGTCCCCTTATGAGTTTATCCGCTCACCCAGATTTACCCCCTACGCTCCGGGCTATTCCCACTCTACCTCAGATTAGGGTTCGAGATGTTTTCCCTACGTCGGGGTTTATTGACCTCACAGCCATGACACACATCCTTCCTGACTCCCCTGGACGCTGGTTTTTATACCTCCAACTGCGTAACTTTGTTAGATCTCTGGCACCTGGATCGCAGCTCTCATCCCCCTTTCTGATTTTGAGAAGTTATGTGACATGTCCTCTGCTCCTGGACATTCTATTTCTCTGATCTACGCCATTCTAAACTCTGGGGAGATCGGGGACAAACCTGAAGCTATCCCTGGTCCGACTAGGAAGATCATTTCGGCTTGGGAGATGGAATTGGGGAATCCCCTTTAACCTGAACAATGGAACAGATCGCTGTTGTTTACCCATAAGTCTTCACTTTCCTGTAAGATTCAGGAACTCAACTACAAGATCTGGTCTAGATGGTACAGGACCCCAGTCAAACTACATCAGTTTTACCCTTCTGTCCCTGATACCTGCTGGCGCTGTCTTGGTTCCAGAGGTACCATGATCCATATATGGTGGGAATGTCCGGGTGTGGCCCCGTTGTGGATGGATGTTTTTGGGTTATACAACGCCTTATATAAGGCCTCAGTGTCCCCGTCTCCGTTGATCGCACTTCTATCAATCTTTCCAGGTAGAATTAAGATTGTTAAACGAAATATACTTCGATTTTTTGTTATTGCTATGCGTCAGATCATCCCGCGTGCCTGGAGATCGGCGGACAGCCCTCAACGGATTACTTGGTCTGTTGCTATTGATCACCTGGCCCAAATGGAGGAGCTCTGTGCCTCCGATCAGGGACGGGGACCCATGCATTTTAAACAATGGGAAGCATGGTACCAGTTCCGTGGCTCAAGCGCCTTCTCAAGATGGTTGGCTTCTGGTACTGTCTCGTAACTTGGGCAGACGCCTTTGATTGATTAGATATGACACGGACCTTGTTCCCCCCCTTATCCCTTCCCCCAGCTTCCCTTCCTTCTATTCTTTGTCTTGTCTACTCTGTATTGTCTCCCTCACATGTTATTACTATGTGACAACCCCCTCTCCTCCATACTAAACATACATTTCAGATGTTTCACATATGTCTCCCTGCGAGGAGTATTTTACCTATTTTTCAAACTTGCTGTAATGTTATACTTCATTGCTCTCAAAAAAAAAAAAAAAACTTCAATAAAGACAAATTGAACCATAAAAATGATAAAAATAAATAAATGCTTTATATTGTTACAAAAAACTTTAGTAAAAACCATAGCAATTATAGCACAAGGGAAGATCGACCCTACCAGGTCAAAACATAGCAAATTGGCATTAGGTATTACCATACATAGCAACTTTATTAGATGCTGCAACCAAGGCTTGTAACTATTCAGCTCGGTGGACTATGTTGGAGTGAAGTTGCTTGCAATGTCCATAACTCAGACCTAGCAACTCAACGCCAACCATACAGAGATTGGCAAAAATACATAATCTTCACCACGTTCCTTGAGTCATGTGCAGTACCCGAGACCTGGGGTATTATATTATATACCCCAGTATATTGTTGTGCATTATGTATTTTATTGTTAGCTTCTAGCCATAGTTACTAGGCAAGGAAGGATGGCAAAGGTTGTCAGGAACGGCGGATTACCACCCTGTTCCTCCCTAATTGGTAGGAATGGGCTGGTCCGACTCCCTGACAAAGACAGATAGGAGAGGAAGCAACTTGCAAAGCTCATGCTCCTGTTACCTTATCTCCAGAGAGTACTACTCCTTGAGGATACAGACAGAGTGAACTGCTCCATCAACATCTACAGACACTGAAATAGGGTGGGGGACTACATCAAAGTCACCCATCACCAAACAACTACTGGACCACAGTATCACCTAATTGCTGAATTACCACCAACCAACCTGCTGCCATGTCCTTGCTGGTACAAGAGAAGAACTGCACTAAAAGCCTGCTGCTACTGTATGCATTTCAAGTTCTATGTTACGCTTCGTAAAAAAGACTGTTACGTTTAACTCTGGCCTCATTCTTCAGTGCTATAACTTTCACTGTAACAGACCCCAAGGAGAGATGGCCTATTGTAGGACTCTGTGACACTACAACACTATATCAGGACTACTACCACTCCTATCCTCTACACTGGCTCCTCAGGGGGTTACTGCACAGGTCACTCACAAGTCTCAGGTATATATATAGAACTGGATACATATTATCATCACTGGTATGTTGAATTAAGATTTTTGTTTTCCTGCTTATTACATGTCAGTTATTCAGCGCATTTCACTTTAGATTTCGTTTTGTATACAATAAAAATAAAATCCCAGTACAAAAAGACTGATTTATGAAGTCCTGCCATTTGAGATCGGTAATTTTTTCGGTTAGTGATCCACTGAATTTGACCATCTTCTTCCTCCTTTTCCAAAGCAAGAAATATGTCACCATCCTATTCGGGTCCCTTCTGCACACTGGCCCACAGTCTGGTCTACACATGAACCTGGCTAAAAGTTAGACCTGAAATGTCGACATACCGTAATTATTGAATCAGGTGACTTCAGGCCTAAAAAGGTGAAAGGTAAGCTCTATTCCAAATTACCTGGTAGAAAGGTAAGACACTGTGGCTCTAAAAACTTAAAGGGGTTTTCTGACATTTTAATACTGATCCTCTGGATAGGTCATCAGTATCTGATCAGTGGGGGTCCCACACCCGGCACCCCTGCCGATCAGCTGTTTGAGAAGGCAGCGGCGGTCACAGCAGGCCTTCTCCAACTTTTCCTAGGCTAGTGACAACATGTCACGTGGCCTAGGCCATAGAAGTGAATGGGGCTCAGTGAGGTACCAAGCACAGCCACTATACAATGTACGGTGCTGTGCTTGGCAAGCCCTTGTTCACACATCAGTTATTTAATCAGTTATTTCTATCAGTTTTTGTGAACCAAAACCAGGAGTAGAGGCTACACAGAGAAAAGGTGTAATGAAAAGATCTGCAACTGTTCTGTGTTTTTGACCTACACCTGGTTTTGTCTCACAATAACTGATGAGATTCACTGACCAAATAACTGACGTGTGAACAAGGCCTAAGCTTCGAGAGGGCAGTGACGCTCACAGGAGCACCAATGCCTTCTCAAAACAGCTGATCGACAGGGGTCCTGGGTGTCGGAACCACACCGATCAGATACCGATGACCTATCCGGAGGATAGGTCATCCTCATCAGTATTAAAACGTCGGAAAACCCTTTTAACTGAGTTGAGTGCCCAGACGATTGCTGGAGTCCCAAAGTCCCAAAATTCCAAAGTGATATCAGGTTTTAGAATCCTTTTTGCTTTTTTTGGTGAATTTGGCCGCCTCACCAACAGTAGCAGCACCAGAGAGACATAATGATTAGGACAACAGAGGTACAACTTCTACCCTGTGCGCCAAAACTGAACTATTGTAATATAATTGTGGCTCATGTAGCAGCAGCAACTGATGACATCAACTCCAGAGCTGTTCATTTTACAAGCCCATGTGATAATCTGCATCTTCTACTAACCCCCAGGATTGTTGTGCTTTGTACCATATGCCAAATTTTCAATCTTTTCTGTATGTGCCAAATATTGTGAATATCACCATAAATCCTAAAGCAAGAGAATAACTTTGATCTTCGGTATTTCTTCTATTTGAATGGTATTCATGCTAACAAAACTGCTGCATGTTAATGGGCTGCACAGGAGAAGATAACAAAATGATGCCCCTTTCTCTGGTAGTCCCTTAGAGGTCGAGTGGAAAGTCAGCGTGCAAGAGCAACCTGCTGCTCCATTCATACGGGGGAACAGGATCCCCATTCTCAGGATCAGTGTTGATCCCATCAATCAGACCCCCACCAATCCGACACGTAAAGGGGTTATCCCATGACTAATGTAAAAAATGAAAATCAAATCATATAGTACATGAAAACCTCTTTCTAACAAAGCTACAACCAGCCCTGTACCTCACATGGATCCAGAGATATCCCCATTCATTGCTAGATTTACATCAAGCTGACAGCTCAGGGGAGTGTCTTCTCTACTGCAGCTCAGGGGGCGTGTCCATGCTCTACCTATCACAGCTCAGGAGGCAGTGAAAGGATGAAACTGAGCATGTGCGGCCATCTTGGTGTGCAGGACAAAGAAAAAACAAACAGAAGGTGGCGCTATACAAATACATTTTATTGAATAACTCAGGGGCTATGATACATTTTTAATTACATGCAATTACGAAAGTATTCAGACCCAGTAGCCGGTTTGAAAACTGTGGAATATTTTCCGTGGGACAACCCCTTTAAGTTGAAACATAGCAAAACCTCTTTGAGAAGGCAAGATAATCTACAGCTACAATATTTTGTCATTCGAAGACCAAAGAAAACATGAAGGAAATGAACTAAGAAAAGTATGCACAGAGCCTCAGCCTTACTACTGAAGTAATGGCCTTTACCAGTTTGTGCTTATTGAGGCCATATTTACATGTCGCTTTTGCTATGGTTTTTTGTAAAGTTTATAGCTAAACTATAGAGCTTCATAGTTTTATAAAAAATTTGCAGCAAAAGCCATAGAAAGAGTGGCACATGTGAAGATCTACCCTACAATATCTATATACAACTAATTGACATTTGGCATTAACATTAAAGGGCTTTACTGGTACTTAGATATTGATGGGCTATCTTTAGGATAGGTCATCAATATCAGATCGGTGGGGAGCCCAGCACTCAGTACTCCTACCAATCAGCAGTTTTTGCAGCTTGCGGCACTGGAAACTGTACAGTAAGTGGAGCCGGAAGCACAAGGTTTCATACACTGTGCCGGAGTACTGCAGTGTATGCCAGCTCCAGAGATTACAAGGATGGAGTCCTCCGTCCACTGTATATTTTTGGCCACCAGAGGATGCCAGGCCTCCACCGATCTGATACTGATATTTTTACACAAATTTTTTGAGTGTTACAATTTACTATGTGTATCTTGAGTGTGTAAGTGGCGGCTGAGAACCCCAAAGCAAAAATACCCATGGTTTTACTGCACATTTCCTTTGTTTTGCGATGAGGTTTGTGGCGGCGTGGCTTGGACAGCTGAACCAGTTTGAGATCATAGGGCAGATGAATTATAAGTATTCATGCCACTTTTGTGGATTAAAAAAGTTGCAAATTTCGGTGTGCACCGTATTTGTGGTATCAATTGCCACTTTTTAACTTCTTGCCACTTTTCAGAAGTGGCTACAAAAGGGGCTTGGTGAGAGGGTCAGGCCATGGGGCCAGATTTACTATAATAAAGTTCAAATCTACATGGGCTCATAGCCGCTAACAATCGGCGGCACCCTATTGAAGGGTTAACACATTTTGCAGCACACCCTGCTGAGCCCAAGTCCAGCCACTTCCTCACGTCAGGAGACAAACTGTTCTGCAGTTTGCTCCGTCTATCAGTAAATAGAAATGTGTCCATGGGAACTGATGAAAAACATAAAAATGATAAAATGAGAAGTGCTTCCCTCTCTGCCTCGACACTGTGACAGTAGAATCTGTCCACATGTGAGCCACTACCGAACCTTATAGAACAGGACACCAGCTCCCCAAACCACGTGCACCGATCCCACTCTGACCATGAGGAAAACGTTGAAATATTCATTAAACAGTAACTAAACTTTTATACAAGTTACTTTTAAACTCTCCCCAAAATAATTTGGTCAATATATTTTATTAATGAATTATGTTGTCATTAATGAAGTATCTTATTTTCTCTCGCTGGCTGTGACGCTCTCCGCTGCGATTGGGCAGCTCACAGCCAGGGAGAAGGAGACGCCCATTGAGAAACAGGGCCGTCTCCACCCGGTACCGATAATATTAATTTACATAACGGGCGGGAAAAGTAAAAGGGGGGCACAGCAGGCAAACAGAGCGGCGCACAAAGAAACTAGTAAGTGACCTTACATCCCTTCACTATGCCCTACACAACCCACTACTTATTTGATAATCTCTGGACCCGTGAAAGGTCCTCTTTAAGAAAAATGTCATATTCATTATCTTTTTCATGGAGTAAGCTGTACCATAATGTTCGGGTACGGCCACACGGTCAGGTTTCCTGACGCAGTTTAGGAAGATAAAATCAGAAGTTTGGTTTTGCTGTAGACGTCACCCACTGCATTACAAAGTGTGAAATCCACAGAATAAATTGACATTGTGCAGATTAGATCGATTTTGATGCAGATTTTTTGCACTGCGTGTGGATGTGAATTGTTTATATTTCATACGCTTTGCTGCTACTGTAAGGCTAAATGTACACAATCATGATTGAGTGCAGAAAATCTGCACCATAGGCCATGTATATTGTGTACTATGAACATTTGAAATTCTCATGTACAAGATGCAGATTTTTTTGGTGTGGATTTTGACCCGTAGGATAAGAGCGCCGTACATTTAGGAACTAAGTCTGAAATCCCAGCGTCGTACAGTTACGGCGCACTGATGGGGCGGGTGCAGGAGCTGCACCTGCCCGATCAGCGGCAGGGGTCCGGCAGTCACTGATAGCCAGATTCCTGCTGTATGTGCCGGGATCGGTGAAAACACAGATGCCGGCGCAGTAAACTTTGCACTGCCCTGGTCAGCGCTGACCGCGGCACGTGCGGAATCCTGCCAGGTCCAGGGTGGCCATCGGGTCCCCACACTGCTGTGATGGGGACCCGATGGCAGGGAAGGCAGCTTGATGCCTTCCTTAGGCATCGAGGCTGTTATCCCTGTGAGCCTGTGAGATCCGGCCCCCTGGATCTCACAGGCCAGAAGGCTGTAAGTGTACTACACTGTGTAATACACTTACAGCCAATGCATTGCAATACAGAAGTATTGTAACGCATTGTACAGGGGATCAGACCCCAAAAGTTGAAATCTCAGAGTGGGACAAAAAAAAAGTAAAAAAAAAAGTTTAAAGGGAATCTGTCACCAGGTTTGAGCCCTGTCAGCTAAACATATGCTGACGTTCAGGGTCTCATTAGCATGCCTAATATGGGCTCATCTAAACAAATGGTAGCGTTATTTTGTCAAAAAACAGGTTTAACTAACCTGTCAATCACACATATAAGGAGCCCAAGGGGAGGTCCAGCGATGCAGGGTGCCCGGCCGCAGACATCGCTGTATGTGGCCAGCGCCGCCTCCAAATGCTCCGTGCCGCCTCTCCCTCCCCCTCCTCCTGCTGTAAGCGCTGGCTCGTACGCACACGGCGCGTGCGCACTTCACTTCAAGAAGCCGATCCAAGAAGTCCGCGCGTGCGCAGGGCATGCACCCGTGCGGACTTCTTGGATCGGCTTCTTGAAGTGAAGTGCGCAGCGCCGTGTGCGCATCTGACAGCGCTACAGCAGGAGGAGGGGAGGAGAGGCGGCACGGAGCATTTGGAGGCGGCGCTGGCCACATACAGCGATGTCTGCGGCCGGGCACCCTGCATCGCTGGACCTCCCCTTGGGCTCCTTATATGTGTGATTGACAGGTTAGTTAAACCTGTTTTTTGACAAAATAACGCTACCATTTGTTTAGATGAGCCCATATTAGGCATGCTAATGAGACCCTGAACGTCAGCATATGTTTAGCTGACAGGGCTCAAACCTGGTGACAGATTCCCTTTAACACAATAAAAAATTTAATGTTTCATTTAAAAAAAACAAAAAACTGAATTGGTGCTTAAAGGGCTTCTGTCACCCCCAAATGTGCAATTTTGAGTAGCTGACATTAGCTATTTGTTAATGTCAGCTGATTTCAAACATACCTTTCTTACCTTAATCTGAGCTTTATATTTCCTAAAAATCATACTTTTAAAACATGCTAATTCTCTTCGCTACCAGCAAGTTGGGCAGGTACTTGCTGGTAGCCGCCGCATCCCTCTGCTGCTGATAGACAGGGCCAGCGCGCTCTCCTCCACCCGCTGGCCCTGTCTTCTCCTGAATTCCCGCGCCTGTGCCGTACCATTCCACAATCGACGCAGGCGTACTGAGTGGAGGACGGGCGCTTGCCAGCTCCGTCCTCAGTGGCAAGTGCCCGTCCTCCACTCAGTACGCCTGCGCCGATTACCATATAAAGTGACAGATGTCAGATTTGCCAAAAAAAACGGCCTGGGTGAAAAGTGGCTCGGTACTGAAGGGGTTAAAATCAAATTTATTTATTTATCTAATTTATTTTATTTTTCTGGACCAAATTTTTCCATTCACTTAAATGGGGAGAGTAAAATCCACATGCGGAAAATCCATACCAAATCAGCATGCAAAGCTGCATGGAAATCCGCACACGGATTTCCCTACGAACACCTGTGGATTTCAGTGTGGCTTCTCTGCGCATAAATCCTGAACTTGTGCATTTACCCTAAAACTCGGCATATTTTCTGTCCACAATTTCGAGGTGATAAATATGCAGCATATATGCCCTGTACGGACGTACCCAAAGGCTGGAAACACAGGTGTAGTTTTTATGGCAGTTTCTGATCCGGTTTTTCAGCCACATATGGGAGTAGATCCAAAAAAAAGGAAAGTTATAAAGGAAAGACTGATACTTCTTGTCTCCTTTGTATCCCCTCCTGTGTTTAGCTCAAAACATTGCATCTCAAACTGCCCCAAAACCTGATTTTAATCTTAAGGCCCCCTGCAGACGAGCGTGAGCGGATTAAGTCTGTATGCGTTGCGGATGCGTTCAGTGGAAACTGTGCGATTTTACCAGCAAATCCATTCAGTTTTGCCTGCGATTGAGTTCAGTTTTAATTGCGCGGGTGCAATGCAATTTACTGCGTTTTGCACACGCGTGATAAAAAACTAAATGTTTACAAACAACATCTCTTAGCAAAAATATATTTGGAGAAGCGGCTTCACCCAGCAGAGGACTAATGGAATGGAGGTGCTCACCTAGTTGCCTTCACCCCAAGGCGTACAAATAGATACTCACAACACTTGATCGATTCAAGGGGCACACTCCAACATCAGGATCATACGTTTAATTCAATTCAATATAAAACCACAATATAAGACACTATTAAAATCGCAGCTCACTCGAAAAGCCCACACTTAAAATAGCTAGCTACCATATATCTTCATATCAGTGCAAATATGCGTGAACCTGTGCACAAAATGTTAGGTCAGTAGCGCCCAACTGATAAGTGAATTGTGCAAAATGAGCAAAATGTGCAAATTGTGCAAATTACAAACTTGCTAAAACCTTGATAAAAACTTGCCAAAGGAGGATTAGTAGTTCAACGTCTCTTGGTAGGGATAGCTTATATTGTCTGGCCAAGTTGTAGATACGGGGTGATAACAGTTGCACCAGGTAGTAAAATAAAGTTCCAATATTAGTCCGATAGTTCGTGCTATTACGGGCACTTGCTTACCTCCCTCTAGAAGAAGGAATTCGTGCAGCCTTCCCCGCGCGTACGTTATCCCCAACACCACTGGCGTCCCACGTGGTGTAGGTCTTCCCGTGGCGTCCCACGTGACCGGAAGGGGAGCGGGTTAGAGCGCTTCAGGGAGGATCGCTGCTTCCAGGTCCTAGCGCCCTCGGCTTCTATGTTGTCTATAGGCACCGGTCGCTATAATAGAGGGAGGCTTTATAAATGATCAAAGTTCCTCAATGATTTCACAGCACCGCTCAGTAATCCCAAACGCGTTTCGGGGAGACCCCCTTCTTCAGTGGAACTGTTTGGCTGGTCAGAAACCACTTTTATCCAGTGGGCCGTTAAGGACATAAATTGTTCTTGACCGGAGTTACAGCTCCACACGTCGGCGCTGCCATGCACGTTGGTAGACACTGACACGCTCAAGGACTAGCCCACCTTCTACATATTTGTGCAGGGCTGGTACTGCTTTTTTGGCAAAGAAATTACAGCTCTCCACCTCGGCTCAGCACAAGCCATCAGTTCTCTAAAAGGTGCAGAGTCCATCATTTGAAAAGGGAGGGACTGCACCATCAGCAACTTGGACAGGAGCACATTTAGCTTCTGTGCCATTGGATGCGTGCACGCATACTGCTGTCTCTTGGCAATCGCTTCGGTGATTACTGACGGAATGACTGATGAGTAGGACGAGGAGGAGCAGGAGCATCACGACGGGTAGATGATGGGAAGGACAGACAGCTCTCTTCAGCTGAGGTGGTGGAGCCTTGACTGCCTGAAATCGGATGCATGCCACCTGTTGCTGTGTCAGGCTGGACCACCACATTGGAGCCACAGTTCTCCCAGGCCACTTTATGGTGACGCTGCATATGTTGACGCAGGGCCGTGGGGCCAACATTGGCACCCTGGCCACGCTTCAACTTCTGCCCACAGATTCGGCAAATGGCCATGTTCACCTCCTCCAGCGGCTTAACAAAAAACTGCCACACCGCCGAGTAGGTGATTTTACCCCCAACACTTTGCACTGACTGACTGCTACTGCCGCTGCCTCCGTGAACCCCTGCACCACTACTTTTCGGGCAGGTATGCTGCTGCGAAGCGGGTAGTCTACCCCGGGCAGGTTTGGCTCCCGACCTCCCACTGCTGACTCCCGGCCACGCTACCGACTTGCTGGCTCTGCCACTGCCTCGCGCACAAGCTGCCACCCTCTTCTCCCGATGATGATGAAGCCCCATCGTCACCCGGCTCCCAATTGTGATCGGCTACATCATCATCGAGTACTGTCTGCACGTCACTAATGTCCTCCTCAACAGTCTCTGAGCTAGGAGTCTGACAGCTCGCAACACCAGCTCCCACGCCACTTTCCTCATCACTACTTGCCTGCCTACTGGAGGAAGCGGCGGATGTCTTCTCCAGATCTTGGCTGGGCAGTAGCTGCTGTCTGTGCTCTAGTAGCTTGTCCTCGCTGTATAGTGGAGCTGAGCCCACAGCATTTAATACTTCTCTGGCTGAGGGAACAGAAAAGGAAAGAGGTAGGTTGAGGACAGGTGAGGGCACAAGGTCTGCTCCCGGGCCATGCCAACTAAGGTTTGTGTGGTCACGCCCCCTTACTGTGCTTACACCAGAAACATTTAGGCCTCTGCCCCTCCCCTGTGCAGGGCCTGTCACTTCTCTGTCTGACATACTGTTAGATCACATAAATAAATAAATAAATAAAAAGGAAATTAATACACCCCAAAAAAGACTTTAGAACATATAACTGCACCGCTGAACGGCAAATAAGCCCTTACTTTTTTCCACTAATACACCCAAAAAAGGCTTTAGAACATATAACTGCAACGCACAAGAGCTAATAAGACATAGAAATATTTCCTAGTAATACTGCCTGTTAATGGCTGTATCAAACAGCACTTGCATCCCAATAAAAAGAATGGTTTGCTGGAATTACAGAGGTATCAGCTATTGTAAACCTGAAAGCAGCAGTATAACGGCAATTTGGATCTGCAGTCAGTGCAGCAAGGTGTAATAGGATTGTTCCTATTACCCAGGCTGTACACTTCCCTATTGGACCCTGTTCTGCTTCAATACTGTGGAATGATTCCTCCCTATCCTTTCCCTACACTTCTAATGCCTGCGCCGAATACAGAGCGGCGGCGCAGGCGCAGGATTTCGCAAGGAGACAGTGCCGGAGGCAGCAGAGGATCGCTGCCCGGCACTGTCAATCAAGGAAAGAAGGGGCGTGGCAGCAGGTTGGCGCACGGAGCCTCTAGGAGCAGGGCAACGCCCCCCCTGCTCCTAGAGGCTAATTTACATATTATAAAAATACGTTTTTTTAGCATAAATATAACTCGGATTTACATAAAAAACACATTATCAAGCTGCTCTGACATTAGCACATAGCTAATGTCAGACAGCTTATAATGTGTAAACCTGATGACAGAAACCCTTTAAAGTCATTTCCTAGCACTCTCCCTAGCGCCTGCTGACGTCTCTCCCTGCACTAAGTACACTGGAAAAAAGCTGAATCCAAGATGGCTGAGGCTATTTATAGGGCTGTGACATCACAGGGCTGATTGTCATTGTGGGTGATCCCGCCTTCCTAAAGTTCCTTTCTCCATGTCCTTAAACGTGCAGCAGCCATTTTAGAAAAAAATGTGATTCGTTACCACGAAGCATCAGGAAATTCGGATTTAGTGCAAATCGAATTTTTCCTGAAATTCGTATCGAATTCCACTTCGTCAACTTCGATTCGCTCATCTCTACTCCATATCTATTAAATGTGTTAAGGATATAACTTCATGATTAAGAATACCTGAAAGTGTCTCACCTGGTGCTGCTGTAGAAAATGGATAGGTTGGTATAAGCAAAAGAAAGCTCAAGATAACATGTGCATTCGTAATTCTGGAAATGCGCTGTTGTGATGTGGAGATGGAGTGTCTTAAAGGGATTGTCACTTCAGCAAATGGCATTTATCATGTAGAGAAAGTTAAAGGGGTATTCCCATCACAGATAATGGGGGCATATCACTAGGATATGCCCCCATTGCCTGATAGGTGCGGGTCCCACCTCTGGGATCCGCACCTACAACGAGAACGGAGTGGCTCCGTCGACCACCAAGCATTGCTCCTATCTAAGTGAATGGGAGCGCATGTACGGCCCCTGCTCCAATTCATTTCTGTAGGGCAGACGGAAATAGGTGAGCCAGCGCTCGGCTATTTTCGGCGGCCCCATTAGAACGAAAGGAGGGGGGCTGTGCATGCGCAGTGTGCCCTCCACTCATTTGCTCGCTGCATTCTCGTTGTAGGTGCGGGTCCCAGAGGTGGGACCTGCACCTATCAGACAATCGGGGCATATCCTAACGATATGCCCCCATTGTATGTGATGGTAAAACCCCTTTAATACAAGCCACTTACTAATGTATTGGGATTGTCCATATTGCTTCCTTTGCTGGCTGGATTCATTTTTCCATCACATTATACACTGCTCGTTTCCATGGTTACGACCACCCTACAATCCAGCAGTGGTGGTCATGCTTGCATACTATAAAAAAAAGCACCAGCTTATCTGAACTCCCACGGTCTCAGCCACCAGAGAGACCAACATGTTTTACTATACTATGCAAGCACCACCACCGCTGCTGGATTGCAGGGTGGTCGTAACCATGGAAACGATCAGTGTATAATCTGATGGAAAAATGGATCAAGCCACCAAAGGAAGTAATATGGATAATAACAATACATTAGTAAGTGGCTTGTATTAACTTTCTCTACATGATGAATGTCACTTGCTGAAGTGAGACGACCCCTTTATGTAGTTGCCAGAAGGTAAATATAAATTATACGTACAAGAGAAGCATCTAAGTCACTGTCTATATAATGGAGACGACAATAAAAGTCGAGACAAAGGAGAGAAAATAAAAGAAAAAAGGGGAGAAGAAGGATAAGGAGCCCAGGATTATCAATAGTCAGAGTAAGGCCTCATGCACATGGCCATTGTTGTGGTCCGTGTCCGAGCCGCATATTTTGCGGCTTGGACGCGGACCCATTTACTTCAATGGGGCTGCAAAAGATGCGGACAGTACTCCGTGTGCTGTCCGCATCCGTTGCTCCGTTCCGTGCCCCCACAAAAAAAATAAAGCATGTCCTATTCTTGTCCGTTTTGCGGACAAGAATAGGCATTTCTACAATGGGCCGCGTTCCGTTTCGCAAATTGTGGAATGGAACACGGAGCAGCTTCCGTGTTTTGTGGATCCGCAGTTTGCGGACATACGGAAATGGAATGCACACAAAGTACCTTCATTTTTTTTTGCGGACCCATTGAAATGAATGGTTCCGCATATGGTCCGCAAAAATAATGGAACGGACACGGAAAGAAAATACGTTTGTGTGCATGAGGCCTTAGCTGAAGATCTTATCTGTATTCGGGATCATAATCCCTGACAAGCGGAGCAGAGAAGGATGAGGCAGCTCTTTAGCTCAGTGCTGTGAAGTAACTTGTCCTCCTGTGTGATTAGGACAGGTTCTGTGTGTACTAACAGGACGGCAGCCATTTTATTTCTCCTAATGATTGCTCCCCAGACATTATAACTAATGAAAGGTATTTGGGAATATATTTATAATAAAGTAATGTTAAGTATTTTCATTTTCTTAATTCGTAGAGAACCTCTTTAAGGGGTTAAAATAGTAAACGGCCCCATAAAACTGTAACAAACCTGTTATATTTATAAATGTTGCTGTTTTTTATGTGCAGTTTAAAATGCGGAAAAAAACCCTCTGTGCAGAAGGCCTTGTGGACAACCCCCTCTCTGATGTCCTGACTGGCCGCATGACATGATGGGCAAAGGTTCCAGACGAATAAGACAAGGTCCAGCTAAATCAAATAATGAATATTTATAAATGAAATGAATGATATTTATATTAATGTTAATTGCCGTGATGTTAATTCGTTAAATAATAATTACTTAACAGATTAAACTTGAATTAATAATAAACAAAAATGTCCGCCTAAATCATGAGCGACTTCACCCAATGAATCGCGACAATAAATTGGAGGGGGAGCGGTTTGTTATCCTGCGCCGTGAATGCGCACTAACTCTTGTCTCCTTTTGGAACGCCATTGAAGAGAAGAGCCAGTCACCATCCCTGGAGGGCACCTGCAACTTTCCCCAGACATCATTCGCCGATGACTTCTCCGAACAAATTCTGTTGCCAGGTAAGGGTACTTTCACACTTGCGTCAGAGTGATTTGGCAAGCAATTCCGTCGCCAGAACTGCCTGCCGGATCCGACAATCTGTATGCAAACGGTCCGGATCCGTCCCACAAATGCATTGCATACCAGTTGTCATCCGGAAAAACTGATCAGTTTTTTTTTTTGAACGGATCTTTAAATACGGTATTTTTAATGCCGGATCCGGCATTCCAGCAAGTGTTCCGGAATTTTGGACGGAGATAATACCGCAGCATGCTGCGGTATTTTCTCCGTCCAAAAAACGTGCAGTGACTGAACTGAAGACATCCTGATGCATCCTGAACGGATTTCTTTCCATTCAGAGGATACAACTGATCAGTTCTTTTCCGGTATTGAGCCCCGAGGACGGAACTCTATGTCGGAAAAGAATAACGCTAGTGTGAAAGTATCCTAAGAAAACGATAACTTTATTATTACACACCTACATATATATAGAACCATGCCATCATGTGTTCCCTTCATTATATACACAATGCCGGGCCCATACAGACTTGTTGTGAGGAAACTCCTTTAAAAGGAATGTGTCAGAAGAAAATGATCTCATTCTTTTTATAATTTTGGTGATTTTTATTTATTTTCCATGTCACTATATTAAAAAAAAGATATCTACAATCCTGTGGTTTTCACACTGGTCTCTAGCAATAATAAGATGTTGAGACTTCCTGTTCTGTACAGGTAATATTTCTGTAGCCATCTCATCATCATCGCCGTCAGGATTACAATGACAGATATCACCTAGCTATAAATAACACAGGATCCACCATTCCCAGTAAATGATATCACAGCTTATCTCCTCCCTCCTCACCTCAGCACAGGTCACAGAGCCTGCCGATATCCCATAGAAGTCAGTGGCGTCCCTTCCTGTCCATTGTGCCCACGGCGGCTCCTCTCAGAAGAACGGGACGTCTTGAGATGTTTTAGGCCTTGTGTGAAAACTGCAGGATTTTAGGATTATATTCTAAATATGGATAGTGACATGGAAAAATAAAAATCACCAAAAATGAAAAGACAAATACTTAACATGAACTTGATTTAAAGGGGTTTTCTGAGATCTTGATAGGTCATCAATATCTGATTGGTGGGGGTCCGACACCCGGGACCCCCGCCGATCAGTTGGCGAGCGCCGCACTCTCACAGCTCACCAAGCACAGCGCCGTACACTGTATAGCGGTTGTGCTTGGTATCGCGCTCAGTCCCTTCACTTCAGTGGGGCTCAGCTTCTCATAGACCCTGTGACCGATGACCGTGATGTCACCTGGACTAGGGAACGCTGAGAGAAGGCCACGGCGCTTCAACAAGTACCAATCCCTTCTCAAACAGCTGATCGTGCAGGAGTCCCAGGTGTCGGACCCCCACCCATCAGATACTGATTATACAACGGAGCGGCAACGGCCAGAGCCCCTTTTGTAATTGGTGGTGGTACCCAGGTGTAGGAATGGCCGAGTGGTATAGGGTGACTTAAAATGTCCCTTCTAGTGTCAGAGATCGTCACGGTGCTCCTACCTGGACACGGCTGGACCCCAGGCGTTGGCTCCGAAGCAGACAAATAGGGGGGAATAATTGAGGAATTTGAAGAAATAATTGAGTCCAGACCTTGTGATGAAGTTGAACAGCAGCTTTACTTTGGTAAACGTTCTCCAAAACGGTTTACAGACTTTGTCTTGGTCCCAGCAGGCTTTAGCATTAAACTCTGGCAGGCAAACTCAACTCTGCTACATCTGTTGCTCTCTGATTCTGCTGACAAGGTAGCTGTATAACTTAGCTTCTTCTTTATGCTGCAACTTCTCTCTTGGTAGTCTGTCTCTTAATTATGCCAGGGAAAACTCCTCTTAGCTTCTGAGGCTCTAAGCTGTGGCCTCTACATCCAGCAGAGCTGAAGGTGCTCTAGCTGGCATGGCTTGGGCACGTCCAGCAGAGACGTGCCCAGCACGCCCTCCTTCCCCTAGCAAGGGGTAAGCTAGACAGCTCCTAGAAACTAGTCCCCACCCTTCTTGCCCATTCCTCCACAGAGAGGGGTGTTAGAATGGAATGGAAAGCTGTAGCTCTGCTGTATTTGCTGCCACCTGCTGGTGAACCAGGCACCTTACATTTGAACATAACAGTTACATTAGAAATGGGAATGCACAGTGTAGTGGACCTGAAATAAATGCATAGATGACATGATATTAGCCCATTAAAGACAGTAGTGGGGTGCCAAAGTGGTAATGCCCCTATCCAGAGACAAAATCGCAAAAAACCCCTTTAAAGTAGATTATTTTCTGATGACACATTCCCTTTAAGAAGTTCTGGTTGCTGACTGTTTTACAAAATATTATATATTATAATTATATATTTATTGAAAATTCCCTAACTTGTTTTTTTTTCTTTTTTTGAGAAACACAGAAGGACAACCACCATCATCCTTGACTGCCAGCCGCAAGTCCTGTCCTCCAGCTTTCCATGTCCTATGATACTAGTGACAAGAAGTCCATTCAGGACTCCTGGAAAGCCGGGTCACCTCCCTGACAGCTGTGAGGCCGCCATGTTATGTCACCCTCTAAAAAAAACATAAACTAGACCAAAACCAAGAGGGGGCTTGACTGAATCTTTAGACTTTTCCCCCAGAGTATACGTTAATGGCTCCTTTCCCTCTGGGACTCCACCACCATTACATATCACTATCTGCCCTCAGAGGTAGAGCAGCCCGCGGCGGGTCACAGTGGGCGGGCCGCTGACGGGTGAGCTCCAGCCCTCGGGTGGGTGTGAGTTGGGGCAGGAAGTGATTCTGTTGTGTGGGGACTGAATGGTGAGAGCATGTGAGGTGCTGCGGACGAGGAGCCTCTGTCGCCATGACTGACCACTGCTGCTGACACTGGAACAGCCGGGTAAGGCTTCCCTGCAGCGCCAGCTCAGAGCCGCGGTACCGCAGCCGCTTCTCCGCCGCCACATGGCAGAGGGCACGTGCTGGGAGTTGTAGTGCCACCGCACTTCTAGACGCTAGGTGCACACATAGTCAGTCTGCGGTAATGGAACAGATGGGACTGATTCCTGCCATGTTTTATGGAAACTCCAAGCTTTGAGCTAATGAGAAAAAAAGTTGTGGCAGGAAGAGGAGGGGTAAGTAACATGGAGGTGGAGGGGAAGAATGAAACTTCATTATCTGCTGGGGTGAGGGGAGGGGGTCCTGCCTGGCCACCCATGATAAGAGCCCATGTGCCAGGCACAAAAGGACTGTCTCCTGCAGCACGTGTGGGGGCGCTGTGCTGGAGTGTGAATAGGGGCAGACAGGTGGTCTTCACCAGGATCACTGACAGGAGGTGCAGACCGAGGACTGCCCCCATTATCAGAGCTTCTTCTCACATATGGACGCCTTTACATACGTACAGGTGAGTATCCGCAGCGCTGTGCTAGACTGTGGAGGGTAAGGCCACATACGGGTAGATTTTACGCAGCAGAAATTGTGGGTTTCCGCAGCAAAATCCGCAGAGATTAGTCGGGCAAGTCAAAGGGTGAAATCCATAGCATGAAGTGATATAGCAAGGATATAAAATCGGAGATGCGATTTCTTAAAATCGTGACCACTTTGCCGGTACCACGCAGTATAAAATGTGCATTGTGATATTCACAGCTAGTGTTAAGCGAACTTGTGTTTTAAGTTCTGCGTCCAAAGTTCGGGTTATCGAAGAATCCCGTTATGGATTCCGCTACCACGGACCATAACGGAATACTTCGATAACCTAAACTTAAAACACGAGTTCGCTCAACACTGTTCACGAAAGGCGGATATGCTGCTAAGGCTTGTGCGGCGAATCCGCAGCCTTGTGCGGCGAATCCGCAGCCTTGTGCGGCACCAGCAAATTGGATGATATTTTAAGTGAAAAAAAAAATAACCGTGGAGTAAATGGACCAGCGATTCGGCTTTGAAATCTGCACCATGTCGACGTATGCCGCGGTTCTCCATCCCCGATTTCACGCTTTGCAACAGAGCGCGCAAAATCCACCGCCGTTTCCGAGGCCAAAAAGGCGTGTAATTAATGTGTTATTTTTTTGCTGCCGACGCGTGGCAAAATCCAAAGAGGAAGTTCCCCGGTATTTTACATCCTGTGTTACACGTGCCAGCTTCAGCGGCATCTGGCGCATGCGCAGTGAAGCCAGGTGTTCTGGTTCATCCTCCTCCTGGAAAGCCAGGACAGTGGGACAAATCCGAAATCCAAGACCGCACGCGTGACAGCCGCCGCTTTATAACCCTGATGCTGAGAGGGCCCTCCGTACAATCCTATGTGGCGGCAGGTCCCCTTTAAACACCGCCGCGCGGTCGGAGTCTCGGTCCTGGTGCGGAGATGGCTCTTACAGTTTATAGAGCACATTTTTTCAGTTCTATTTTTACTTCTTCTTCTTCTTTGTCGGCCTGTGATAAGATTTATGGAGCTTTCTTTTCCCTGCTGATATCCCCTAAGGCCTCATGCACACCACCATATATCCAGTCCGCGTCTGATCTGAATCTCTTTGTAGATCGCATTCGACCCAATCATCTCTATACGGATGTGATCTGCGTGCTGTCCGCGGCCGTATGTCCGTCCCACAATAAAAAATGCCCCATTCTTTTCAGTTTTGCAGACAGTAAGGGCTCATGCACTCCTGCAGCCGCTGTTTTTTTTAATAATTCCTTCACCAATGTCCCATCTTTGCCCACAGTCTGGAATAGGACACGTTCTGTCTTTTTCGCGGGGCCGTGTAACGGACATACGGATGTGGAGAGCACACCGCGTGGTGTCCGTCCGCATCTTTTTTGGCCCCATTGAAATAAATGGATCTGCAAATAATGCAAGTTGGATGCGGACCAAAACCACGGTCGTGTGCATGATCCCTGATGGGCGTTTTTACAATAGGGCGGGAGGTGTAGAACTAGAAAGTACAGGACGCAAACGGCCGATGTGGGAAAATATGGACCGACTTAAAGGGATTGTTTTATGAAGTCAGTCCTTGTTCATATTCCTTATTTGTGCATCGGGACAACATGGGGGGGGGGGGGGTGTTCTCTGCTTGAAGCGGTCGCCTGAGGGTAATTTCACACTTGCGTTGTTGGATTCCGTTGCCTGATCAGGAAAACTATATGCAGACGCATGTCATTTGCAGACTGATCAGGATCCTGATCAGTCTGACAAATGCATTGCAATACCGGATCCGTTTTTTCCAGTGTCATCCGGAAAAATGGATCCGGTATTTTTCTTATTTTTATCTTTTTCACATTTTTAAAGTGTCATCGGGAAACCGGATCTGTTTTAGGCTGCTTTCACACTAGCGGCAGAATGGATCCGACAGGCTGTTCACCCAATGGAACAGCCTGTCGGATCCGTCCTGCTGCTAGTGAACATGTGCCCCCGGACTACCGCTCCGGCCCCATTGACTATAATGGGGGGAGGGGGCGGAGGCACGGCAGCGCATGGCAAGAGGCTGCCGGAAGAAAACTACAACATGTCCGACATTTATTCCGGCAGCCTCTGCCTCCGCCAGAACTCCACCCCGCCCCCATTATAGTCACTAGCGGCAGGACGGATCCGACAAGCATGCTGCGGTATTTTCTCTGTCTAAATACCGTAAAAGTGACTGAACCGAAGACATCCTGATGCATACTGATCGCATTGCTCTCCATTCAGAATGCATTAGGATAAAACGGAAGCGGTTTTTTCCGGTATTGAGCCCCGACGACGGAACTCAATACCGGAAAAGTTTAACGCTAGTGTGAAAGTACCCTAAATTATCATTGGGGGAGATCATACTGTATACATGGGGATCTGCTGCTCAGAATCAATGGATACCTATGGGGACTGCAGTAGCCATCGCTCGTCACATGAGAGCCAGCTCCTGCTCCAGCGGTCCCAGGAATCTACAGAGTTCATGATCAAAAGGGGTTCTCCCAAATTAATGGAAAAAAACTAAAATCTGATACAGAACATGACGATCTCTTTTTAACAAACTTAGAACCAGCCCTGTACCTCACGTGGATCCGGAGATCTCCACATTCACTGCTGTAATTGGCAGCTTAGAGGGTGTGCACTTTCTCGGGGAGCGTGTCCTTTCTGCTGCAGCCGGTGGCAGTTGAAGGATGGGACTGAGCACGTGCTTCTAGCTCGGTGAGCAGGACAGAGAGATTAGAGCAAACAGCAGGTGGCGCTATACAGGTAGATTGCAGTGAATAACTCGCTGGCTACATGCAAAGACAAAAGTATTCCGATCCAGGCGCGGGCTTGAATATGGTTTTCGCAGTGCAATCGTCTAGTGACTTGTGTGATGAATAACCAGTGTTTTTCTTGCCTTCCCAGGAGGAGATCTATAGAATAAGTCACGTGCCGAGGAATATGGCTAAAGAGCTCCGAGGGCAGTATGAACCTGTTGCAGAGATTGGCGTCGGCGCCTATGGAACGGTGTATAAGGCCCGGGATTTACAGAGTGGGAAGTTTGTAGCCCTTAAAAACGTGCGCGTTCAGACCAACGAGAATGGTCTCCCGCTGTCTACAGTCAGGGAAGTAGCGCTGCTGAAACGCCTGGAGCACTTCGACCATCCGAATATTGTAAAGTGAGTAAACCACAGGAGAGGCTTTGTCACCGCCTCAAGAAATGTTTGATAGCAGGGGTGTGCTGAAAGAAACCAGTGATCCATCTGGGGTTAAAAGGCAAATCCACCCAATTATTATTTTTTTTTTTAGCTTTTATTATATATTCAGCAACTGGCATTTATGATGTAGATAAAGTTAATAGAAGGCACTTACTAATGTACTGTAATTCTCCATATCGCTTCCTTTGCTGGCTGGATTCATTTTTCTATCCCACATACACTGCTCATTTCCATGGTTACGACCACCCTGAAGTCCTGCAGCAGTGGTCGTGCTTGCAAACTATAGGAAAAAGTGCCCGCCACTCTGGTGACCGGGACCGTGAGAGTGCTCATAGGCTGGTGCTTTTTCCTATGGTGTGCAAGCACGACCACCACTAATGGATTGTAGGGTGGTCTGTAACCATGGAAACGAGCCGTGTATAATGTGATGGAAAAATGAATCTACCAGCAAAGGAAGCAATATGGACAATCACTATACATTAGTAAGTGCCTGGTATTAACTTTCTCTACATAAAAACTATTTGCTGAAGTGAGAGGACCCCTTTAATGTTACCCGCAGTTTGATTCCCATGCATGGAGCGCCGCCACCTCCTCAAACAGCTTATCAGCGGGGAGCCAGGGGTCGGACCCCCGCTGATCTGATATAGATGACCTGTCCTGACCATAGGTCATCAGTATTAACGGCTGGACAACCCAGTCCTGGTAAATCTCTCCCTTGGTTCTTCAAGAAGATGTAATTTTGATTCAGTATCGATACCATAAAAAAGTATTGCGATACTCGATACCATTCGATACCACGCGAAAAAAATAAACGCCAAAAAAATCTGCGTGCATTTCACATTTTAGGAAACCGCCGGCTCATAATACAACAGTCCTATCCTACTTTTTTGTGGGGACGAGGCGACTAAAAGAAAATGGCGAATCGTGCATTTTTTCATTTTCTTTTTGTTTCTTCTACGGCGTTCACCGCATAAAAGATTTTTTAATAGTTTGGACTTTTGAGATGCGGCGATATGTAATATTTTATTTATTTATTGTTTATATATTTTATATGTAAAATTGGGAAAGGGGGTGATTTATACTTAATATTTTGGTGTACTTTGTTAACTTTCTTTTTTTTAACTTTTACAGTTTATTTATTAACTTAGGGGCTAGAACCTGGGATATTCTCATCCTATTCACCCTAATAGAGCTCTATCAGGGTGAATAGGATCTCACCCTCTCCCTGCTGCCCTGTGCACAGTACACACAGCAGCAGGGAGCTGACCATGGCAGCCAGGACTTCAGTAGCGTCCTGGTTGCCATGGTAACCGATTGAGCCCCAGCATTACACTGCTGGGGCTCCGATCACTGCCACTGCCACCAATGAGGAGGAGGTGAGGGGGACCCTGTGTGCCACCAATGATTTTATTACTGGGGGAAGGGGGGATGGGGGAGGGCGCACTGGCCACCAATAATGTATTTTAATACTGGGGACAGGGGGGGCACACTGACCACCAATGTTTTAATACTGGGCAGAGGGGGAGCGGGAGCACTGGCCACCAATGCCTAGTAACGTTTCATATATAAATGCAGGCAGAAGAAACACACTGCCGGCACCTGCCTGTGACAAGCGCTGCGATCTGCGGCAGTTAGCCCCTCAGGTGCGGCACCTGAGGGGTTAATTGCCGCAGATCGCAGCGCTGGGTCACAGGCAGGTGCCGGCAGTGTGTTTCTTCTGCCTGCATTTATATATGAAACGTTACTAGGCATTGGTGGCCAGTGCCTCCGCCCCGCCCCTCTCTCTCCATTGGCAGTGGCAGCACAGGGGGAGGGGGAGACCGCCTCCTTCTCCCCGTGCTGCCGAGGAGAACATGGCCGCGCTGAGAGCGGCGCAGCCACGTTCTCTGATACTGGGCTGTGCAGTAGCGCAGCCCAGTATCGATAAAATACTAATCCTGGTATCGAGCTCGATACCAGAGAAAAGTATCGATTGGGTATCGAAACTTCGATACTCGAAACAACCCTAGTTCCTATGGTAGCCTACAGATTTCTACCCGTCTCTGCTTGGATGGCACTGAAGCTGGGCATACCCATGGGATAGCTTAAAAGGGTTGGCCACCCTAAGTGTCAAAAAATCCAAAGTGCCCCAGACAATAGCCAAAACTATAAAGTATTTATATGATGTGACATGTACTGGCTATAGATCATTTTTCTAACCTGTTCACCATGACACGCCTCCCTGGAGCTCCTCAGACCGGCTGTGTGGGCGGAGCAGCTGCAAAGTGAAAGTAAATATCCCGGCATGCACTGCAGCAAGCATCCTCAGAGGAGCAGTCACATGACATCCCCCCAATCTGTGTTCTCATAGAGACGAGAGCCCCTCAGACTGCAGTACAGACATGGCAATAGAAAGAACGCCCCGGCGGTAAAGAGAGGTCACCGCCCGTCCCACACAGGAATGGGATGCTAATGTATTACACACATGTTGCTGTGGGGCCCAGTCATTTCTAGTTGTGCCACTGGCTGTAAGCAGTGGTTGTACATGGAGAAGTAAGGGCCCCATGGCGAGAATCAAACCAACACCTGTTGAGCGGGGGACAGACCCTTGTTGCACAAGAACTGTGATGAATAAATTTGTACAAATCGATCTGCTCCCATAGCGAGGGACCTCCTGTCCATCATCACACGGCTTACCCCAGCTGACAGCCTAGAAATCATCTATGAAAATATGAATTCCCTTCACCTGGGGAAAAAGGGAAACCAGGGTAGTCGGACATCTCTATTTACAGTATACAGTCTGGGGTGGGGGTGGGGGGGTCATATCACTATATACAGGGGGTCTTACATCTCTGTATACAATGTACAGGGGATCACACATCTCTATATACAGGGGGGCACAAGTCACTATATACAGTGTACAGGGAGTCACGGATCTCTGTATGCAGTGGTGGGGGTCATACATCGGTGTATACAGTGATGGCAGTCACATCACTTAATGGGGGGGGTCACACCTCTCTATATACAGTATACAATGGTCGTCCTGGAACCAATTAATATTGTAACTTGAGGGAGCACTGTGTACAGTGTGCAGGAAGGAGAGGGCACACATTTTACAGATATCACTGAACTCCACCATACTGGCAGCTCAGAAAGGGTTAAAGCTCCTGAACTGTTGGTCTGGCTGCAATAAACATGTCTGTGATAAGATCACAGAGCAGAGGGGCCATAACCAGGACAGACACTTGGATTGCTCACAGTTTATGGCCCACAGCACTGCCCTGGCTCTGCTATGTCCTCACATGCTGTGAGGATCCTCTCAGTACAGGAGATGGAGGGGGTGGAGCGTGCAGTCAGTGTGCTCCATCAGCCAGCACAGCTTCTCCTCAGTCTGTCTTCCTTCGGAGAAAGTTTTTTTTATTTCTACTTTTCTGCTGAGAGGCAGAAGGCACCTCTGATACATGCACGGTACTTTAGGACCCAGGCAGCAGCACACTAGCTTTAGGCATGGTCGAAGTAGCTCCTCCATGGCACCTGCAGGGATGGACAGGCAGCTGTGAGAGGAGGACAGGAGGGGGCGTGGCTTCTAATAGCATGGAAACCAGGCAGATCTGCTTAAGAAGATAAATTAGTAAGTGTAATATCTCCCACCTCTCTTTACAATTGTAATAAGTGCAAAAAGAGTGGCCAGCCCCTTTAATCATTCGGCAGACGGCTACCTCTCCTGCTCCTCCTATTGAGCTCGGCTGAGCAGGTAGTGGATGGGGAGAGAGGAGGAAGCTGCTGCCTTCTGGCAATGGCTTGTCTCTGGAGAACAAAAGGATTGGACAATTGAATGTGCCCGATCCTTATCTCCCCATCATTGGCCACATTTGGAGGGAGTTGTAGAAAACCCTTTCTCCTGGCCAGACCGGCAAAACAGAAGCATACGTACCTGCTCCTTGCTGTTGGGTCCTGGCTATTCTGCTTCCCAGCCTTGGCTTCCTCACTCAGGTCCACGCTGTCAACCTCGGCTTTGACGCGGCCACAGTGGTTACCTGCTCCCCTTGCATCGGGACAGTTTGTCATTCGACGCAAAGAGGGCGGGTCACCACTACAGTCAGTGATTGCCTGCAGCGGCATCATGTTGAAGTTGACAACAGGGGACCTGAGAGAGGCAACCAAGGCCGGGGAGTGGAGGAGTCTGGACCCAGCGACTGGGTGCAAGGAAGTATGCTTCCCTTTGCCAAACCCTTTTCTAGGAAAAAAAACTCAAAATTCTGTGCATTATCACTTAACTCAGTGGTTTATGTGCTGTGGGTGTTTTTGAGATCTAAAGAAGGTAAAATCCAAGGTGATCTACTTAAGCTTCTATTACACAGGCAGATTTTCTGCCAGATGATCGCTAACAAGCGTTCGTAGTAATGCTCGTTAGCGATGATCTGGCAGTGTAATACTGCTGCCGATTGCCGCATGAGCGAGCAGCAAGCTGAAAGATCATGATTTGCCGGCGGCAGATCGTGCTATGTAATCACTGTCTGCCGCCTGCAAATGACTACACAGTATGGGGACGAGTGTTGGCATAGCTATCGCTCCTCCCCATACTGAGGAGGAGATCGCTGCATGTAATAGGAGTGGTCTCCTCCACTAGAGAGAAGGCGATTGCCGGGAGGGAACACTTACCTCCTGACAGTCGCATGCAGAATCATGCTATGTAATACAGCCTTTAGATAGAGCTGTTCAGCTGTAATGGCGGTCATTGGAGGAGGAAAGAAGAGACTGTCCTCACTGAGTAGCTGTGACGGCTCCATCTTCAGACAGACTCTGCTGGGGTTCATTGAGGTTCAGTATTTTGGTTAAAAAGAGTCGTGCTGCAGACTGAGTTATCTGTAGGGTCATAAATGCAAGAACGCTTGAATAAAACCCCAGAGCAGCTGTGAAGAGAGGCAGATTAGACATTTTGCGGAGTTCAGTGGTTTTCGGGATGAGACCACCCGGTGCACGTGAACTCTTGGCTAAGCTACCACCAGATGCGCGTCATTTACTGACAAAACTGTGCAGACATTCGCCACCACATACGGTTTGGCAGTGTGCATTCAGCTGTATCCTGTGGTCTCCTGCGTAGGGCTCATGCACATGAACGTATTTTTCTTTCCGTGTCCGTTCTTTTCTTTTTTTTTTTTTTTTGCGGACTGTATGCAGAACCATTCATTTCAATGGGACTGCAAAAGAAAACAGAAGTGACTCCGTGTGCATTCTGTTTCCGTATGTCCATTCTGCAAAAATATAGGATATGTACTATTATTGTCCGCATTACGGACAAGGATAGGACTGTTCTATTAGTGGCCAGCTGTTCCGTTCCACAAAATACGGAATGCACACGGACGTCATCTGGATTTTTTGCGACCACAAAATACATGCGGTCCTGTGCATGAGCCCTTAGGCTACATGTTCAGATGGAGGACTTATGGCACGGATTCCGCGCCATTGAAAATGGTCAAAAATAAAATTTAAGGCCCCCCTCTCCCCAACAGTGTTAAAAACGCATCAGGTTTTTTTCGGCACTGAAAATCCTCCCAGAACTTTTTTTTTATTTTTTTGTAAAAATGGGTGCAGGTTTGTAGTGACGAGGGATTTGAATCTTGCAGACCTTGTCGACCTTCCTGTAACAGAAGTGACCCGGTCAGCTGACATGCCGCAGATTTCAGACCCACCTGTATTGAATGACCTGGTGCACTTATAATTTTATATCGCCCTTACCGCTGACCTATGGGGGGGCAAATAACACAATAGGGAAAAATGCTTATAAAAATGGCGTATGTGCCTCTTACAAGAGGTGCCGTTCTAGGATCCGGTGGCCTAAGAGTAATGCTTGGACCTGAGGCACCGGCTTTATACTCCAAACACAACAGAATGAAATCTTTCGGTTGGAGAGAGGACACAGAGGGTTAAAGGCCTTGTCAGAGGGAGAATTTTTTGGGGGACAATATGTATGAAGGCAGTTAAAATAATAAAAAAAAAAAAACTAAACTCTGCTTCTGTAGACGACTTGGCTCCAGCACTGCCATTCTGTGATTTCTTGTTTTGGCTGGAGAGGTGACGTGCCATCTACTGCCGTGGTCAATCACTCGCCTCACAAGACAGAGTGGCGGAGAGGATGGCAGGGCGGTGCTGTATCGGAGTCGGCTCCGGAAGTTTTTACTGGCTTCCTGCAGTCTGACCTCCACAAATTGGAACTTGGACGACACCTTTAAGGCAAAAACTTAGGTTTTGCATTTGGTGTGCAAAACAAAAGCAGTAAAAAACAAACCGTAATTACACTGCTACAAAGAAGGCGTGCAGTTAGGCTGCATTTACACGGGCGAGTTTTCCACGCGGGTGCAATGCGTGATGTGAACGCATTACACCCGCACTGAATCCTGACCCATTCATTTCAATGGGGCTGTGTACATGAGCGTTTTTCTTCACTCATCACTTGTGCGTTGCGTGAAAATCGCAGCATGTTCTATATTCTGCGTTTTTCACTTCTATGGGGCTGCGTTAAAAACGCATTGTATCCACAAGCAAGTGCGGGTGCGATGCGTTTTTCACTGATGGTTGCTAGGAAATGTTGTTTGTAAACCTTCAGTTTTTTATCACGCGTGGGAAAAACGCATCAAAACGCATTGCACCCGCGCGGAAAAAACTGAACAACTGAACACAATCGCAGGGAAAACTGAATGGCTTTGCCTGTGAAATCACACAGTTTTCACTGAACGCATCCGCACCTAATCCGGACACGCTCGTGTGAACCCAGCCTTATACACTGAAAAGGACGCAGCGCTCACAAGCTCCTCAGGCTGATCGATGGGGACTTTCACCGATCTGATATTGATGACTTGGGCCTTAAGGTCCTTTTTTGATGGGACGATTTAGAAGCGCATGCTTGTCAGTGGGGGAGATCGCTCTATCTACATGCAGTGATCTCCTCCACAGTATGGGGAGAAATGATAGCTAATATAATCACTCGGCCCCATACAGACTCGTCGTTTGCCGGCAGAATCAGACTGCACAATCTGCTCCCGCCCAAAAACAACTTAGATGTCCACTCAAACGAGCGTATTACCTGATGAACGAGCGTTTCGCTTGTTTATTGGGTAATCGGCGGCCTCCTTACACCCCCAGATAATCGCTAACAAGCTTTTCTAGGAACTCTTGTTAGTGATTATCTGACCGATTCTCGGCCCTTATTCACACAGTCAGTGCTTGATCTGTGATTTTTATCAGATTGTGAGACCCACTCCTGGTTTTGGCTCACAATAAGGCCCCATTCACACATCCGCAAAAGGGTCCGCATCCGTTCACAATTCTACGGAACGGGTTCCGGACCCATTCATTCTCTATAGAACTTCCGGTCCGCGGCTCCGCAAGAGATGGAACATGTCCTATTCTTGTCCGCAGCTGCGGACTAGAATAGGCATTTCTATGGGGGGTGCCGGCCGGGTGTGTTGCAGATGCGCAACACACCACGGACGTGTGAATGGAGCCTAACTGATGGAAGTCTCTGACCCAAACACTGACGTGTGAATAAGGCTACTTTCACACTGGCGTTTTGGCTTTCCATACGTGATATCCGTCATGGGCTCTCATAAGCGGTCCAAAACGGATCAGATTTGCCCTAATGCATTCGGATTGGAAAATGATCTGCTCAGAATGCATCAGTTTTCCTCCGATCAGTTACCATTCCGCCTGACGAAGCGGAGCCAAACACACATTCCGTCCTGGCACACAATGTAAGTCAATGGGGACGGATCCGTTTTCCATGACACAATCTGGCACAACAGAAAATGGATCCGTCCCCCATTGACTTTCAATTGAGTTCATGATGATCCGTCTTGGCAATGTTACAGATAAAACAAACTGATCCGTTCATAACGGATGCATGTGGTCGTATTATTGTAATGGATCAGTTTTTGTACATGACGGATCCGCCCAAAACGCGAGTGTGAAAGTAGCCTATGGAGTAAGGATGGTGACACTGCACAACCCCTTTACGCCCCTTCTCTTTGCTTAGTCTCCATCCAAGATAGAAGACCTCGTCAGGTTAACCCCTGTGTTCTCTGCAGGATTTCTGTAAGGCCTCTTGCATGTGGCCGTTCCGTGCAGAGGCATTATCCGTGCGGCTGCTGCGACAGATCCAGACCCATTCAACCTGAATGGGTCCGTGATCCGTCCGCACCGCAAAAAAATTGAACATGTTCTATTTTTTTGCGGTGCGAAGGCACGGAGAGAAACCTTTACAGAAGCACGGAAGTGAACGGGTCTGCATCTGTGATGCGGTACGCACACGGCTGGTGCCTGCATATAGCGGACCCTCTGTTTGCATGAGGCCTGAGATTGTTTGTGTCGGGATGATGCAGAAAGATCTGCAGACTGACAACCAGGGAGGACGGTAGATCTCTTACTTTTAGCCTTCATTTCTAGCTCTAGTGTGCCTTTAATTATGGTAACTTTGAGAAGCTTCACTGCTCTTATGCAGGTAATGGAAGCCGATGACCTTCATACGCTATATGAATATGTGGTCGGTTTGCTGGTTGAACACTCCTGACTCTGCAAAAATTACCGAGAAAAAGCTGAATTTTACATCCTGACTCTTGCAGTGAGAGGGCTAAAGAGCACGGTCTCTCATAACCTAAGACTTTCCATGCATATTTGCAATGGACCACAATGAAGCTGAGATATGCCTGGGTGACCAAAGCTATGTGTCTTATGTTGTTTCCCACACTCGGTCTGCTTTGAGAAGGGCAGAATTTCGTCTCTCTGCTGTCTGGTGATTGTCACTTGAAAATACGGGAGGCAGATTACAGTCTCCTGCGTGGGTTACATTTCCATTCAGTCTTACCATGGACATTTATATGTATCGCAGTGGAAGTGATCCTGAAACCAGTGACCTCTCCTATTCTAGGCCTATTTCCCAACCAGACGGGGAGAATTGCATGCCACGTTGCCGTTGTGTGGGCAGTGATGCAACTTTGTCTATGGATTGTCTGATCGAACATTTTGCAATGCTCCCCCAGTGTCGTCTGGTCCCTGTTACATCTTCGACAATCCTCAGGGTCCTGCTTTCACACGATCAGGATTTTGTATCGTTAGAATAGAGAGAGAGCGAATGGGAAGGTGTCAATGCACATGTGCAGCTCTAGGGACCAACAGAAATAGCCAAGCAAGGGCCCATTCACACGACCGCATGGTGTTTTGCGTGTGTTGCGGACCGCAGAACACGGGCACTGGCAGTGTGAACTCTGCATTGCGGATGTTGACCCATTGACTTGAATGGGTCCTTTTGTGAATGGTACATTCACAGTGTCCTAGCACTCGTCACTGCCCCTCGGGCCCTGTACATTCACAGTGTCCTAGCACTCGTCATTGCCCCTCAGGCCCTGTACATTCACAGTGTCCTAGCACTCGTCATTGCCCCTCAGGCCCTGTACATCCAAAATATCCTAGCGCTCCTCACTGCCTCTTGGGCCCTGTACATTCACAGTGTCCTAGCACTCCTCATTGCCTCTCGGGCCCTGTACATTAACAATGTCCTAGCACTCATCATTGCCCCTCAGGCCCTGTACATTAAAAATGTCCTAGCACTCGTCATTGCCCCTCAGGCCCTGTACATTCAAAATATCCTAGCGCTCCTCACTGCCTCTCGGGCCCTGTACATTCACAGTGTCCTAGCACTCGCCATTGCCCCTTAAGGCCCTGTACATTCACAGTGTCCTAGCACTCATCATTGCCCCTCAGGCCCTGTACATTAACAATGTCCTAGCACTCATCATTGCCCCTCAGGCCCTGTACATTAAAAATGTCCTAGCACTTGTCATTGCCCCTCAGGCCCTGTACATTCAAAATATCCTAGCGCTCCTCACTGCCTCTTGGGCCCTGTACATTCACAGTGTCCTAGCACTCGTCATTGCCCCTCAGGCCCTGTACATTCAAAATATCCTAGCGCTCCTTACTGCTTCTCGGGCCCTGTACATTCACAGTGTCCTAGCACTCGCCATTGCCTCTCCGGCCCTGTACATTAACAATGTCCTAGCACTCGTCATTGCCCCTCAGGCCCTGTACATTCAAAATATCCTAGCGCTCCTCACTGCCTCTCGGGCCCTGTACATTCACAGTGTCCTAGCACTCGCCATTGCCTCTCCGGCCCTGTACATTCAAAATATCCTAGCACTCGTCATTGCCCCTCAAGCCCTGTACATTCACAGTGTCCTAGCACTCCTCACTGCCTCTCGGGCCCTGTACATTCACAGTGTCCTAGCACTCATCATTGCCCCTCAGGCCCTGTACATTCAAAATATCCTAGCACTCGTCATTGCCTCTCGGGCCCTGTACATTCAAAATATCCTAGCACTCCTCACTGCCTCTCGGGCCCTGTACATTCACAGTATCCTAGCATTCGTCATTGCCTCTCGGGCCCTGTACATTCACAGTATCCTAGCACTCGTCATTGCCTCTCGGGTCCTGTACATCCTTTTTTCAGCTTTGAATGCAATGACTTCATCACTTCCCCTTGTGGAAATAATTCACATCCTAAGGCCTCATGTATGTGTTTTGCAGTCCCTAAACTTGCAGATCCACATAGTACACATACCAGCTGTGTTTTTCTCAGTCCCAGTAGCAGAAATGGCTATTCTTATCTTCAAAAAAGACAAGAATAGGATGACATACGTGTGCTGTCCGCATTTCTTGCTGTCCCATAGAAATAAATGGGTCTGCTTCCGACCTGCAAAAAATGCATGTTGGATGCAGGCCAAAACTGCGCTTGTGTGCATGAGGCGTAAAACAGATAAGTTTGACCAAGCGACCCGGTTATGGTAAATTACCTGCCTTATCAGCACTGTGCGAATCCAGAGAAATAGAGTTAAACCTAAACCAAACCCCCCAACTGAGTAATGAAGCTGCCGGGTACACAGCCGCAGTAGAAGTGCCGCCAGGGGAAGTGTAGAGTTACTGCACTGCGCAAGCGACCACTGCAACTTGAAGGTGATGTGATTGCAATCATAACCTGATGGGGTAATGTGAATCCGCGAAGCACGTTGTTTCTTGCAGATTTTCCAAAAAGAAAGTTTTCACATTACCTTCCCTTGCGCCGTGCAGTAACTACAGTACAGTCAGAAATGCACATGTGGCAGTAACGTGTATAATGCCTGTTATGTACTGTACTGTACTCAAATACCTCACCATGGGAAAATGGATGTCAATGGGCAGTGACAGTTCATCTCTGGATGGTCAGGAGAATGTGGATGTAGATGGAGAGGAGCTGTTATGTCAGCCGCCAGCGCTGTCCATTCACAGGATGCAGGTGTCCTAAACAGTGCCTGTGTCGTGTGGACTGCCTTGGGAAGGGTTCGGTTCTGTTACCTGACTATTTTTTACTACCAGAGATTTTTGCTGGCCACTAATGCACCTGCTTAGCCCATTGCTTTCAATGTGAAGAGTCCTATGGTCCCAAAAACGGAGTATATAGCATTGGAAAGTCGTTGCCCTTTGAGCTCATTTATGTGCGTTCTCCTCGTGCTCCGTCCTGTGGCAGATGTACACGGCGTGCAGAGAAGCGCTCCCCTGTAATTCAGGCCTCTTATGCTAATGAATGGCTTCAGTACAGTGTGTCAATGTGGTCTTTTTGAAGGTCCACACAAAGGAGAAGCCTTTCATCCGAGCGTGAAGCCACTGCTATAGAGCATTCATTCTGACTTTCTAAAAGGAAGTAACATAGTCTGCTCGTCATTATTTTTGGCACCAGAACCTGACATGTTCACTTTTGTGTCTTTCACCCCTCACGTAGCAGGTTAAGAACAGCTGCTCTATTTTTTTTCCACTTGCAGTTTAATTGTAGCAGAAATTTACGGTATGCAAAAGTTGATCCCAATTCCGTGATTGTGTTGTATGGGCTCAATGGCTTGCTGCTGGGAGTCTCTGCCGTCCGGGAAAACCCAGGACTGACTGCTTTTCCTACAGAGACACAGCAGCGGAGAAGCATCTCCTCAAAGGGGTTGTCCTACCATCGTCAGGATAGGTCATCAATATCTGATCTGTGGGGTCCGACGCCCGGGATCCCAGCCGATCAGCTCTCCATGCGAGCTCTGCGTCCTGTCCATTACCAAACCTGCCAGAACCTCCATGCAGTTGCTTGCAGTATGAGGCCTCGTTCACATTCCCGTGTCTGTTTGATATCTGTGGAAAATCCGTCCGTGTTTTATCCGTGAGGGTATCCGCGTAGAATTGGTCCCTATCGATTTTTATTTGTCATCCATATATATTTTTATTATTTTTCATTTCCAGAGCATCTCCTACCAATGCTCCGTGAAGCAATGACAGAACACGGATGTGTTTTTTCACAGACCCATAGACTTCTATGGGCGTGTTTGGTCCACATCACGGACCTGCCATGATCCCGTGGCAGGATGTGTGAGCAAACACATTAAAGGTCAATGAGTACGTGTGCGGTCCATGGAGAACACGGACCGCACACTGTCATTCACTAAGGGCACTTACCTTGTGCGTTACGTTACGTAGCTGGTGACCTGTGCATCCTATCTCGTGTACTTGATAAGCAGTCTTCCATATTCTGGTAATTGTGGCGTTATCTCTGAAGCACAGTCTGTCACGTTCCTTTATCTTGAACGAAGACAAAACTTAAAAAAAAGGTAGGACGAGTCATATTGCCTTAGTGGCAGTGTATTTTATTTCTGCCTTCATTGTAAAGTCCTCGTCACTTATTGTGGGCGATTGTCGCCTTGTTTGTAAGCGCTGACGGATTCTACGGTTGTCGCACATCATCTTGTATATCGGACATGTAAAGACGCAAGTAGCAAAGTGAGACGCCCGGGAAATGCCTATTTAATCAGAAGAGGACCCACACCCGAGACTGTGCACAGGTGTTGCTTGAAATGCCTATTTAGTGGGCCTGTGCCCTCTGCTCCATTCATAGGTGACAGATGTGGGCCAGAGGGGCACAGCCTTTGCAGGCCTCGAGCCACTCTTTTGAAGGCGGTGCTCGGCCGCCCTGAATATTAAACGTGAAAGCACGTGCCAGTTATGGCCAAATGATATAGGGGCGCATGCAGCTGCCTCGAGAGCCACTGGATGAGGAACACTGATGAAGGCCAAAAAATGTATTCGTGTTTATTAAAAGAGCAGATCACATAACCTCTTTCCAACCATCCTAAGGTTATGCTTTTGAAGGGGCACTCTCTTCTTATAATGTACAATGGCTCGCTCGGAAGTTAGCAGTTGTGTCCCAGCTCTGGTTCAAGTCCAACCAAGGTCATCATCTGCATGGAGTCTGTTCTCCCCATGTTTGTGTGGGTTTCCTCACACACTCCAAAACATGCTATTTCCAGGATATGCAATCACTGTCGGATACGACCAAGCCACGCTCACCAGCAGCAGCCAATGGCTGCACCGTTTTGCCACAAAATTGGGTGGCCATTGGTTGTCGCTGGTTGGTTGTGGCCTGGCTGCATAATGTGTAGGATGAAAAACCCCTTCAACAGTCCTTAGCTTCTTGTATGTATGACCGCTTAACATAAAGCATTTCAGATCTTGACACTAATCAGACCAGTGTGACCAGTCGATATGATAAGACAGGTGTAAACGTATCCTATGACTTACCTGAAGAACCTCAGGAGGGAATTGTACAGTAATTGAGTGTTTTCTATCTTTTTCTAGGCTAATGGATGTTTGTGCTTCTGCCCGCACCGACAGAGAAACAAAAGTCACCTTAGTCTTTGAGCACGTGGACCAAGACCTAAAGACTTATTTGAATAAAGTTCCTCCTCCTGGCTTGCCTCTTGAAACCATTAGGGTAGGTCTTCTGTCCACCAGCATCGTAGAAGTGTTATGGTTTCTTTGAAAGAAATTACACATAGACCTGAATTTATTTTATTATTGTGGAAGTGGTTATATTCCTTGGTTTCAGCTGCTTAAACAAACCTCCCCCCCCCCCCGCCTTTTCAATAGATCAGCTGTTATCACCAGAGAAGTGTGCACCAACTTCCATACTTTATTAGACGCTTTAGAGGAGGAAAATGAGAACAAAAAAATATTTTTCATCAGGACCTCAGATCAGACCACCCCCCATATCAGGACCTCAGATCAGACCACCCGCCATATCAGGACCTCAGATCAGACCACCCCCCATATCAGGACCTCGGATCAGACCACCCCCCATATCAGGACCTCAGATGAGACCACCCCCCATATCAGGACCTCAGATGAGACCACCCGCCATATCAGGACCTCAGATGAGACCACCCGCCATATCAGGACCTCGGATCAGACCACCCCCCATATCAGGACCTCAGATGAGACCACCCCCCATATCAGGACCTCAGATGAGACCACCCCCCATATCAGGACCTCAGATCAGACCACCCCCCATATCAGGACCTCAGATGAGACCACCCCCCATATCAGGACCTCAGATGAGACCACCCCCCATATCAGGACCTCAGATGAGACCACCCGCCATATCAGGACCTCAGATGAGACCACCCGCCATATCAGGACCTCAGATCAGACCACCCCCCATATCAGGACCTCAGATCAGACCACCCCCCATATCAGGACCTCAGATGAGACCACCCCCCATATCAGGACCTCAGATGAGACCACCCCCATATCAGGACCTCAGATGAGACCACCCCCCATACCAGGACCTCAGATGAGACCACCCCCCATACCAGGACCTCAGATGAGACCACCCCCCATACCAGGACCTCAGATGAGACCACCCCCCATATCAGGACTTCAGATGAGACCACCCCCATATCAGGACCTCAGATGAGACTACCCCCATATCAGGACCTCAGATCAGACCACCCCCATATCAGGACCTCAGATCAGACCACCCCCCATATCAGGACCTCAGATCAGACCCCCCCCATATCAGGACCTCAGATCAGACCCCCGCCCCATATCAGGACCTCAGATCAGACCACCCCCATATCAGGACCTCAGATCAGACCACCCCCATATCAGGACCTCAGATCAGACCACCCCCATATCAGGACCTCAGATCAGACCACCCCCCATATCAGGACCTCAGATCAGACCACCCCCCCATATCAGGACCTCAGATCAGACCACTCCCCCATATCAGGACTTTAGATCAGACCCCCTTGTGCTGCACTGTAACCTGACTGCGGGTGTTAATGCGCTCACCTACATCCTGATGCCGTAAACAGTCAGGACAGTGCAACACGGACGCAGGGAGTGCTCACAGCGTCTCACTCCGTGCATCTGCTTCATGCTATTGAGCGCTTCCATAATGGAAGTACTCACCAGTATTCACTTTATAAGAAGCACTGACATTTCTCCCCCACTTTTGGGGGGGAAAAAATTTGTCTTCTAAAGGGAAAAATACAGTATATAATATCACTTTGTGTTGAATCCTTCACAGTGAGTGTCTGTACCTAGAGTGGCCCTTGGCTCAGATCAGGTAGGGTAGGTCTCCCTCTCTGATATTCATATTCTGTCATCTCTTGCACTTAAAAGGGTTCTCTGAGAATAAAAACTTTCTGTAGTTCCCGCAGCCTGCCTCTGTAAATAGAAGATTGATACTCACCTGCCCCCACCGATCTAGCCCTCTGCACTGACTCCCTCATGTCCATGTTCTGGTCCCTGTACTTTTTACATCTGGTGGGGCATCAGCATGGTCACATGCTCCGCTGCAGCCAATAACTGGCTTCAGCGGTGATTTCTCTTGTGGCTATGTCGCTGCTGAAGCCAGTTAGAGGCTGCCGCAGAGCATATGACCATGCACCGCTAGGTGTGAACAGTCCAGGGACCGGAACATGGATATGAGGACAGAATCAGCAGGGAGGAGGTAAGTATGAATCTTCTATTGACAGAGGCAAGCTTCAGGCATTACAGAAAAGTCTTTATTCCCAGAGAACCCCTTTAAACAGGTACCAATTCTTATAACAGAAGTATTGTGACGAGTTGCACACCCACTGGGTCTCCTCAATAAGAACCGCTACCTCCCAAGAGGCATCGAAGGCGTCTCCTCCAGACAGCCAGTAGCCCGCTCTGCACTAATGAGGGGCAGGAACCCCGAAACGGCACCACACAGATGGGTCACTCTTATTTTTTTAAAGGAGAGTCTTGTTTAGATCCTTTTTTTTTTTTTTTTCTCATGGAGCTCTTCCTGAAAATAAAAATTGTCCATGTACCGCTGGTTGTGCATGTGAGAAAGAAGTACAATGAGATCAGTAAAGCGCACTCTGAGTTTTCTTCCCCTTAAAGGCCTCGGCTAAGAAAATGTTAAGACTTATTGGAAGGAAATGTGGAATAAGTGATCTGGCTGAATTGTCAATGCGGCTTTTGTGCCTTGTGTGCATCCGGAATGCTGCTTTTGTGAGACTGTATGTACTGTATGCGGACGATGAGCTTTGATTCCTAAATGAGCGTGGAGATTCCTTGGATTAGTTGACCTGGAAGTTGTGGAGAATGTTGATTGGACAAGGAGCCTCCTTCCCGTTGATTGAGTTTTCATTAGAACAATGAGTGTGAGTCATGGGCAGATGAGGCCGAGCAGCTGCAGCCGCGCTCAATGCTGTTTGTTTTACGGCTGGCTTGATATTCAGTAACCTCTTACTGCCTTTTACTGACGTCCTGCTCCAGAGAAGCCTCCAGGAAAATACTGGAGATGGTGTGTGCTGGAGTTTAACGGCGCTCGTACAAATTGCCAAGCGTTTCCCCATTTTTAGCACTTGCTTAAGACTTGCTTTTTTTTCTCTATGCCTCGTTTAACCAGCTAATGACTAGACGTCCACATGTTGTTTTACAATTCCTTTAAAGGCGTCATCAGAAAATGGCCATGTTTTTATGTTAAACATTTTTTTTTTTATACTTTAGAAGAAAAAATCCTAACATCATGCAGTTTTTGCACTGACCTCAAGACTTAAAATATGCCAAGACCTCCTGTTTTGTACTGAAAAGAAGGGATGAAAATGAGCTCTTAACAAGCTCTGATGCCACCAGATGTAAGGCAGCTATCCTATAAGTCAGTGTTCGACCCTTTAAATAGGCCTTGAGACATGACTCGGATAATAAATAAGCCAGCATCTCATCTGCAGGCAGCTGTTTGTGGGTGATTGCCCCTCATCAGTGCAGAGCAGAGATTGTACCCCCCAAATCTTGTTTTGTCCAGGTAGCTTTTCAGTAACCATCTTATTTCCATCACCGGTAGGATTACAATGACGAGTAACACCTCTGTATAGATGACACTGGATCCAGCATTCAGAATAGGTGATATGACAGCTTATCTGCTCCCTCCTGACCTCTGTACAGGTCATAGAGCCTGCCTAGAAAACTCGCCCATAGAAGTCAATGAGGTCCCTAATGACCATTGTGTCTGTGGCTCTCCAAGAGAAGGAAATGTTGAGATTAGAGATGAGCGAACATTTAAAAAAAGTCCGTTGTTCGGGGTTCGGGTGGTGGTTAATTGCGCATCCCGTTATGGATTCCACAATAGCGCATATGGAATCCATAAGGGGCGGCTGCCACCAACCCGAACTTTTGCACAGCCGAAGGACCTGGGGTGACGTCACCGTCATGTGATCAGTGCAGGGGGCGTGGCTCATCACTGGATTTGATCCCGTGTTGAGCCACGCCCCCTGCACTGATCACATGACAGTGACGTCACGCCAGGTCCTTCAGCTGTTCTACAGTTCGGGTTGGTGGCAGCCGCCCCTTATGGATTCCATATGCGCTATTGTGGAATCCATAACGGGATGCGCAATTAACCACCACCCGAACCCCGAACAACGGACTTTTTTTAAATGTTCGCTCATCTCTAGTTGAGATATTTTTGGTCTAGTGGCTAGTGCAAAAACTGCATGATTTTAGGAGTTTTATTTTTATTTTTTTAAATATGGTGATGTGGAAAATTAAAAGAAAAACACCAAAAATGTATATGTTTAAGACTTGATTGTCTTCTGCTAATCTGAAAATATACATTTTGCAAAGACAATTGAAGGCTTGATTGGCATCTGCCCTGAAGAAGGCGCTGTTCACACAGTCTTTTTCCACACTGATCTGAGCGCGGATTCTGTGCTGGAATCTGCGTCCCTTTGTTATCAGCGGTGATCTGCTCTGCCCTGCATTCAGCTGTGGACTTTATCGGGTCAGAATTTAAAGCTGTGTCCACAAGGGACATGTCCATTCTTGGCCCGGTTTCCATATAGAAATTGTACTTTAGTCGTGGCACGTGGATCGGAGGCATTCATATTACAAATCTGTGGCTGAAATCACAGGCTCACCTAGGGGTGGGCGATATGGCCTAAAATTTATATTGCGATATAATATGAAGCATGTGCGATATGCGATATATATTGCGATATATATTTTCTATATTAGAGGGAGGGTTTTTTTTTTTTTTTTTTTTTTCCTTCAACTTTTTATTCAATAACTATTTAGCCTCCTTAGGGGCTAGAACCCTTGTCCTATTCACCCTGATAGATCTCTGTCAGGGTAAATAGGACTTGACACTGACCCTGCTGCCCTGTGCTCTGTGCACACAGCAGCAGGGAGCTGACCATAGCAGCCAGGACATCAGTAGTGTCCTGGCTGCCATGGTAACCGATCGGAGCCCCAATCACAACTGCCACTGCCACCAATGATCGGGGGGGGGGGGGCACTGTGCCACCGTGCCACCAATGAGTGAATAGAAACGTAGCCTGCATGTGCCGGCCATATACCATACTGGGCCTCTGTGACTGCACTCTGCGATCCACCGCAATTAACCCCTCAGGTTCTGAGGGGTTAATTGCGGCGGATCGCAGCAGGCAGTCATAGAAGCCGGGTATGGGATATGGCTTGCACATACAGGCCTATAGGACCTTTCATTAGGTAGCAGCACAGAGGGGGCACTTACTATTATATCTGTGCGGGGCTCCGTTTGCCCCCTCTGGCCCCAGTCACATGGTGGGAACACCAGGGAGGAGACATCAGCTTCTCTCCCTGGGCGTTCCTTCTCCCTGCCTGTGACGTTCTGCACTGCCCTGCTCGCATTGGTGGCAGTGGCCACAGTCCCTCCCCTCCTCCGCTCTCATTGGTAGCAGTGACTATAGTCCCTCCCTTCCTCCTCTCTCATTGGTGACTCAGTGGGGAGGTAGGGACTCCCTCCTTCTCCACTGTGCCGGCTCAGGAGAACATGGTATGCACCGAGAGCGGCGCATGCCATGTTCTACCGCGATATGGCGATATAGATGAAATCGATATCGTGGCACAAATTCATATCGCCATATCGTCCCACCCCTAGCCTCACCCTCAGATTTCTGCTGTGGATTCTGTGGCAAATGTCATACTTTTCAGAGGTGTGTATAAAATAACGTGAGCATAGCCTTAAAGGGATTATCCGGTAAATGATGATCCTCAGGATAGGTCATCCTTATCAGATCGACTCTTGAGGCCCCCACCGATCAGCTGTTGCAGGAAACCGCCACAGGCCAGCTCACCCAGCGCAGTACGTTGTATAGCGGAAGTGCTTGGTATTGCAGTTTAGCCACATTCTTTTCTATGAGGCGGAGCTGTAACTAGGACAGGTGACCGATGTACGGTGACGTCACATGGCCTAGGATGAGGCTGCAGCGCTACTTGAGCGCCTGGCCTCTTCTAATAGCTGATTGGCAGGGGTCCCGGGTGTCAGACCCTTCAGATCTGGTATTAATGACCTGTCCTGACGATAGGCCATCAGTATCTATTCCGTGATAACCCCTTTAAGTAATAATGGTCGTTACAACTTACCTGACTCATAACATACCTGTGCATCTTATGTGTAAATGCAATAAAAATCCACCTGATAATAGCGGCATATTAGGACAGGTCTGCTGGAGATAACGTATCTCCTGGATGGGATGAATATTCAGTGGAAGATGACCACCTAACATGGTGTTGTGCTGGGGTCTTCCTCGGGGGGTTCTCTGTATACTGGTTCTTATGTTCTCTTTTCTCCATCTGCAGAACCTAATGAGGCAGTTCCTCTCTGGCCTAGAGTTCCTCCATTTGAACTGCATTGTGCACCGCGACCTGAAGCCAGAAAATATCCTGGTGACCAGCTGTGGACAGGTTAAACTAGCCGATTTTGGCCTTGCACGGATTTACAGCTGCCAGATGGCACTAACCCCTGTGGTAAGTAACGGCCCCTCTGAGTCGTTTGTTTAAGGGCTCGTTCACATCACCGTTTATCCTTTCCGTTCTCCGGCTCCGTTAAGGAGAACGGAAAGTACGGATTCTGCAGATACTGACCCTTAACTGAGCGTAACGGAGCTTAAAGACCCCATAGACTATAATGGGGTTCGTTAGGTGTCAGCTCAGAACATGATTTTTGAGCGGAGATGCAGGACTTTCGTCTCCGCTCAAAAATCATGTTCTGAGCGGACACGGAACGGACCCCATTATAGTGTATACGGCAGCTCACCTGCCACCACTCCTGTGCACGTGGGACCACGGTTGGGAAAGGCTCTGTGTATGACTTTCTTGGTGCACCCTTAAGGCAACATAAGCCACACAGATTGTTTCAGGATCTGTTCAGGAAAAAACTAATGTTTTTGTACCCATTCAATCAGTATATTCTGTGAAGGCAAAGATGATGCATGTGCACAGACCCATTGAAATGCATAGGTATTAAACGACGCATCAGACCCGGACAGAAAACTCGCTCGTGTGTAGGAGACCGTAGGGCTCAGTGGAGCTAGGAAGCCACAGACGGGCTCGGACTGGCCCACAGGGTAACGGGTGAATCGCCACATTGGGCCCCTTAGCAGGGTAGGCCCCTAGTCCCCCACCCCCTGCACAAGCGCCAAATGAAACAGACTGACGGGACCGCATATACGCAGCAGTTAGCCTCTCAACCAGCCTATGTCCATGTAAAAATTTGGTAGATTATTTAGCAAATTGCCCATCTTATTGTGTCTGCATCTGGTGATGGAGGTGACTTCTAGGTATAGAGGCAGGCCAGCCAGTATCCTCTTTTCTCAAGTACATACCTTCTCGAAGTTGCTGCAGGGACCCTCATAATATATTGTAGTGTCTTGCTGTGTTAGCAGGGAATATTTGCATGTAGCTGTAAAGTGGGCCCCCAGAGGGAATTTTACTGGTGGGCCCTAGGCACCGCAGTCGGACACTGGCCACAGGTATTTCGGATGTATTTGTCAAGGTTGGGGGGTGCTTGCTATTTTGCTGTACCGGGATGTGTGCCAGAGCTAGAACCACTTACTGTCCGTTCTGGCTTATAAAGGGTGGTCCCGAGTGTAGGACTCTGCTCGATGACATCAGCATACCCTAATGGGGCCTATGGACAGCTGGGACAATCCTTTATTGGTGAAAAGTCTGTTTGGATGACTACTGCCTAAAAAAGCACATTTCAGTGTTAGTCTGGTTATCTGTCAACAGAAGAACAGATACCACTCTGGTCGCGAGTTTTTTGGCGCTCTATTGTGCAACTCTGGACATAAGCGCCACCAGTAGTAATGACTTTGCTGTGCAGAAAATTGTGTGCAGATGCCACCTGGGTCAAGGCATAGAAAAAGCCTCTCCGACCCCATGCACCCCCAATATAAACCCGGACTTCTTAATTTTCTCCCTCCGGATCCTCACAGGCTAGAGACCAAAGTCCAAATGAGAGGAAAGGTCCCCCAGACCCAGTACAGCAGGATGGTGGGGGGATCAGAATGCTTTGTACATCCCTTCAGTAATTTGTAATGGTTTCTCTTTTTAATTCCCTGCCCATGTGTTTGTAGCGGCTATAGGAAGAAGGTATTAGGCGGTACGCAGCCTGCTAGGTTACAGATGTGTGTTCAGCCATATGTAGCCAGAGATACATTAATAATTTCCATAAGGCTACATGCACACAAACGTTGTTTGTTTCTGTGTCCATTCCGTTTTTTGCGGATAGGATGTGGACCCGTTCATTTCAATGGGTCCGCAAAAAATGTGGACAGCACACCATGTGCTGTCCGTATCAGTATGTCCGTTCCGTAGCCCCGCAAAATATTAGAACATGTCCAATTCTTGTCCAATTTAGGCATTGTTACAGTGGATCCGCCAAAAAAAACTGTTTTTTTTTTTAGTTTTTTTTTTGCGGATCCGCAATTTGCGGTCGCGTGCATGTAGCCTAATGCTGTGTGCACAGAGCTCTGAAGTGCAACCATTTGCGTAGCAGTCAATGCCTTCTATTGTGCCTCATTTACATAAAGGACAGGTCATCGATATCTGATCGGTGGGGGTTTGAAGAGGCCTCGGTGCTCCAGTCTCTTCCTAGGCCAGTGATGTCACATCCATTGGTCACGTAGCCAAAGCACAGCTCAGTCCCTTTCAAGTGAATGGGCCTGGACTGCAATACCAAGCACAGCCACTATACGATGCATGGCGCTGTGCTTGGTGAGCTGTGAGGAGGCAGCAGCCCCCACCGGAGAATCACTGCCTCTTCAAACAGCTGAGGATAGGTAATCAGTATTGTATTCTCGGACAGTATATTGTGTAATTGCACGCCCCCATGTTCTGGTACCGGCTCACCCCTTGTATGACATGTACTGCTAGTTCGTGTGTTGCTGGAAAATTCTGCAGCCAAATTCTCATGGTCTGACATTTTCAACAGAAACTTTCTAAATGACTGGTGTGCTTTCTGTGTTGCTTCAGTTGTGACTACAGTGGGGCGCGGGTGAGTCATTTGTAATATTTGAGGTCTTCATCGGTCAGTGTGGGCGCCGTGGTTGAGCATTCCTTGTAGCCATGTGTGCATATCATACTGAGGAAGTCGCCGAACAGGATGTAACAGCGCTGCATCGCCTTACTTGAATGCGAGTGCGCACGTTATGTAACACTGCTAGTACGGATGTGTGTATGGGCAGAGGATTAGAATATCGCTTTATTATGCTGCAGAGGGATATCCTCTTTAACCCCTTAAAGGGGTTGTCCGGGTTCAGAGCTGAACCCGGACATACCCATAATTTCACCCAGGCAGCCCTCTGATGTTGGCATCGGAGCATCTCCTGCTCTGATGCGCTCCCTTACCCTGTGCTAGATCGCGCAGAGCAAGGGCTCTTTTGTGTACAATAACACACTGCTGAGTGGAAGCTTCTGCCCGGCAGTGTGTTCGGTGACGTCACCGGCTCTGATGGGCGCGCTTTAGCAGCCCCATGGAGAGTCCGGTTCGTCACTGTAAATTAGTGCAGGGCAAAGGTGAGCATTGGAGCATAAACTGCTCCAATGCTCAAGTCAGAGGGCTGCCTGGGTGAAAATGGAGGTATGTCCGGGTTCAGCTCTGAACCTGGAAACCCCTTTAATAACCAGGCTTATTTGTCACCTAATGACCAAGTTATTTTTTTTTTTTTCTTTAACCTCTACTCCACTTTGTTTCTTTAACTATTTTGGACTTCATTTTAAAGGGGTTGTGTCATCTGAGACCTGCAGCTATCTCTAAAACAGGCCTGCGATGAAAAATCTGCCAAAAAAGCGAATTCTAAAATTTCATCTACATTTTCATTTAATTCTTGTGGAACACCTAAAGGGTTAAGAAAGTTTGTAAAATCAGTTTTGAATACCTTGAGGGGTGTAGTTTCTAAAATGAGGTCATTTTGGGGTGGTTTCTATTACGTAAGCCTCACAAAGTGACTTCAGACCTGAATTGTTCCTTAAAAAGTGGGTTTTGGAAATTTTCTGAAACATTTCAAGATTTGCTTCTAAGCCTTCTAACGTCCAAAAATGAAGTAGACATATGGGAAATGTAAAGTAATAACTATTTTTGGAGGTATTACAATCTGTTTTAAAAGCGGAGAAATTGCGAATTTTTTTATAAATAAAAATACTTTTTTTTGACTCCATTTTACCAGTGTCATGAAGTACAATATGTGACGAAAAAACAATCTCAGAATGGCCTGGATAAGTAAAAGCGTTTTAAAGTTATCACCACATGAAGTGACACTGGTCAGATTTGCAAAAAATGCCCTGGTTCTTAAGGTGAAAAATGGCAGGGTCCTGAAGGGGTTAAAAGAAATAAAATACTATTGGGATTGATTTTCCTGCATCTCGGTGTCAGGCTGCGATCTCTATGAATGTGAATGAGGCTTTACCGCTATTTATTCCCCTTCCTATTTAGCATTATCATTATGAAATCCAGCAGACAGGCTGAATCCGTGTCCTCTGTGGATTGTTCCAGAACCGGCAGGATCCGCCATTCCTGTGATTCTTTACCTTTCCACCTTTTGGTGTAAAGCCTCTTTCACATGAGCGAGTTTTCCGTCCGCGGGGCGATGCCTGAAGCAAACGCATAGCATCCGCACTGAATCCTGACCTATGTTTTTCACACATCATTTCTGCATTTAGGAAAAATCGCAGCATGTTCTATATTCTGCGTTTTTCACGCAGCCCGGGCTCCATAGAAGTGAATGGGGTTTGCGTTAAAAATGGAAGGCATCCGGATGCAATGCGTTTTCCATTTATGGTTGCTAGGAGATTTTCATGTGCACACGCGTGAAAAACGCATAAAAAACTGATTGCACCCATGCGGAGAGAACGGAAACGCTGAATACAATTGCAGACTAAACTTGCGTGATCCGGACACAATCCGTATTGCTTTGAAAGAGGCCTGATACTATTGAGGAACGCTGCTATATACTGTGTATACCCGGGTCTGTGTGTTTCCCGGTTGGATCAGGGACTCCTCTCCCTTCTGGAGCCTCTTTCTCTCCCTGGCGGTGCCTCTTCGTCTAAATACCAGCTGCTTGTTTGCCTGTGGAAAGCTTTCTCCTCTGTGATATGACGGTCGCACAGCGATGTACAGGCGGTTTTATAATACAATCATATGTTATTAACAAGTCCTTTTATACCCATTTGTGCCTATAGATCTTGATCTCTGCGAGGCCTGTGCAGAGGAAAGTGCTATTCCCCTCTGTTTCTGCCCCTGGACAGGATAACATGTAGCTTGCATTTCCACACCATTTCCTACATGCATTTATCTTCAGTACATATAGCCGCCATTTTGGCAACTTTTCCAAACTGCACAATTTTTGGGACAAGACAAGATCCTGAATTATAAAAACAATGTTTTTAGCCTGGGTTTCCACATAGTAAAAAACCGGAACCTATAAACTGCATGCTTTTATGGTTTTACTTGTGAAACATGTTAAATGAATGTGTTTACCTATAAAAGAAAACATGGGAAACTGCCATATTGTAAAAAAGCAGCAATCACAGTAATAATAGGTACAGTTTTTACGATGCAGCATTTTATTTTTTTTAACCAAAATAAATGCAACATGTAAACCCTCTCCAAGACTACTGATTAAAACGATGTAAGTAGTAATTCCCTAAATCACATGCTATCATAGCAGTTAAATTAAAAAGCCAGAATCGCCCATTTAATAATCCTATGTAGTAGTAGTAATAATAATACTATTTAAAGGGAACCAGTCAGCAGCTTCCTGCTGGCCGAACATTGACATGCTCCCTCATAACAGACCGCTAATCTGGAATACAGGGCGTGATAAATTCCCCCCATAGCTCTTTGAAATGATTTAGGGTATCTTCACACTGGCGTTTTTCTTTTCCGGCATAAAGTTCCGTCGTCGGGGGAAAAAAAATCAGGATTATCCCCATGCATTCTGAATGGAGAGAAATCCGTTCAGGATGCATCAGGATGTCTTCAGTTCAGTATGTGAACGTATTTTGGACGTTGACAAAACGTGCTGCGGTTTTATCTCTGTTCTGAACACATGACAGAATGCTGGATCCGGCATTAAGTCCCATTGACTTACATTAGTGCCAGATCCGGCAATAAGAAATGCCTGAAGGACGGATCCGTCCTTCCGGTCTAAGCATGCGCAGACCTTTAAAACTGTGAAAAAAAATACAAGACTGATTCGTCTGTCGACATGGCAAACAGAGAGATGGATCCGCACTTGCAATGCATTTGTAGACGGATCCGCAAGCCGGATCCGTCTACAAATGCTTTCGGTTGTCATGTGGTGTGACGGATTCGGCGAGACGGAACTGCCTGCCGGATCCACACGCCGCAAGTGTGTAAGTACCCTTAGCATGTCATTCTTTGCTGCATGAAATTAATGACAGGTTCCCAATAACAGAAAACGTATAACTCAAAAGTATAGACGTAAACCAGGTATGAAGAAGAGCCCAAATCTGTCCGAGATACCACTGTAAAGTATGTGCTTTTTGCATGTTTGTACAGTTCGTGGATGGATTGCTGTAGGACACTGCAGCGTTTAGAACCACACAAAGGGTTGTAGCGGCTTTACAGGGTATTTTAGGGTTGTAGCGGATCTGCTGGATTTTTATATTGGTCTATACTCAGGAGAGGTCATCAATATCTGCTGCGCAACCTGGCTCATTTAACATGTGCCAGAAATCTACCCCCATCTCCATACTGAGCAACATTTCAGTTGGTAAAATCGGGGCATATAAGCGGCATCCCCGAAACCTGCACAGAAACGCCCACTTGTGGGCGGGTTTTGCATTAGCCCTGCCCTTTTTCAACCTGGGACTGTGCAAATTTGCCGGGACGTCTCTGAAATTCAGGGACAGTTGGCAACAGTGCATCTCCTGGCTGGAGTAGATTTCATGGACAGCAGAAGACGTTCACGTTCTTGGTCAGATTTTTTTTAAAGGCTAGTGTGTGAAACACCAGTCTTCAGTAAATGACCCCCGGCGTCCTCTGGCGTGACCCTGCCTGATGACCGTTCTGGGGAAGGTAGCTAACACCCCTGTGAAGTAGTCTTCATATGAGGTGCATATACCCCTGGGCCACCAGAGAAAAATCTGTGGGGACATGCTGCTGATGGGTGCTTCACATGTTGCTGGGGTTTCACAGGACTCCTGGAGAGGACAAATTGATAAAATACCAAGAAAAAAAAACTGATTTCACATGAGACACCAAACTCTTATGCACCTTACCTGTAGAGAAATCCATTTCTGTCGTGGTTGATCCATATAGACTGATACCATCCTACATGATGTACCGGTATTCCTTTTTTTTTCCTGCAGGTAGTGACCCTGTGGTATCGAGCTCCTGAGGTGTTACTCCAGTCCACATATGCCACGCCAGTAGACATCTGGAGTGTGGGATGCATCTTTGCAGAGATGTTCAGGCGGAAGTGAGTAGACATGGGGACATGTAGTAGATATAAAAAACAAGAATATGGACAACATATTAGGAAATGATCAACATCGATACTGTCAAAGGTCCCCCCCCCCCCCCCCAAACTCCACAATATCCAAAAAGCATTGGAGATGAGCTGCTGCCACTTGCCCATTCCTCTATCCCCGTTGAAATCAGTGTGCATGTATAATGCCAAACCCATTCAATGAACTATCATATTTTTCGCTCTATAAGACTCATCGAGGAAAATACGAATAAAATATATTTTCCGTCAGACCTCAATCCCCTGTGAATATAAGAGCGGCAGTCAGCCTTTACCATCGGTCACCCAGATTTTCATCAGCCCCCTAAATCACACCCCCAATGTTAATCAGACCACAGTCTCATGTGGCACTCTATAACCTTTATCAGCCCTCTTGCCAGACAAAAAAATATATAAAATAACTTGGCCCCTCCTGCTCCAGACGGCGTCACGACTCTGGAGATCCAGAGTTTGTTCCTGCAGTGTCAGTGCAGTATGTCAGGACACAGCTGACGCCCGGCAGAAGAGCAGGGAGCGGTGAGTAATACTAGCGCCAGCAGCACTACAGTCACCGCTCTCCACTCCTCCTGTGTACTATTGACTGGAAGCACTCATTAGTATTCGCTTTATAAGACACACTGACATTTTTCACTGAAAAAAGTGAGTCTTCTAGAACTAAAAATAGAGTAATTTTTTTCTCATCAGAAATAACGTGTAGTGTCTTACTGAAAAATATTACACTTACGAAGTCATAGAATATGTAATAAAGGTCATTGAAAAATGCTATTTCTGTTCTTCCAGGCCTCTGTTTTGTGGGAATTCAGAAGCCGACCAGCTGTGCAAAATTTTTGAGTAAGTTGTGCTGTACAAATTCCAAAAAACCCTTGGTCTGTCAGATCGTCAGAGGTGACTGTTACTTGTGCGCTGTAAATGACGTCTTTCACTATTAAATTGGTCTAGCACTGTGACACGTGCACTATAAACAGGGCTGCCAGGGCAGTGCCCATCAGGTTAACCCTCGGGGAGCTATGGATCCTTCCAGTTCCTTGTCATAGGATTATCTGGGATTGAATTCATATTGAAAGATGAAAGATTAAAGTGCAGGGGCAAAGCATGCATCTGTGAGTCAGTCTGGACACTGTGAGGTGCCTACAGATGGATGATTAAAGGGGTTGATCGTAAAATAATACATACTTTCCTCTTTCAGCCCCGCTGATTCCAGATCTGCATGTCATCGCTGCAGCTAAGAAAATGGCATCATGGCTGCAGCGATGGGCAGTGAAATAGTCAATGTCCTTTTATGAGATTTCATGCCTGGATTGCTTTTTTTTGTTTTCTTTCTATAACTTGATCAACCCCTTTAAGTGTCCCAGGAGTGGGTGTGGCACAGTTTGTAGAACTTTGTTTTTAAAATCTTACCTAAAATGAAGGTTCCTCATGCAGTATCTTCTCTGCCTGTCCCTCTTCTGCAGTATGATTGGACTCCCCTCTGAAGAAGAATGGCCGGAAGACGTCACTTTGCCACGATCAGCCTTCTCCCCAAGGAGTCAGCAGCCAGTAGAGAAGTTTGTTCCTGAAATCGATGCCACGGGGGCTCAGCTTCTGTTAGTAAGTGTTGATGTAGCACAGCAGATGACGGCGGGTAGTTCAGGTGCCATCTGGTTTAATACAATTTATTTAGTCTCTTTATCCGATTATCAGGGGTCCGAGTCCCGGCACTTCTGCCGATCAGCTGTTTCAGGTTGCCGCTGCACTCCTTGGAGCTCTGGTGAGCCCATCCGGCAGCTTTCCAGGCACAGCACTCTACGTAGTACAGTGGCTATGCTTCATATTGCAGCTCGGCCCCTTGCACCTCAGTGGAGCCGAGCTGCAACTAGGCCATGTGACCGTTGTCCCGGGTGTTGGACCCCCGCCTATCTGATATTGATGACTAGGGATGAGCGAATCGATTTCAGATGAAACATCCGAAGTCGATTCGCATAAAACTTAGTTTCAATACTGTACAGAGCGAGCGCTCCGTACAGTATTAGAATGTATTGGCTCCGATGAGCCGAAGTAATTACTTTGCGAAGTCTAATGAGACTTCTGGTAATAACTTCAGAAATTGATTTAGACTGTAAAAAAACATTTCCCAAAGTCGATTCGCTCATTCCTGTTGATGACCTATCCTGAAGGTAGGTCATCAATAATAATTACCCGATAACCCCATTAAGTAAAAGTTACATTAGGGGTGAGTATGAGAAGTCGGGTATTTTTTGTGTGTGTGAGAAGGTGGGTCTTAAAATATGGAGCCCGCTGCTGTTTTAAACAGCAGACACCCAGGGCAAATGTTTGCGATTGGTGTTATTGCTGTCAAATGTGACCATGGCATCTGAGGGCAGAAAACCTGGAAAGCTGCACTCCTGGGTCCTGAATGGCACCCTTGCACGGTGATCAGGGGACACTGTGATAGCATGGGTCACTCTGAGCAAAACCCATGCTATTGCAGTTGTAGTTCCTTAGGAGCCCTGCAGGTGGCAGGGCTCCTTAGGAAGATGGCAAGTCTGCAAAGGCAATTGCAATGTAAGGGAGAAGTAATCTAATAATTGCTTCTTATAGACACCTAAAGTGGCATAAATAGAAGTTAACATTTTTTTATTTTATATATTTTTTCAAAATTAAAAATATAAAAATTCCCCCATAATTAAAATAAAACAATATAGGCATCGCCGTGTCCCAAATTGCCAGAACTATTAAAATATAAACATATTTATCCTGTATGGTGCACACTAAAACAAAAAAAATTGGCCAATTTGCTATATTTTTTCATTGCACCTCCCTCAAAAAATTCATAAAAAGTGATCATAAAGTCATACAGACTCCAATATTGTATCAACACAAACTACAGATCCTCCTCACACAGGTCTGTAGATTTTAGGGGGTCAGAATATTGCAATGAAAAAAATTTTTATTAACTTTTTCCCCACAATATTAAAACACAAGAAAACATATATAAATGTGCTATCATAGTTCTAACAGATGCAGAAAATGAATTTAACATTTTTACATAGGGAGAGCTGTAAAAATAAAACTGGATTTTTTTATTTTTTATTCTATTTACACCGTTTGGAATTTGTTCAAGCATCCCACTGTATGCAATATTAAATGGTGCTATTAGAAAGTACAACTTGTCTTGCAAAAAAACAAGCCCTCCTATGGTTATGTGAATGGAAAATTAAAAAAGTTATGGATCCGGGAAGGGAGGGAGTAAGAAAACAAAAATCCCCCGGGGCTGAGAAGGTTACTTTGGAGGAACCTTTTTCCCTGTTTTTTGCATGATGTCAGGAATACATAACATCAGCCATCAGTGGGATCAGTGATGTATCCCGTATCCTGCTGTTCTATGGAGATACGGTGATGTCCTGAACTCTATAGAGCAGTGTATGTATATTAATGTCAGGACTAGGACATTGAACCTCTAGGGTTAATTACTGAGTTGTGTACATTGAAAAAAAAAACAAAAAAAAAAACTACCTTTCAACTTGGCACAAAAACATAATGTGAACGGAGCCTTATTGGCTCAAAGATGGGGTGGCTTGGCTTGCGCACGGAGCCCCTTGTTCAATGGCCATTTGTGTTTAAGATGAACATTATTTTTAAATTTGACTTAATACGTATTTTGCTCCTCTAAAGAGGTCTGTGCCTCCGCTGCCCACCCGCTCTTTCCCAGGAATAACTAATCCTATGTAAATCCACAGCTGAAGATTTTACCCAACCCAGGCTCTGTAGCAGAATTGGATTGTCAGCTGTTCAGCCATGTCTACTCTACACAGTTCTTATTTCCACTGTCCCATAGAACAATAAAAAAGACCTGGGAGCAGCAGGAGATGGCTTTTTAAAGGGGTTGTGCAAGAATGGATGGATCTTTGAAGGGAAGCGTACTTACCTGCTTCCCAGCGCTGGCCTCCTCCTCCTTGCCTGTAATGCTCCGCTGGGCTCCCTTACTGATGCCTGTACCCAATCACTGGCACTGGCCGCCGGTGACCACTTGTCATGACGTAAGGGGAGCTGGTCACCACCGCGGCCAGTGATTGGCTCCAGGCAGCGTTGAAATGGATGTATTCAGCGACTGATCCCAGCGGAGCATCACAGGCTGGGAGGAGGAGGAGCAGGGAGACTGCGCTGGGAAGCAGGGAGGTAAGCTTCCCTTTACAGGTCCGGCCAAGAGGGGGGTTTGACACCTCCCTATTCTTGCATTCTTGCACGACGCCTTTAACATTCGTACTGTTAAACCCAAAAGTCCACATGGCATTAAATTCCGACAGCGTGACTTTATTCGGGTGACATTTCCCTCTGAGAGAAAGAGAAGTCGGCAGGCTTGTATATAGTATCATTTTACTGTATCTGTCAAAGAATAGTTGGGCTCATGTAAATCTTAGTAACTTTGCAAATTACCTCCGATTTGCATAAGGCCTTATTCACACGTCCGTAGTGTTTTACGGATCCGCAAAACACCTTGCCGACAGCCCTATAGAGATGCCTATACTTGTCTGCAATTGCGAGCAAAAATAGGACATGCTCTATATTTTTGCGGAGCCGCCGTCTGGAAGATCGGCGGCGCGCTCTGCAAATGCGGATGTGGAGAGCACAGTGTGTGCTCTCCCCATCCATCACGTCCCCATTCAAAATGAATGGGTCCCCACCCGTTCCGCAAATTTTCAGAACGTGTGGGGACGTAGATTGCGGACGTGTGAATTAGGCCTAAGTCTGCATACACCCACTGGGTCCCTTCAGTACGTGCTTCTATCTGTAAAAATGCGGAATTGCTTTTGATGTTGGATAACCTTTTTTTTTTTTTATGTTTCAAATCATGTGAGGAATAACTCACAAATAGTGGAAAATGCTGACAAGGTTTTCTTTGTTTCCAGGATATGTTAACCTTTAACCCCCTGAGGCGCATATCTGCATCGCTGGCTCTACATCACGCCTTCTTCTCCGAGGACCTCGAGGCCTGCTCCACACCAGAACCATTCCCGCGTGCGCGAGCCACAGCAGATGAAGTGAAATGAATCGTTGGTGGATTCTGGACACATCTGCCTTTTTTATTTTTAGAGTCCCAATAGAAGATTGTTGATTTTTATCATGACACTAAAATAGCCCAGTTGTATGCATCCCATATGCCATCAAGTAATGGTCTGATGACAGATGGTTCAATGCAAAGCCTGACCGTGTATCACTATGAGGACGACCGCTTAGAAGAGATGAATTTTCTATTTATCACTCTTTTTTAAGTCATAAGCTCTTTTATGGCACTGATGACATGTATTCACCAGATCCTTAATTTAGGCCGTGACAATGTGTCCAGTTTTGAGCCACAGATAAAAAAAAACAAAAAACCCTTTTATATCCAGTGAGGACATTTTACATAGTCGTTTTCCAGACATTTCTTAGTATTTATTCCAGGCTCTTTTTCTGCTTTTTAAACATTAGTTTTCGTAAGTGATTCAAAGACAGACTCTGAGCAGCTGTGTGCGAACAGAGGGACCAGATGGGACATTGGACCGGCTATTGCTGGCCGAGGTAGCCATGCCAGGGGCCGTCGGGACAGGCTGGAACTTGTAGTCTCACAACAGCTGACGTGTTCACATTGCCTCTATGTTGTACTACTATTAAAGACCGACTTGTAATGATCACCTATTTCCATAAACTGTGCAAATCTAAAAGATGTCTGTCTGTGGGTGAGACATGCCTTAATGTAGATTTTACCTGTGCTATATGTGAGGAGCGCCCACACTTTTACAAGATTTTTTTTAAATCACGCCAGATCCTCAGGATTGGTCATCAGTATCTGATTGGTGGGGGTCCAACACCTGGGACCCCCACCGATCAGCTGTTGAAAAGGCACCAGCGTTCTCCAGCTTTGCCTAGGCCAGGGATGGGCAAACTGCGGCTCGCCAGCTGTTGCAAAACTACAACTCCCAGCATGTCCAGTCTGGCTACAGCTATCAGCCTACAGCAGGGCATGGTGGGAGTTGTAGTTTTACAACAGCTGGAGAGCCGCAGTTTGCCCATCCCTGGCCTAGGCCATGCGACGCAGAGTGCCGCTGTCTTCTCAAACAGCTGATCGGCGGGGGTCCCGGGTGTCAGACCTCCACTGTTCAGAAACTGGTGACCTATCCAGAGGACAGTTCATCAGTAAAAAAAAAAAAAACTGGCGGAGAACCCCTTTAAAGGAGTTGTTTGAGATAATGAAAAATCTTGGACAAGCCCCTCAATGGTCTAAAATAAAGAAATATATATAAAAAAAAGGGTATACTTTTTCCAGGGTGTTGGTTCTGATGCTGCTGCTTGTTTACAAATGGCAGCGGTTACGTTGCAGTATATGCCACCTGACCGCTGCAGCCAATCCCTGTCCTCAGTAGTCACGTGTGGTATACTGGCATATCACTGCTGCAGGAGAAACAGGTAAGTAAACACTAACCTTTTATCCAAGACCATTTGGAGGACTTGTCTGAGGTTTTTAATTATGTCTGGTAACCATTTTTTTCAGACTTTAAAAATGCCACTACAAAAAGTGTTTAAAGTGTTGTTTTTGGGGAGGAAAGAAAGTGTGAAACCACCCTCATGCAGGTAATAGCAGGACTTGTTTTTACCCCAATATTAGGATATAAAAGCAATAACAAACAGTGAGGGCATGACAGTAAGGCCTCTTGCACGTGAACGTTGTGTGCCTGTGATGTAGCCCGCATACGGCAAGTCCACTATACACGGGCACTGGCCCGTGCGCACTCCGCATAATGGATGCGGACCCATTCACTTGAATGGGTCCACAATCATGGAGATGCGGAACGGAAGCATGGGTCGGAAACCCACGGAAGCACTATGGAGTGCTTCCGTGGTGGTTCTGTCCGTGCCTCCGCACTGCAAAAAAAATAGAACTTGTTTTATTTTTTTTGCGGTGTGGACGGATCACGGACCCATTCAAGTTGAATAGGTCTCGATCCGTCCTGGCTGCCGCACAGACGTTGCCTGTGCATTGGGGACCTCAAATTGCTGTCCCCATTGCACGGAACGGATGCACAACGTTCATGTGCAAGAGACCTAAAGCATATAGGTGAAGGCTTTATTCTGCTGCAAGTTGGATGTCATCATCGTGGCTTCTCAAAATACAATCACTAGGAATTAATTTGTACGTGGCGCTGTGGTCATGTCTGTTTGTAGGCTTCTAAAATGTGCACAGTCGATCTGCATTATTGCAAAATTAAGGCTGTGTGCAGACTGAGTTATATATCAGGAAGATGCTGTTGGGCGAATGGAGCGCTATGGATATATTTAAAGGGCATCTATCAGCAGATTTGCACCTATGACACTGGCTGACCTGTTACATGTGCGCTTGGCAGCTGAAGGCATCTGTGTTGGTCCCTTGTTCATATGTGTCTGCATTGCTGAGCAAAATGATGCTTTTATTATATTTAAATGATCCTCTATAGCAGGCATGCTCAACCTGCGGCCCTCCAGCTGTTGTAAAACTACAACTCCCACAATGCCCTGCTGTAGGCTGATAGCTGTAGGCTGTTCGAGCATGCTGGGAGTTGTAGTTTTGCAACAGCTGGAGGGCCGCAGGTTGAGCATGCCTGCTCTATAGGAACAATGGGGGCGTTACCATTACACCTAGAGTCTCAGCTCTTTACAACTGCCGTGCTCCTTGCACTTTGATTGAGAGGGCTGGGCAATGTAAATATCCTGCCCTGTCAAAGTGCATGGCAGTTACAGAGAGAGCAGAGCCTCTAGGTCAGGCATGTCCAAACTGCGGCCCTCCAGCTGTTGCAAAACTACAACTCCCACCATTCCCTAATAGCTGTAGGCTATCTAGGCATGCTGGGAGTTGTAGTTTTGCAACAGCTGGAGGGCCGCAGTTTGGACATGCCTGCTCTAGGTGTAACGGCTTCGCATCAGTTATGTACATTTGGCATCCGTTTGAGCAATTTCTGGGATCAGTTTTATTTTGGGATGGGGGAAAAAAAAATCTGTTGGACCAGAAGAATGGAAAATGAAACTGTGATGTGATCTCTCACTTAGTCTTATGTATTCTTTACTATAACCACAAAGCTAAACAAATTCAGAGGATTATTGCTCATCTGGAACATCTCCTTCCGGCCAGTAAATCAATGCTGAGGACCGCTGTCATGCAGCCACAATAAAAGCTGTACATAATGTCTGTAGTTGTGCTGAGCATGAATGCCAGACCTGAATCAGCAGATCATTTGATGATGCTATGCGTCTGAGGTTTCTATTTTCTATATGTGCATAGTAAAGAGGTGACATCACTAATGACACATCCGTATCACCATGAGTACTAAGCGCATGACTGTATTTCCTATAAATGTGTCCATACTTTAGGATCCAAGCCTGGTTTTTCTTTGAGAGGCTGCAAGGCTGCACCACATAAGGCCTCATGCACACGACCGTTGGTGTTTTGCGGTCCGCAAACCGCGGAAGCTGCTCCGTGTTCCGCAATTTGCGGAACGGAACGCGGCCCATTATAGAAATGCCTATTCTTGTCCGCAAAACGGACAAGAATAGGACATGCTCTATTTTTTTTTGTGGGGGCACGGAACGGAGCAACGGATGCGGACAGCACACGGAGTGCTGTCCGCATCTTTTGCGGCCCCGTTGAAGTGAATGGGTTCGCGCCCGAGCCGTATATGCGGCTCGGACACGGACCACAACGGCCGTGTGCATGAGGCCTAACTGTATGATTTTTGTATCATTGAGTCTTGCTAAACATTGCATATCTCTAATGACACCGCTATATACATGCTGCATGTCTTTTTGTAGCACAGTAGATTTGGATAGCATGGACATAGTCCTAAGAGCAACAAATGACTTCTTTGGAATATCTCGTGTACACAGACACAATTTGGTAGTTCACTGGAATACTTCTGTTTCACCCTAGGCCCTCTTTAAAGGGAACCTGTCAGATTAAACATGGTGTTTGCGCTGCAGGCAGCATGTTATGATAAAGGGGTTATCCAGAACTAAGAGTGGCCCAGACATCCCCGACCCAGGGTGGTGGTGGTGGGTGATGCTTACCTGATCCCCGCAGCTGAATCCGGTCTCATTCCCACGTGTGCCGAGGACAACATCCGTCGACTGGGGCACATGTGATGTAAGGGGAGCAGGTCACCGTTGTGGCCTTTGATTGCCTGATGTTGTCCTCGGTGCATGTGGGAGCAGAACTGCCTGACCAGTAGCCTAAGAACAGATCCAGTGGCAGGGATCAGATGAACATCACCACCGCCCTAGGACGGGCAAGTCCGGACCACTCTGATAACCCCCTTTAACTTGCTGCTCACTGAGCTTTGGCATCCAGGAGGCAGTCCTATCAGTGGTTGACAGCCTTCCCTCTATGACTCTGTATACAGAGATACCCATCAATCACTCCTTGACTTCAAAGCATGCTGGATAGAGATGAGCGAACTTTAAAAAATAGTTCGGCGTTCGGGTTGTGGTAATCGCAGCATCCCGTTATGGATTCCACTACCGCGGACTATCCCGGCATATGGAATCCATAAGGGGCGGCTTCCACGAACCCGAACTGTTTAAAAACCGAAGGACCTGGGGTGACGTCACCGTCATGCGATCAGTGCAGGGAGCGTGGCTCAGCATGGGATTTGATCCTGTGCTGAGCCACGCCCCCCGCACTGATCACATGACGGTGACGTCACCCCAGGTCCTTCAACAGTTCGGGTTCGTGGAAGCCGCCCCTTATGTATTCCATATGCCGGGATAGTCCGCGGTAGTGGAATCCATAACGGGATGCGGCGATTACCACAACCCGAACGCCAAACTATTTTTTAAAGTTCGCTCATCTCTAATGCTGGAGTTCTCTGTATCTGGCTTTGCCCACCAGAACCCACTGACTATAATGGGGTCCGGCGGCGATCTGGCCACTACCCGTCAAATTTGCTAGGAACCAGCCAGTTTTCTGCTGGAGATATGAAAACAGCCTGAACCCAAATCATACACGTGGCAAAAATGCTGCAAGTTTTCCATTACAGATTTCCGGGCAGATGATCCGCAGCAGCCCTTACACTGATCAGATGGTGACTATAGAAAATCCACCTACGATATGGAGAATGTGCATCTATCACACGCAGTGATACTTTGCACAATGCATTTGTTACAGGGTAATTTCCATGTGACAACCTAATACCTTATGAGATGACAGGGAAGGTTACCTGGTCAGCAGTTTGTGTGGATCATGTGGGCCAAAACCTACATGGGACAAAAGTAGTGAACGGTTACAACTTGGCTACCACGTTGTCAAAGAAAGTGATGACCTAGTACTAGGATGTCACTTAAGTGGTAGGTCCAACTGCACAGTCCCCTAATATCGAGAATGAAAGGGCCATGGTCCAGGTTTATCCAAGCCCCATTCACTTGAAGGAAGAAATCCGACTTCATCCCGTTCTTCTGCATCTGTGTCAGTACGCTTGACTTCAGTTTGTGAATCTGGGCTGCTTCCTTACTTCAGGGCACATAGAATACTAATTTAGAGACGACAAAGCTGTTCACACAGTGAAATCAGCACAAGAAACCAATTAGAGGGAGAAAATACTTTATTGTGTCTTAAAGCAGTTATTTGAGTAAATAACCCACATTATGTACTTTAGTAGGGCTTTTCATGCCAAATTTAGGGAAAATTCGACCCTGGGGACTTCTGTTTTCTAAATGCAGGAGAAAGGAGCGGGATAAAAACCTCAGGCAGGGTTCAAACTATTGTTTATATCCAAAGAAAATTAGTCATGATTCAGCATACAGTGAAATCAGATCCCAGCGTCCGACGTTCTTACAGGACCAGGTTCATCTGCCTGTCACCCATCTGCCGTTTTCCAGCTTTACAAAGTGTTTGACGTGGGTATTCTGGAAGGAAACCTGGTAGCGGTCGACTCTTCAAAAAAATACAATGCACATTTCTATGGATGCTGCAGGTTAATCATACCCTATAAAAACTGATGCATAAAAAAACAGCACACCTAAAGCCCCATGCCAGCATTGTATCATGTTACATAGATTTCTTATAAAAAACAGAATGCAGCTAAACGTCTTATTTATCATCACTGGTGCAGAACATGTTAACGGTAAGTGCGCCAGGGTTTCATTGTCACTAGCTGCCCACATAAGGCCCAGAAGGCATCTCCAGTTGGGAAGCCCTTACATTATAAACATGGGGTGTCCACCTCCATAAAAACGCCCCCAGTTCACATTTCCAACAATGTAGGCCTCTTCTTGGAGTAGAATATGCAGGAGGATGCACAGAAATTATAGGAAGAATAATACATAAAAGTCATTCTGGAGGACAACCACGTGATTGTTGGGAGTCAAAGCCTAGGACACAACCAACAAACTAGTTATCAGAACTGGAGGTGAAGCTATAAAACAGAAAGGAATAGCATGCCCACTGCTTGTACACTATCCCCATATATTATTGAGGGCCTATCCTGAGGACAGGTCATCAATATCAAATTAGCAGGGGTGTTTGACTCATAGGACCCCTGCTGATCAACTGTTCGAAACAGCCGCTCCGTGAGTGATTAGGCCTCTTCCTAGACCAGGCATCCTCAAACTGCGGCCCTCCAGCTGTTGTAAAACTACAACTCCCACAATGCCCCACTGTAGGCTGATACCTGTAGGCTGTTCAGGCATGCTGGGAGTTGTAGTTTTGCAACAGCTGGAGGGCCGCAGTTTGAGGATGCCTGTCTTAGACCATTGGCATCATTGTACATTGGTCACGTGGACTAGGTGCAGCTCAGTCCCATGCAAGTGAAAGGGGCCGAGCTGAAATACCAAGCACAGCCACTATACAATGTATGGCACTGTGCTTGGTAAGCTGTGAAGGGACCGCCTCTTCAAACAGCTGACTTCGGGACCCCCACTGATCTCATACTGATGAGATATCCTGAGAATAGGTTATCAAGTTCCTGGATGACCCATTTCAAGTCAATTTAAAGGGACACCTACCTATAAATGTTCTGCAAATGCCATGAATATTGAAAAGAAAACAAAGTATTTGATGATGTAATTGTAGCTGCTTTTACAGTCCATAGTCCTGTATCAGAATTTCCAGGCCTTTATGTAATAGATTGCCATACAATGTCATTACTGATACTTTGGTGCTAACACGGGACCTTTTACACTTCGCCATGAACATAAAAAACATCATTTCAAGAACGACTGGCATGTATCTTTACATATATGTACACCTAAACATACCCTTCATTCAATCCGCCCTTTAAAACCATGGCAAGCTATACCTCATTACAAGCAGTAAAATGAAACTGGTCAGCCGAGGGCCATAGTACAAGTATTTCAAGAACACAGATCCTTGTACCTATTTCCCGCTAAATGCTCAGCACCCCAAAACACAAACACAAGAACCTCTGTCTACATAAAAGATTTGCTAAAACTGTGGTCTACTCTGATTGCATTCCTGATAGAGCCACCATATTGGGGAGCTTGGTCTGACTTCTTCCCCTGCCAGGTCCCTTTCTCCTAGCTAAGTGGAACGTGTGTTTTAGGGTTAGAAGTTACCGGCTAAGAGACAGGACTGAAAGGGGAAAATTAAATACATGACTGAAGGGTTGTGGGAGAAGCTTCAATAATACTATAGGAAAGCGCTGGGATTTGCTCGAGGATCTTTCTGGTTTCTGTATCGGAATGCAAGCCATACGCCAAGAATCTGAAAAACAACGGGAAGAGCAAAGGCAAAGATGGTCAGATGGTAAAACCAATTATTACTTCCATTTATCATGTACAGACCTAATTAGGAAAGCATTGTAGCCCTGCGCATCTTCTGCAACCTTATCCCACGGTCTGATTTTGGGTTCACACCACATATTTGCTGTAGAATCTGCACTGAAATTCTGGAAAAAAGTTCTGTACAAATGTTAGTGAATGGGGTTTAACAAACCACATTCACTCACGTAAAAAAAAAAAAAAAAAAAATAATTATCTGTACCCTAACTGCAGACTGCTGACAATTCAGTCATAACTTCTAGTAGAAATAATAAAAGGAATTGCACAACAGAGTCTCATCAAGAATAGATGTTCCAGAATGGTTATCACACGGGGAATGCATGAAGCTATTAAAAACAGGCATGCCAGGAGAGGTGAAAGGTCCTCTAAGTATGTTGCACAGCCTGCTGGAAGAAGCGCCAAACTTATGTAGGGGGCGCTGCCTCCACACAACTTTGGTGCCTCCTCCAGCAGCTCAGAGGCACTTAAAACCGAAGGCCATGCACGTGGCTGTGAGCAGGCGCCATAACCATCGGGATTCTGCTGTTTCAAACAGCAGATACCCGCCACAAGCCACAAATGTAAGCGATCAGCCCTACAGTTGACCTCGGCATCTGAGCAGTCTGGAAGCAAGAGCTGTGCACTCCCGCACCCGTCACAGCATTCCCCAGCTGAGATCGGGGAACCTGTTACGGTATATAGTAATAGCCTGAAGCATCAAGCAGGCTTCGGTATTTATTACTAGAATATACCAATATAGGCCAGCAGGTGGCAGCATTGTATTGGCATTTTGTAAATGCAGTGTTGTATGATGGCTATTTAGCCATCACAGAACACAATGGAAAATCTAATGATTGCCAGTTAGTCACCCAAGCACATAGAGCTATGGGGACTGGGTATTGCGCATGTGCTAGCGGCCATCTAGCAGCCCATGTCCCCAGCTCTATACCCAAAATCCCAGTGACAGGTTCCCTTTAAACTATACGTCACAGCAGTTCAAGCAGATGTGAATGCTGAGGACTGTGACTGGCTGCAGCGGTCATGGGACCATGCCACTTTTTATGGGTCACTTGTTAGGACCATAGGGGCTGTCAGCTCCTAGGCCGGAAAACCCCTTTAACACCTTCTTCCTGTATGCATTTTGCCCATTAAATGAGTAAAAAAAAAATTTCTCATTTTCGCATTCCAAGAGCTACAACTTTATTTTTCCCCGAGTTTTTACGTTCATTTTGCGGCATAAATAACATGATAAGTTTACTCTCTGGGTCAGTATGATTACAGTCCTACCAAATACATTGCGTGCAGTGCTTACTCTAGGCCGTGGCCTAGAATAAGGCCCCTCAATGACAGGCGCGAAAAGGCATATTGGCAGTCATTAGGGGTTAAGCTTTGGTGAAAACTCACTGTAACAACACAGCTTGTCCTTGAAAGGGGCTGCTATTTACAATACTGCACCACTTAGGAAACCATGTTACCTCGGTAAAGCTGAAGAAGAGTCCAACACCACCAAGGATTTTGAGGGCTTCACCAGCATGGGTCAACATTTTGTTACCGCACGTCTCACATGTGGTTTTTTTACACTCCTGAAAGTAAAAAAAATAAAAATAAGCAAATAAATGAGCGAGGAAGTGTCTGGCTGTGCCATAGCTAGAAGCAATCATTAAAGTCCATGCTTGATGGGACATTCAAAAACTGGTCACTAGGCCTTGTAGAATCATTAACCCCAAACTGCCAAAAATAAATGGGCAACATGATGAATCCTTAAAACTAAATAACATTAATAATTCTGTACATGGGTAGAATTCTTGCCCCTCTCCCCTTCATTTACATCCCTTTCTGTCCCTTGAGTAAACTTGTCTTTTTTTCAACCGTACTATGCAACGCCTGTCCATGATATGAAAACTAACTTTTGATCTGATACCAGAAATGACCTGCATAAAAGGAACACTATAGGTAAGACAGACAAACCTTTATGCTGGGGTTACCCATCAACCTTGCCTTCGACAAATGTCACGTGACCAAAGATGGCTATGTAGCAGGGAAGCTGTGAAACATACCCGAGTTTTGAAAAAAGTTTGAATAATGGCTGTGCTTCTTTGTGCAATCATAACTGAAGGAACAGTTATGTTTGAGCTTCCCTAATGTTTTTCTCAGCTATATTATGCCTTGTTTCAGCTGCACAGCTAGATGCATTTCACTCAGAAACAGGAGGCATCTCCCTTCTGCCAGAACTGTCCCGCTGTGACATCCTTTCCCTTACTTCCCACTATGTTTGTTTTCAGCTCCGGAGCTCACAGAACAGATAAAGAGGGATAAGTCACACAAAAGGCTCCTGTGATGTTCAGAAGCTGCGTACAAGAAGTTCTCTGAGGCTCAGGATCTCAACATCCCCAACCCCCCCCCCCCCCCCCCCCACACTTGCTCTCAGCCATCTTCTGACTCTCTGTTGCCGGGGATGGATCTTGCCAACAGACAGTGGACTGCAACTTAGGTAGAAGTAAGACCCCTAGTGGCCGTGATTTTACAGCTTTTTTCAGGGGGATGCAGGCATATTTTTGAAATGACAAGATTTAGAAATTTCCTAGTTTCCCCATGCTCTACTAAATGAGGTGAAATTGTTTGAAAGTACAATGACTATTTAAACCATAATAGGGGTCGCAGTGCAATTTGCAATGCATAAGGGCAATACACAGCAGATTCTCCATATAGTAATCGTCTGAACTTAATCTTAGACACTAACAATTTTAAAGGGGTTATTCAGTAATATATAATGATGACCTATCCTCAGGTCAGAGTCCCGGAACCCCCATCATTCAGCCAACAAGGGCATCTCTCCAAAGCACAGCGTGTATAGTGGCTGTGCTTGCTATTGCAGCCCAGACCCATTTATGCCAAAGGGGCTGAGCTGCAACTAGGCCATGTGACCGGTGTACGGTGACGTCAAATGGCCTAGGAAGAGGCCGCGGAGCACCAGCCTCTTCCTATAGCTGATCGGCGGGGGTCCCGGGTGTTGGACCCCACCGATCCGATATTGATGACCTATTCGGGGGGGAACGGTCATGAATATTTATTACTGGATAACCCCTTTAAGCAGTTGCTGCCTTGTGTCTCTTTACCAGGTAGAATTTCTGTAAGCCCTATACAAAGTTATATGTTTAGGACAAAATGCCGCATATACACACTCAGCAGAAAGAAAAAGGCGAGCTGCCTTCTTTCAATAACAGGTGGCAAACTTGGCCCCTTAAAAAGTAACCAAAACAGGACTGTATGTTATATCTCAAACGGCCTAATTTTCTTAAAATGCTTGCCAGCCAAAGCATCAGTCATTAAATATTTCTAAAGCAGCTCACGTGAGACGGCTGATGGCTGAACGCTCATTCTCTACAACAGAGGTCCCCAACCGCCGGGCCGCGGCCCAGGACCGGGCCCTGGAAGGTTGTTTGCCGGGCCGCGGCAATCAGTCTTTAACGCGGTACTAATGAAGCGCTTCCATTATGGAAGAGCTTCCTTAGCAGTGGAGGACCCGGAAGCGGTGAACGATCTGTACTCACCGCTTCCTGGTCCTCGGCTGACGGCTGTGCAGGGTTGCGCACAGCGTGAGGGCGCACTGTGACCTCACACTGTGTGCCGCGCCTGCGATACACAGCCGACAGCAGGATGAAGAGGATCGCGATGATGAGAAGCGGTGGTGTCCAGGAGCAGGAGAGGTAAGTGGTTTTTTTTTTATTGGGGCTGATGGCTAAAGGCTGACATGGGGGGCAGATGGCTAAGGGCTGACATGGGGGGCTGATGGCTAAAGGCTGACATGGGGCATTGGGGGTTATATAGAGTTATATATTTGAATATGCACCTTGTGTTTTGTTATGCGCGTGAATCAGTCAGCGCCGACCAGCACCCCTAAGCCCCGCCCACCCTAAGCCCTGCCCCAGAACCCCCCCACCCGGGCCCTGGGGAAATTGTCTCGCGTGAAACTGGTCCTTGGTGCAAAAAAGGTTGGAACAATCAAAAGGATCGGGAACAATCAAATCCACTGTGTCGTCTGACCGACTATACCTCGCTATTGGGGGAGTTGGGATACCCCCATACACATTAAATGGACAGACAGTCTCACCACAAATCGGCAGGGTTCAGCTGACATTCGTTTGATGCTTAAGGCTATCTTTACTTCACTGTGAAAGGTCAGATTTTTTGTGACCATTAGCATTCATTTAGTAGGGAAACAAAATGTAAAAAATGCAAACTAGTCCCCAGGAATAACCCAGCTCTGGTCATAAGAGTGAAGAATGAAAACCACCATCGACGTTGCCTACAAGAGATGGGAGCGCTCACCGCAGTGCAGAGTGAGAACTCTTCTTTAAACTGTGCATATTTGTCTGTGGTGTTCAACCATCCACAACAGTTCACATTCTTCTCCATCTCTCTCCTGGTCACGTTGCCCATACTGGTCCATGCTTCGTTCAGAAACCGCTCCTGCAGAAAGCAAAGTGGTGCTGGTCACAGAGGAGGTGGGGGAGCTGAGGGCATCCAAAGTGCATGGTAACAGATGTACCGCACATTGTTATACTGCAGCGTTACAACATGCAAGGGATGAAAGCTTCTCATTTACAATGTGGCTATGAAACCTATCTTACCTTACTGAGCAGTTCAGCATAACTGGTCAGGACATCTAGAACGATGTCTGCACATATGATCACCATTTACAGACCCACTTATGCTGTATTTCCCAGTTACTTAAACAGGACCTGTCTCCTGTCCTGACAATTTTAATAGCTACATGCATTCCCTGTGAAATAACAATTCTGGAGCATCTAATCCTATGACTCTATGTTGTGCCATTCCTTTATTATTTGAACTAGAAGTTATGAATGAATTGCTAGAAGGCTGCAGTAAGGGTACAAAGGGGCGGTAACCAGTTGGGGGGGATGTACCTGCGCAGTCTTAAAATACCAGCACTGATTGGTTAGAATCAGTCTGTGCAGGTACACACCCCCAACTGGTTACCGCCCCTCTGTATCCTTACTGCAGACTGCTAGCAATTTATTCATAACTTCTAGTGCAAATAATAAAGGAACTGCACAACATAGAGCCATAAGATTAGATGCTCCAGAATTGTTATTACATGGGGAATGCATGGAGCTATTAAAACAGGCGTGTCAGGAGAGGCGACAGGTCCTCTTTAAAGATGATCCATCACATGTGTAAGCTTTTAAAGGGGTTCTTTGGGCATTTCATCTAACCAGTGAGAGGAAGATCCTTTAGATAGTACCCACCCGTTTCTCCCTCCACCGATGCTTCCATTGCACTTGCACCTTTCGGCTCTTCCACCCAGGTCCTGACCGGATGCATCTGCTTAATATCGTGTTCAGCTGCAGAGTAGTAATTGCAACCGAAAAAGAAGCACGTACATCCAGTAGGGACCCAGGCACAGCGAAGGCATCATTGGAGGGACAGACGGGTAAGTACCATCTAAAAGATCTTCCTTATACTGGTTACTACCAACTACTGATTAGATGAAATACCTGAAGAACCCCCTTGAATCTAGATACCTCCATCAACTGGCACCTGCCAACTGTTCTTTATGGCTTTATTTTCTTTGCAGCAACATCCCCCCACTTCTGATCCACATGGGCCCGTTAGCTTGGTAGCCTCATATGCCAATAAGGCAGTGGTTAGCCAAGGAGGTGCCACCAGCACTCATTTCCCAAGTATAGACAGAGCAGTGAAGTTCACTTCCCCATGGGAAATGAGAACTGGATGGCATATTGGGCATCCAAATAAGTACTGGTTAATATACTGGGTGTCCAAAAGAATTAATTAGTTGGGCCTGATAGCTTAGAAACTAAAACTTAATGGCGGTACATAGATTTCCAAAGTTTACATAGGTGACCGGTCTCTTAAGAAAAGGTGTCTGTATTTACAGATGTCTCTTACCTGTAGAGAGCTATTTAAAGCCAAGCAGGAGCACGAGACCACCAGTTGGAAAATGAAGATGAGAATTAAGACCACCATGTACTGATACATGTCAGTTAAGGACACTGGAAAATGGGTATTGATTAACTAAGAACATTCTAAAAAGCAAACATTACATTTACATTGGGAATAATCTTCACAAATACTAACCTCCTCGGCTACAATAAATAGAAAATCACAATGCTTTTCTTCTAACTTTGGCTCACAAAACTGCATGCGTGACTCCAGCCTACAAACGGACTTGAGTATCCAGGTACTACATAGCCAGGTACTCAACTGAATTGCTGCTGGCAGCTTTCCCTGGAAAAATCCGCCATTTGCCAGCGATGCAGGACCTGTGGTGATCAGCTACTGGCACAGATCTAACCTCTGATGAGACAATCCCTTTAATAATGTATATCAATGGTCATTTTTAAATGTTTAGACCAATATATAAAGTTGTATTTCAGTAGAACGTTGATTATACTTATTAGCAGTAAGCGCCATGTACTTTATATTATCTTCAGTATTCATTAAAAGGGATTGTCTGGGATTTTAAAGGGGTTCGCCATAAATTTTGAAAATTAAAATACTTATAAATATGATCCAAAATACCCTTCATTAGTTTTAATGGCTCATTTTGTTTAGGGAGCAATCATTAGGAGAAATAAAATGGCCGCCATCCTATTAGTGCACACAAAACCTGTCCTAATCACACAGCAGGACAAGTTACTTCACAATACTGAGATAGAGGAGGCGGAGACAGCCGTTTCCTACTTGTCAGGGATTATGATCCTGAATACAGATAAGAACGTTAGCCGAATCTCTGTAGGAATGAAGACATGAAGAGACATGAAGTACAGAAAGGACAGACTATAGCTCAGTGTTGTGAAGTAACTTGTTTTGCTGAGTGATTAGGACAGTTTTTGTGTGCACTAATAGAATGGCGGCCATTTTATTTCCCCCAATGATTGCTCCCTATTAAAAAGAGCCATTATAACTAATTAAAGGTATTTGGGACTATATTTATAATAAAGTAATATTTAAGTATTTTAATTTTCTTAATTCCCGGAGAACCCCTTTTTTCGGACTATAATATGCACTTTTTAGCAGTAAAAAAAAAATCCTGCTAAAAAGCGTCGTGTCTCATAATCCACAGTCAGGGTGCTCCAGCAGTGCCAGACCTCTCTGACCGCCTCCTTAATGATCCAGCAGAGCGCTCATACAGCAGACCTGGAAGTGCTGAAAAATGAGTTTTCATGCAGCAGAGAATACTTGGATACAATCACCGAGGTCATCACATGTGCCATTGCCGTTTCTTGCCGTTTCTTAGGCCTCTTTCAGACGAGTGTGTCCAGTGCAGAAAACGTGCTCTGTGCGGGAGCGCGATTCCCCAATAAGGACACTGCTCGTGGCACAGGATCGCATGTTATGTTTTATAATTCTGTGTTCCTCTGCATGACACACGTCAGCATAATTCTGTAGAAGCAAGGTCGGGCAGAGATACACAGCATTATAAATCATTATCATGCCATGCAATTTATAATGGGAAATGACACTCCCACATGAAATGCGATTTCCGCGCAAAATTTCCTGCCGTTAGCTTAATTTCTTAAACTCCTGGACAACCCCTTTAAGAGGATCCCTTTGATCCCTATTGCATAGTTTAGGTGCCATTTCACCAGCTTTAGTTGCCCAGCAGTAAAGACTTTCACGGGAGATGTATTTCCTGTTGCTGGCTCACACAAGGACTAGTCTCGCTGGCCACGCTCATCTGCTATAAGGTATTCTGACTGGGCTGGATATGAAGATGGCTGAAAGGATACAATGAACAGCATCACTTGATGATGACTAACTGCTCCGATCAATCCGATGATGGCGATTAGTAGAAGGAAAACACCGATTGCTATGACGCCGCCGATGATGTGGATGCTGGACACTATCCCGAAGCCTTTGCCCCATGCTGCCACACCAATCAACAAGAGGCCCACCAGCTGAAAGAAAGCAAGAAGGGTTAACATCGGTATACAGTCAGGGCTCCTTCACACATACAGTCATGGCCTTTTTCTTGCCCCAAAAAAGCCTGATCTGATCGACGTTATTTGTGGAATTTCTCCACGTGTGGTGGCGGAGATTTATCAAAACTGGTGTAAAGTAGAACTGGCTTAGTTGTCCATAGCAACCAATCAGATTCTACATTTTGTTTCTCACAGCTCCTTTGGAAAATGAAAAGTGGAATCTGATTGGTTGCCATTAATAATAATAATAATAATAATAATAATAATAATAATAATAATTATTATTATTTATATAGCGCCACCATATTCCGCAGCGCTGTTTCATGTAGAAAACAAAAAAGACGTCACAACGTACCTGGCTAATATACAACTGAAAAGCTAGGAGTGAGGGCCCTGATCGCAAGAGCTTACAATCTATGATTTACACCAGCTTTGATAAATCTCCCAAAATTTAGCATCTGGCATTTTTTTTTTTTTAATAGGAAAGTACGTGTCCCTTGTGATGTTATTTACTGCTGCCAAAAAAAATGCTACAAAACGCAAATGCAGCAAAAAAATATAAAAAATAAAAAAATAATAATAATAATAATAATAATAATAATAATAATAAATAAAAAAAATGCTACTACAAAAAAAGAAAAAAAAAAAAAAAAAAAAAAAAAAAAAGTGTCCTTTTTCCCATAGACTTCTGAAATACAGCAAAAACATCTGTTTTTCACAGAACTTAAAGGCTATGTACACCTTTGGGGTTATTTGTTTTTTTTTACTACACGATTGCATTTTACATATTTAGGACTAAAAATCATTTTTTCAATTGGTCTTTATTCAATATATTGAACTGTTTTTCTCAGGGCTGTGGAGTCGGTAGATAAATTGTCCGACTCCGACTCCTCAGATTTTGAAACTTCCGACTCCGACTCCGACTCCGACTCCTCGACTCCGACTCCTCTGTATATAATATGCAAATACGAAGCTGTTCCACCAAGTTTTTCTAATCTCCTCTAGCATAGAGAGGTAGTTGAGCAGAAGCTGCTGCCTTCTCCTTTGTGTGCTAATCTTCTGCTGAAGATAGAGCAGTGGGAGGATCCAGGAAGGGGGCAGGGAAGGGGCATTTATTTTAAAACATGATTTTCCTAGTAGAATCCCATAGTCATGTTTAAAAATTTAAGCTAACAATCTGAGTTTACATGTTTTATAGCCTTAGCTGAATGATTAGCAGTTTTTCAAATGGTTTACAGCTTCAGTCTTGAACTATTGACTCTCCATTCCCTTCACTTATACAAGTGTCTCCAGTCCTTAATCAGTTATCAGTGAGAGGCTAGGATAACCATGGGTTCCCTGTAACAGCAGACCACAAGACAATGGAAAGTGTAAGTATTGCCGCTCCTTAAAGGGACACTGACAGGCTGATTTTCCAGCTAAAGATATATATATACTGGTATTCATCAGAGAATTAGGAATAAAACTATACTAATGTTACCCCCAGTTAAGCTGTACTTGTGTTTAAAAACATTTTTAATCTGTATGCAAATTCACTATCTTTGTGCCCAATGGGGCAGCGTCTCCTGCGGCTTTGTGCCCAGCCGCGCCGAGTACAGCTTCCCAGCGCTGTTCCCCTCGTTATTATTCACTGCACTGGCCTTTTTTTCAGGCTAGCCGAGCGCTGAATTCCTGCGCAGGCGCACGTGTAGAGTGCTGGCAGCAGCCTCGTCTGGCTATGCTGAGGCTGTGCCAGCTTTCTCTCTTCCTCCTCGCTACCTAGTCCTGTCTAGTGCTGCCAGTACTCTACATGTGCGCCTGCCCCTTGGGCACAAAGGTAGAGAATTTGCATATTGATTAAAACATTTTTAAACACAAGTAAACCTCAACTGGGGTAACAGTCGTCTAGTTGTATTCCTAATCCTCTGATGAATACCAGCAGATATATCAGCCTGTCAGTGTCCCTTTAACTGCATAGTAAAGCATATGAAAAGCATGCTTCTTCACGGTCACTTAACGTCTTTGTTTAGCGGTAACGTGACGCACTGCATGCATTGGCCTTTATTCTTACAGTAGAGAAGTAATTAATTATAACTTTATCTGAATTGGGACATTTAAACTTGCTTTTTTTTTATTCCAATTTTTTTTTATTCCAATTTAAATCTAGTAGGAGTCGGAGTCGGAGTCGGTCCATTTTTTGCCGACTCCGACTCCAGGTACCCAAAATTGCCTCCGACTCCGACTCCTCGACTCCGACTCCGACTCCACAGCCCTGGTTTTTCTTTTTCTAGCCGTGTGTCACATTGTGCTGGTCATCTAATACCCTTATCACTAAATTACTAAGAGGTCAAACACATTTAAAGTGTAACAGTCATTCATTTTTTTATTTTTGTAATTTATAGGGGCAGTGATACTGACCATTTTTGTAATATACTTTAATTACCGAAATCCTACATTTCTATTAGAAAAATAGCACTAAAGTGGCTCATTTTGAGCCTTAAGGGCGGGTTCACATCAGCGTTATGAATTCCGTTATAACGGAAGTCTTTAAGAGGCATTCTGTTTTGATCTGTCATAATAAAAGCCTATGGGAATCATAACCAATCCGTCCCGTTTCTGTTATGCAGAATAGAAAAAAAGAAAAAAAAAAAAAAAAAGTCGCCAGGACTTTGTTTCCAGTCTTGCATACTGGGAACCAGACGGATCCGTTATGTTTCCCATAGACGTCTATTATGACGGATCAAAACGGAATGCCTCTTAAAGACTTCCGTTATTTTCCATTATAAGGCCCCATTCACACGTCCGTGTGTGTTTTGCGGATCCACAAAACACGGACATCGGCAATGTGTGTTCCGCAATTTGCAGACCGCACATCGCCGGCACTATATAGAAAATGCCTTTTCTTGGCCGCAATTGCGGACAAGAATAGGACATGTTCTATTTTTTTTGGGAACGAGATTGCAGACCCGGAAGTGCGGATCCACAATTGCGGACCCGAGCGGGACATCACCTGTCCCCATAGGAATGAATGGGTCTGCAATTCCGTTCCACAAAATGCGGAACAGAATTGCAGAAGTGTGAATGGAGCCTAACTCTGATGTGAACCCGCCCTCACGTTTCTGTCTTCTGTTTACACAACAGTGGAAACTTGCTTAACCCCTTCTACTCCGGCCCAGTTTTCAAGTTTTGTTTTTTTAACAAAAAAATTTAAATTATATTTCAGTATCTCCATAGACAGAGCTATAGTTTTTTGACTTTTTGACCGATTGTCTTACCTAGGGTCTCATGTTTTGCAGGATAAGGCGACTGTTTTATTGGTACCATTTTAGGGGCATACACCTTTTTGATTGCTTGGTGTTGCACGTTTTGTGATGTAGGGTGACAATAGTTTGTTTTTTCCGGTGTTTATCGGACGGGGTGGATCATGTGATATATTTATAGAGCCAGTCGTTACGGACGCTGTGATACCCAAGATGTGTGGTTTTCTTTTTAATTATATTATATTACATTTTTTTTATTACTTTTAACTATTTCTGTCCCACTCTGGGACTTCAACTTTTGAGGGTCTGATCTCCTCTGCGATGCATTACAATACTTCTGTATTGTAAAGCATTGCCTGTTAGTGGATGACACTGAGTAGTCCTCTAACAGGCTGTCTAGGAGACCCAGCCTGAGGCTTTAATCTCCTCGGCCCCTGTAAAAGGCAGGTCCCCATGCCGTGCAATGCATTTGGCAGCTCATGCACGGCATCGGGCTGCCTTGTCACCCATCGGGTCCCTGCCACAGCAGCGCGGGGACCCGATGGGCTCCCTCTCCCGCAGCAAACCCCTTCTATGCCACGGTCAGCACTGACTGCGGTATGGAAGGGGTTAATCCGCCAGCATTGGCTTTTACAGCAATGCCGGCGAATACAGCAGGGACCCGGCTATCAGTGACTACTGCAGGGGCCCGGCAATCGGGCACGCACCGCTCAGGTGCCCGCCGGATCACCATGACATGATAGTACGACCAAATGCGGGAAATCACTTGCCGCCATGACGTACTATTACGTCATGTGTCGGGAAGGGGTTAACACTGACTGTTACGTAAACAGAAGACAGGAGCGTTGCTAAGGCTCAAGATGGGCCACTTCAGAGCTATTTTTCTAATAGAAATGTACAATTTCAGAAATTAAAGTATTATTACAAAAATGGTCTAGATCGCTGCCTCTATACACTACAAAAATAAAAAAAAGAATGACAGTTACACTTTAAAGGGGTATTCCCATCACAGACAATGGGGGCATATCACTACGATATGCCCCCATTGTCTGATAGGTGTGGGTCCCACCTCTGGGACCGACACCTACAATGAAACCGGATCGGGTAAATGAACGGAGGGCGCTAGCTCGGGTATTCCCGTCTACCCCTATAGAAAAAAATTGTGAGCAAGGGTCGCGCGTGTGCAGTGCGCTCCCATTCACTTTTATGGGAGCAGCGCATGGTGGTGGTCTGATCCGAGGTCCTCCAGCCACAGTTCTCCCTGCTCTGTTCTCATTGTAGGTGAGGGTCCCAGACGTGGGACCTATCAGACAATGGGGGCTTATCTTAGCGATATGCCCCTATTGTCTGTGATGGGAATACCCCTTTAAGCCTCATTCTTATCAGTAAGATAAGGATTCAGCTCTGATGAGTGTTTATAATGTCAGAGAGCAGAGATAAGGAGCCCCTCAGCTCCCTGCCTGATGTGTGAGACAGACAGAGAGAAAATGCAGATCCTGCTAATAGAGCATCTCCGCTCTGTGCAGGGAAAATGGATCCATATTTTTTAATACAAACCAATTGAAAAAATATTTTTTAGCTCATCATGAGTACAATGCACTAATAAAAAAATTGTCCACAAAGCAGATTTGTACCTATGACACTGGCTGACCTGTTACATGTGCGCTTGGCAGCTGAAGACATCTGTGTTGGTCCCATGTTCATATGTGCCCGCATTGCAGGGAAAAAAATGATGGTTTGATATATGCAAATGAGCCTCTAGGACAAATGGGGAAGTTGCCGTTACACCAAGAGGCTCTGCTCTCTCTCCACAGGTCCAGGCAATGTAAACGTCATCACACCCGGGCCTGGCAATCTAAGTACAGAGAGAGCAATGCCAAGCGCACATGTAACAGGTCAGTCAGTGTCATATGGACAAATCTGCTGACAGATGCCCTTTAATATACATTCAGCCGACATCAAACATTAGGAGTCTCTGAGCATTTGGAATCCACTGGAATTGATAAAATGATTCTGACCTATATAAATTTGTTTTAACTGTTTGAGACCTTCTGTCTGATGAAAAACTGGTGTGGAAATCTTTGTCCATGTTATCCGATAGAAGAAGACATGTGTACAAGCCATTATCCCATTTATCTGATGACCTCTAAATGAACAAGGACTTGCTTGGAAATATGTGTACAAGGGGGTTAGCATTGTCTGCACAGTGTGTCTTGGGATTCTGATTGATTGCAGATCTGGGAATTGGCCGCTCCAAGGTCCGAAATAATAACAGATAAAGAGGATATACACATTGACCATTTTGGCTACATCCCATTAGGGGGTGAAGCTCTTTGGTTAAGGGCTCATTCAGACGACCAGGCCGTGTTTTGTAGTCCGCAAATTGCGGGATGAAAGGCCCATTACAGAAATGCCTATTTTTATCAGCAATTGCTGACAAGACTAGGACGTGCGCCATCTTTTTTGCAGGGTGCACGGTGTACTGTCCGCATCTTTTGCGGCCCCATTGAAATGAATGGGTCTGCGCCCGTTCTGCAAAAGTGCAGACTCATTCATGCGGTCGTCTGAATGAGCCCTAAAACAGTATAAAAGCTGGACCTATTCAGCTAAAAAGTCGGAGTTCACCTACGGAGAGACGTCTTGCAAGAGAACGTACATTCCCTATTCCTTTAATAAATGTACTTAGATATTTAAAAGGTATCTGAACCTGAAATGGTGTGTTTGTCAGTAATAGTGACAATCTGGCATCTACAGAAAACTGACTGAATATGCTCAAAATCTAATGCCTGCTACAAGATGCTTGGCACTGCCACCGGAGACGCAGCAGCGAGAACCGGAGATGGTAGGTAACCAGAGGACGCCGGAACTTCCTATAATCTCATACTACACCCTAATTAACGTTAATGACGTTTTTAGACTGAGGAGATGACTCCAGATACCAAGATTTCATTTTCCTATATTATCGGCAACTTTGGCCAGGGAATTTCCATTCAGTTGGATGTTACTGTAGATGTTAAAGGCTATGTACACCTTTGGAGGTAATTTTTTTTTAAAGATTGATTTTACTTATTTTGTGTTCCAAATTATTATTAATTTTTTTTATTATTCAATTTCAAATTAAAAATATTGAGCCGTTTTATCACAAAGTGTTAAAGGGGTGGTCTCACTTCAGCAAGTGGCATTTATCATGTAGAGAAAGTGAATACAAGGCACTTACTAATGTATTGTGATTGTCCATATTGCTTCCTTTACTGGTTGGATTCGTTTTTCCATCACATTATACACTGCTCATTTCCATGGTTACAGACCACCCTGCAATCCATCAGTGGTGGTCGTGCTTGCACAATATAGGAAAAGGTTATATGTGCTCCCATGGTCCCGGCCACCAGAGAGGCTGACGCTTTTGCCTATAGTGTGTAAGCACGACCACCACTGATGGATTGTGGGGTGGTCATAACCATGGAAATGAGCAGTGTATAATGTGATGGAAAAATGAATCCAGCCAGCAAAGGAAGCAATATGGACAATCACAATACATTAGTAAGTGCCTTGTATTAACTTTCTCTACATGATAAATGCCATTTACCGAAGTGACACTCCCATTTAACTGTTTTTTTAGCTGTGTGACTGGTACCTTCACTTTGTGATGGTCGTCTAATAACCCTCATCTCTAAACTGCTAAGAGGTCATAAACACTTATTTAAGCCATATTCTTATCAGTAAGATAAATATTGAGCTTTAATGAGTGTTTTTAATGTCAGAGATAAGGAGCCATCAGCTCCCTTTCTGACGGTAAAGAGAAAATCCAAAGGGTGGTACTAGAGCATCTCAGCTATATACAGAAAAAGGGCTCCATATTTTTAATAAAGATCAATTGAAAAAAAAATTTTTTTAGCTTATAATGAGTACAAAGCAATAATAATAAAAATAAATAAATTGCCCCCAAAAGGTGTACATAGCCTTTAAGAGCCCCTTTGACTTCTCAAGCCCCGGAAATACAAAATTTGCCAGAACAACAAAACAAAACATCTGCATAATCTCCATGTGCTACCTTTGGTTTATTCTACCTTTTTCACACCCCAAACATATCAACTAGCTCAGTGCATGCAGTTACTGTTAATGCTGGCACCCCCAGTTGTATGACTATAGTCAGTCGGATCTCCGGAGCGCTGACGCGGAACTGCTCATCTACACCTCTGTTCATATGGACAAATCTGGGGCTAATCCTATTCCTATGGATCTGGCTAGCTTTGTCCAGAACAGAGAACTATCCATGAGAAACTTTGTTAAAAGTCTGCAGTAAAGTCCTGTGTACTTGTGAAAAACTCAGCCAAAAATGCTATTTGCCTACACCGTGCAAACATTAAAGGGCATCTGTCAGCAGATTTGTACCTATGACACTGGCTGACCTGTGACATGTGCGCTTGGCAGCTGAAGGCATCTGTGTAAAATGATGTTTTAATATATGCAAATGAGCCTCTAGGAGCAACGGGGGCATTGGCATTACACCTAGAGGCTCTGCTCTCTCTGCAACAGCCACACCCCTCTGCACTTTGACAGGGTCAGGTGTGACAATGTCATGCTGCCTAACCCTTTCAAAGTGGAGAGAACACAGCAATTGCAGATAGTGAGCAGAGGCTCTAGGTGTAACAGCAACACCCCCGTGATCACTGCATCTAGAGGCTTTAATGACCGCGATCGGCATTATTGCCGATCCGGGTCATTCGCTGCGGGTCTCTGCTAATTGAAACAGCAGAGACCTGCCGGCCATGGTTGGTATGTTGTTACAAAAACCCCACACGTTTTTCCCCCCAAATTACAACAGTGCCGAGACGTGTGGCAGCACCCTTACACGGACCAATGCGTCAGGCAATTATCAGAAATTAACCATATGTTCCCAATAATTGCCTGTTGGTCAGAGGAGATGAGGGCCACATTTACATGCAGCAATCACCTCCAATGTATGGGGACAAGCGATCACTAATGTCCAGTTTCTGGCGTAAAGTCATAGTAATCCCAGCGCGCCACGCTAAGCCTCACCCCTTTTCTTGCCACTTTAGATAGAAAAGTGGTGAGAAGCTTCAAAAGTCGCTAATTTTCTGCACATATGTTGTGCGCCATAATTGACGACTTCTTTATGCCACTGTTATGAAGCGTAAAGACATTAGTAAATGCTCCTCATCAGGGGTGTGGAATTCCTATCGCCCGACGCCCGGGACATGCAGTTCCGGGCGCCGGGCAGGTAGTTTGGGCAGGTAGCTTAGCCCTGCGGGCAAGTAGCAGGGCTAGGGTGGCGCTGGATTCTCCTTTTATACACAGCCCGGGCTGCCTACCGCTGTGTGAACATCGCTCCTGTGCAGGTTTATTCATACATCCCTGCCTCCTAAACCCCCGTGCCTCCTCATAAACCCCCTCCATGCCGCGCTGGCTTCAGACCTGCTTCTGCTACTGAGCTGAGCCGAGCGTAGAACACACCCCCTGAATGTGAGCCAATCTGAGCCGAGAGCAGAGCGACACGCCCCCTGAAATCAGCTGCTTAAAGTCATGATCAGAGGAGTGCACGGAAGTCAGCGGGCAGAAGCGCGAGTCAGGCAGTCAGCGGCTGAACCAGTAGTGGGAGCTCCTGTCTCCTCACATGGTGGCAGCCAGTGTCTCCTAAAAGATAGCCCAGCATGTAGTGTGCGGTGACTCCCCTGGGTGAGCGGGCTTGTGGTTGAACTGCCCCATTATGGCATATACATTAAAGCGAACCTGTCACCTGCTTTTTACCTCTTAAGCTGTTAACTGTACCTTATAGATCTTTGTAACCTTGTTTCCAAACAGGTGTTCTTCGTTTTTCTGGGGTTTATATTACTGAAAAAATCACTTTATAATCTCCTGCTCTGCTGCGTCTGAAGTCACCAGACAAGTAAAGGAGGCAGACCCTCCTTGACTGCTGGATGCGACTCCCCCGCCCTAACCCCGCCTCTCATCCCTATGATTGACACTAGCTCTTCTGCCCGGGACCGCGCTGGTCTCGGCGGCGCATGCGCCGTCTGCCTTCATAGCAGCGCGATCCCGAGCCTCGCACTCAGTGAAGCGCGATCCCCTTGCTAGATCGCGCTTGCGCACTTCTCTCCTCTCTAGCCGGGCCGCTGGTGAAATGCAGATCACTCAGCGTGAGGCTCGGTATCGCGCTGCTATGAAGGCAGACGGCGCATGCGCCGCCGAGACCAGCGCGGTCCCGGGCAGAAGAGCTAGTGTCAATCATAGGGATGAGAGGCGGGGTTAGGGCGGGGGAGTCGCATCCAGCAGTCAAGGAGGGTCTGCCTCCTTGACTTGTCTGGTGACTTCAGACGCAGCAGAGCAGATTATAAAGTGATTTTTTCAGTAATATAAACCCCAGAAAAACGAACAACACCTGTTTGGAAACAAGGTTACAAAGATCTATAAGGTACAGTTAACAGCTTAAGAGGTAAAAAGCAGGTGACAGGTTCGCTTTAAAGGGATTCACTGCCCCAGTATGCAATATAGTATATACTATACTGGGGCAGTGAATCACTTTAATGTACATGACATACTGCGGCAGTAAATCACTTTAATGTATATATTATACATTAAAGGGATTCACTGCCCCAGTATGGCGTGGCTGCCCCCATACAGTAGAACATTTCCTTGTGGCCCCCGCACCCATACAGTAGAACGTCTCCTTGTGGCCCCCGCCCCCATACAGTAGAACGTCACCTTGTGGCCCCCGCCCCCATACAGTAGAAAGTCTCCTTGTTGCCCCCGCCCCCATACAGTAGAATGTCTCCTTGTGGCCCCCGCCCCCATACAGTAGAAGTTCAGGACAAGTAGATTGTCATGAGGGACAAGTGGATTGAGCCCCCGCTTTAGTTCTTCGACAAGTAGTTTTTTTTTAAATTTCCACACCCCTGCTCATTGTATCTAAAACTTAGTGGCAGTTTTTATCTATCCACACAGAAACACAATCCCATGTCGGGTGCACTTTTCCCGATTGAAAAAAAAAAAAAGTGGAAAAACAAAATCCAAGGTCACATTCTAGTATCTGCCAGATCAGCGATACACTGAGGAAGAGCCAGCACAAAGGACAAAAGTCACACAGAACAGAGACCCAAATTACTTAGCAGGGACAGGTTCATACGAATGTGCTGCCATATTGTGACTAGTCACAGAGATAGATGAAGCATCAGGTGATTTTCTCTGGAGTCCTTCTTCTAGTGATTGGGTGTTAGAGGACACATCAGAGGACAGGAATTCGTGCAATACACACCAGTACAGACCATTCATACAGGTGACTTGAGCTAGGTTTACACATGGCGATGGGAACGTTCTTACCAGTGACTGTATTTTTGAGTTAAAACCTCCCTTCTGATCCTCAGCTATGTCATGTGCCCAACACTCTGATCTCCAACTGACACAGGACAGGAAGTCAGCTACTTCTCTATTCATTCCTAGTAGACTGAGGCTCCCATAGGAAAACTGACTTCCTGTCCACGCATAAGATGCTGTGTTATTTGGAATGTCTGATTGTTGGTCACATGACACAGCTGAGGATCAGAAGGGAGGTGGTAACTCACAAATACAGTCTCTGGTGAGAAGATGACATTAAAGGGGTTCTCCGGGCTTTTTTTTTTCTTGATGACCTATACTTAGGAAAGGTCATCAATAACAGATCGGCGGGGTCTGACACCCAGGACCCCCGCAATCAGCTGTCTAAGGAGGTGGTGCGCGCAAGCTGCACATGCCGTCTCCCTTCTCTCTTCCTGCTCACTGCTTTAGGTCTATGGGACAGCAGCAGCGGGCAGGAAGAAAGAGTCAGGAGACGGACATGCACACTGCGCGCGCCGTCTCCTCAAACAGCTGATCGGCGGGGGTTCTGGGGGTCAGACCCCCACAGATCTGATATTGATGACCTATCATGACGATAAGTCATTAATAAAAAAAGCCCAGAGAACCCCTTTAACTACAGTGTAATCACCCCCCGCAACAGAGGAGGAACAGAGATCAAGCAAAGGGTCAAATCCAGAAAACAAGCAGAAGTCGGTACACAGGCAGATGGATGAAAAACAGGACACTAGAAGACTAGAATCATACAGAAAGGTGCCTTAAGTACCCCAGGATAGCCAGCCATTGGCTGGGGAAGAATAGGGGGTGCACATTCTGGTACTGTAACATCTGAGAGGAGCGTGTATGTGCCGCATATGAGCAGAGAAAGGCATAGCTGGCAAGAATCAGGCAGCGACCTGCGTGTAGAGACAGAGCTACTCCACCAGCCAAGCCCGCCACGAATGAGGGGAGAGAGCCCAACGGGGCCCGAGCTGCCAATACACAAGTGTGCTGGAGCAAGTGAACAGAGGGGGGAGCGACACTAACAGATTCCCTGTGACAAAGACGAGCTAGACTGATCCCTGATCATTCTGACAACTTGATTCTATTTCTCTCTATCATTATAGACGAGTCATCACGATCAGTGTCCTGGAAAACCCCTGAAGTTGTGCAGAAAATGAGTCCACGGTGTTGCCAAACCAGAGATTGTGTAACCACAGAGTCCTGCGCAGCCGTCCAAACTGCTGCCTCACACCAACAAAACAAGCAGCACACATTAGCTAGTACAGGACAACCTCTAACAAAGCCAGAACCAGCCCTGCGCCTCACATAGATCCAGAGATCTCCCCATTCATTGCTCTGCTCGATTTATATCAAGCTGACCGCTAAGGGGGCGTATCCTTTCTGCTGCAGCAGGTGGCAGTTGAAGGATAGAACTGAGCATGTGCATCCACCTTAGTGAGGTGGACAGAGAATTTACAAAAAGAGCAAACGGCAAGTGGCGCTATACAGACAGATTTAACCGAATAACCCAGTAGCGATATTACATTTTTAATAAATGTCATTTTAAAACTATTCAGATGCAGGTGCTGGCTTGAAAACCGTAGATTATTATTGGTGGCACACCCCCTTAAGCATACAAACTATACACATGCAAGGAACTTCCCCACGGGGTACCTTTACACACAATGATGGGCCTTTCAGAACCAGTTCCCGTTACTAAGAGCGGATGTAACGTCGTCGTCCGTCTTATGTTTAACACGTAAATTACCAAAAGGGAAGTAAATTAAAGGACTGAAAAAAAATGCATTACCGGCAAAAGGTCAAGTCCAATCTCCATACAGCATCACAATGGAAAGTGCCGCCCCCCATGCTCACGTCTCCACTTCACCAGTCCCTATGTTCTACAATCACCCTGGGAACGGTATACTCACCCACTTCTGAGAGATCCCAGGAAACGGTATACTCACCCACTTCTGACAGATCCCAGGAAACGGTATACTCACCCACTTCTGACAGATCCCAGGAAACGGTATACTCACCCACTTCTGAGAGATCCCAGGAAACGGTATACTCACCCACTTCTGAGAGATCCCAGGAAACGGTATACTCACCCACTTCTTTGTCCTCCTACGAGATCCCAGGAAACGCCTTTAAAGCGCCTCTGTCACTATGAGTAAAACTAATAAACCAGGCATATCGCCTAGTAGGGTTGATCCAGCTGAGTAAAAAGATACTTTTGTCTTTTTTTCTAGGTGCTGGTGTTTTGGAGTAATTGACACTTTTATTTTTATGCAGAAGAGGCATTAGAGCACCAGGAGGCTTATGCGGTTCAAACAGCACTACAGCGACTCGCCTGGTGCTCAATACGGATGCCGTTGACGTCACTGAACCCGGTAGTGGAGGCGCCTTCAGCTTCATCTGCCGTCATCTTCAGTTCCAGGTTCAGTGACATCAATGGCGCGTGCGCACTAATCATCTTCACTGCTCAACAAGAAGCAGAAGACGTGGTGCGCACGCGCTGTGCTGAACCAACACACAGGATAGAGAAACCAACGCTAGACATGAAGTCTGGTACTGTCAATCTAAGGGGAAGGGGTAGCGGTTTTAACAATGGAGGCATCTGTATTGCACACCAGGGGCGTCGCTGAGTGGTGCTCAAACCACATAAACCCCGCCTCCTGGTGCTCCAAAGTCTCTTCTGCATAAAAAATAAAAGCGTAAATTTTTCCAAAACGCCTGCACCTACAATTTTTTTTTAAAAAAGGGCAAGTATCAGTTTACTCAGCTGGATCAACCCTACTAGGCTATATACCTGGTTTAATAGGGTGGATCCTGGTTAGGGTTGAGCGATCTTGTATTTTAAGTTCGGCGTATCTTAGAATCCTGTTATGGATTCGCTACCACGGACCATAACGGAATTTTGAATCCAAGTTCGCACAACCGTCCTTAACTGCTCTACTTCCATCTTCTCCTCCACACAGAGCACAGGAGCTCCGCCCCTCATGTCACATGATCATTACACCTGGCCCTTTACCACCTCTTACCCAATCCAGTACTGAGCCACGCCCCCTGCACTGATCACATGATGGTGGCGTCACTCCAGGTCCTTAGGGTTGTCCAAGGTTCGGGTTCATTGAAGAATCCCATTATGGATTCAAAATTCCATTCTGGTCCGTGGTAGCGAATCCATAACGGGATTCTACGATAACCCAAACCCGAACTTTGGACGCCGAACTTAAAATACAAGTTCGCTCAACCCTAATCCTGGTGACAGAGCCTCTTTAAAGGACATGTCCTGCTTTTTTACATTTCACCTCCAGCCGGCTGGTCCACCTCAGGTCCTCGTCCATCAGCTTCTAGAGGGACATGGTCACGTGTGCCCAAGGAGGTATGTCACTGCTGGGTCACATGGCACTTGGGGATATGTCGGCTGAGGCCAGTGATTGGCTGCAGCAGCACATGGGACCATGTCCATAAGGAGGCTGACGGACAAGGACCTGAGGACCAGTGAAGGGAGGCGGAGCAGAGTATGGGGAGGTTCTTCTACAGGTACAGCCGGCTGGGGGGGATATAACACCGGGTCTCCACACCATAGGTTCACAGCACAGGGCACAAAGGGGTTAAAAGAGGTTGCCAGCATTGAGGGAAGAGATTATTGCATAAGGACAAACTTCAACCCCTCAACATTTTCAAGAGCTCCGTTTGCTGTCAGTGAATGAGAGCCTCCCTGGCAGCAGTTGTCTAGAGAATCCTCACAGCACTCACTACCTGCCCCCCGGGTCGGATAGCAGGTAAGGAGGAGGCAGGGTAAGAATTAGGACGCCTCCTACTCACCATGTACACCACGTTAAGCGCACACAGCGCGTTCTTCGAGCAGGTGAAGCCGCCGCACACCATCCTCCTGCTCACACCGGGGACCCAGCCAATAACGGGAATGTCTCTTTAAGAGGGAAGCCTCTTCTCTTTTCCTCTCTCCCTGCACCGCTAGCCAGTGACGTCAGAGCCCGCCCACAGGTGAGTCAGTGCCGGGCGCTGATTGGCCACGCGTCACGCAGTCCTCCCATTACACAGCCTACTCTGGTTCCAGGAGGGCTACGTGCCGCCGGCGCACGGGTGACGTCACCGGAAGTCAGCCATGTTACTACCCCTGCCACTCCCTTTTCCTCCATGCTAAATCCCATGCGCCGTATGGACGAGGCGTGGTCACGTGGCCTTAGAAGCCTCGGTCCCAACTTCAATCCCCGAGGGTTTAGCATGTCACGTTACCTCGTGACATCGGCTGGTCCTTGCGGCGCATGGGATTTAGGCACTACCCAGAACTCTGGAGAAATCAGAAAAGTGTCACTTGCCCTGTTTTGCTAAAGATTTTTCTCTGAAGGATTGAGGAGGAGGGGGGGCTCAATAATGACGTCATAGTCCCCACACCCAGTTCTTGTATAATGTAATCTAATGCTTGTTGCTTAAAGGGGTATTCCAGTTGTTACAAGTTATCCCCTGCCCACAGGATAGGGGATAACTATCAGATCAGTGGGGGTCCTACCTCTGGGACCCCCACCGATCATGAGCACTGGGGCCCTGTACCCCCTGCGGCCCCCTGAAATGAACGAGTGTGCGGTCGCGCCATTTATTTCTCTGGGAGTTCCGGAGTCAAATAGTTATCCCCTGTCCACAGACTTTTACCTACCAGAATACCCCTTTAATCATCACAAGACTAGTAGGTTCCTGTTCAGCAGGCCGCGACGGGGATGAGCCACCCCAACTGGCGATCTTGTTCCCCTCGCCAGTTCTTGTGCCCAGATCCTGTTTGGGCAGGCAGATCTTAACTGTATCTGATGCAGGGCATCACCCTCTGTATGTTGGTAGTGTGAGATCACTGACCTAATTTATTTAACCCCTTGAAAACACCAGTTATTCAAATCAGTGAAATGTGCCCCTCTGCCCATTTTGATGCCAATTTTGGTGCCCAGAACGAGGCAGGGCACCTCTTTTTGTATGTTGGCAGTGAGAGATCTCTGGCCAGATCTTATTTAACCCTTTAAATAACACTTTTTCGTGCCCACTTTGATGCCCATTAGTGTGCCCATCATTTCTATTTGAATGCCACTTTCAACTGATTTCCCTTTAGGGCGCTCACTGCAACTTTATTTATTACTGGCAATAAGGTCGCCTCAACATTCTTTAAAAAAAAAACCCACAAATGATGTAAATAAAAAACCAACTTCAGCCTCGTCATTTCCCTGGTAGCGCGTTCAGTACGGTTTCCACAGCTGAAACTGAATGGTCACCAAAGGGCATCATTTGGGCACTGTGTGGCTCTATGAAGGCGAAATGTGGGTTCCATTTGGCATTATACATGATATCCGTAGGATATTGTGGATCCACAAAATACGGATACCATGCGTGTTGCATCCACATCTTTTGTAGACCCATTGACTTGAACGGGTCTGTGGTCATAAGTATAGGACATGCTTTCTGCATCCATATGTCAGTTCCACAAAAATATAGACTATATCCATAAAATGCGGCCCATGGACCCGTTGAAAACAATGGGTCCGCAAACAAAATGTGGACGGCACACGGACCACATCCGTATTTTGCAGATCAGTGATTTGCATCTCCAAAACGAATACGGTCGTGTGCATGGGGCCTAAAAGCAACTGGACTTGTATGATTTTCTTGAAGACATTTCACTAGGCATCCAGCTGTCGTCCTCCATTAGAATTAGGCTTTCACGTTCTGATCGAGAAACCCAATCACATGACAAGTGAAACATCTTCAAGAAAAAAAGGCAGGTCCAGTTGCTCTGACCTATTCCTACTGGTTTACCTGACCTGGATGAATGAGATCTTTGACAGACATATAGCGCAGAGTGAATGCAGTATGGCACTATTTGGCTCTAGGGACATGCTTCAACACTATGGGGGTCATTTATGATCGAGAAATATGCCTTTTATTAGTTATATTTCTGGCTCAGATATTTCCCTGCTCACGCCAGGTCTAAAAAAGTGGGTGTATCGTGTCTTAGGCGTGGGAAATGGTCTAAATGTAAGCCAGCTAGGAAGCTGGCTTACATTTAGACTGGCGCTGGATGCGCCGAAGTTATGTAGAGGCCGGCACCTGCCCAGGTTACTGCTGAGGCCATTGTTTGGCAAGCGGAAGTGACGTGCTTGTAGAAGGCACGTCACACTTCTGATCCAGTGGGGGCCAAAAGCAGTATAGGTACTGGAGCCGGAATGCTGTAAGGGTACAGCCACACGGTCAGGTTTACTGACGTAGTTTTGGAAGCCGAAATCAGGAGTAGATGAGAAAAGAAAAGCAATTGTAAAGGATAGATATCACTTCTATTTTTTTTTTATTTGTTCCTGGCTTTGACTTCCAAAACTGCATGCAGAAACCTGACCGTGTAGCTGGATCCTAATTAGGTTTTCCCCGTCACATCCTTAAAGCTTGTAAAAAAGTGGGATCTTGACATAGGGGCCACTTAATATGGTAGATTTGGTGAACTCTGTAATGGAGACACCCCTTTGCTCGGTTTTCCTTCCTTTGAGGGATATCTGGCTTACATAGTGTTGTAGACCCATAACTGGGGCTCCACATTTATTTGCATATTACTGTTTCCCAGGGAGCTTTGCACTTCGGATTGCTGTGTTGAGACTCTTAAATGAGGCTCTGCTGTGTTTTTTGTAGCTGGTCTCCCTGAGATCAGCTATTGTTGTGTTTGCCTAATCAGGTGAGTCTGTGTTTTTTTTTACTCTTACACCACACCAGGCCCATCCCGATCTCGGGGAACACCCTGAACTTTCACTGCGTTTTACATAGTATGCTTCGTTGCCAAATTTGAACAGTTTTCTAGGAAGACTTCAGACTTTGAAAGGGCCTGGTTTTAAGAGTGTGGTTTATCATTAGGCAGAGGTTGTTATAATATACATTTTTTTATCCAAATATTCTGTTTATACTCTCCTAACTGAAAATATTTGCCATTAAAGGGAGGCCATCAGTATCTGATTGGTTGGGGTCTGACACCGGGGACCCCGACGATCAGCCGGTTGAGAAGGCAGAAGCATTGCGTCCATCTCACAGCTTAGCCTAGGCCATGTGAAGTCACGTTCATCAGTCACATGTTCTTGGAGCAGCTCAGCTCCATTGAAGCTGCGATACCAAGCACAGTCGCTGTACAATGTACGGTGCTGTGCTTGGTGAGCTGAGGGAAGGCCACAGTGCTACTGCCTTCTCAAACAGCTAATCGGCGGGGGTCCCTGGTGTCGGACCCCACCGATCAGTTTCTGATCACCTATCCAGAGGATAGGTCATCAGTATAAAAGTCTTGGAAAACCCCTGTAAAGTTATAATTTTTATATAACCTAACTAACCCCTTTAATCCAGCCCAGATCCCATGATTCAGATCCCATACCAGACCCATAATACGGACTCTAGATCAGACCCCATAACTCCATAGCTTCTGTTACTCCCCTCTCCTCACTCCCAGCTTCCTGTCAGCAGATGCTGGTGCTGAATTTACTCAGCACTGGGACAAATATTTGCCAGAATTGTCCTTAAAAAAATAAAGACAAACTAGGCAAATTTGGGACTATTGGAAACTGTGGGCTTAATATTGTTATAACATAGTGTACCAATTACAAGACAGTGTGGTACGGAGAAATAAAATAGCTACATTAGGTAGCAGCCCTGTCCTTGAGCTTACATGTATAGTACAAGAGGTCAAGAAATGGAGTAAGCAGCTCTAGACATGTCAGGTAAATATAGCGTTGTAATCCCAGTTGGTGTCTTTTTAGGTCACCGTAAGGAAATATTATGGTCACCGTCTGGAACCACAGACAGCAAACTCAAAAACTGCTACCAGGCTACTGCTACTATCCCTGTGTTATGAGTCCTTGTGAGAAAAGTGCATTAGAAATGTTTGTCATGGTCATTAATCACTCCACTTGGTAGGAAGCTAAGGCTACCGCTAGGTTCCTCACCAGAGCCTGTTGGAAGGCTGGATGGACCTGGTTGCCAGAGACCCAGGTTATGTCTGTGGAGTAAGGTAGCAGAAAACTGGTGCAAGCTGACTAGAAGCAGACCTACCAGAATGACCAGGGTGCCAAACATAGCAGACAAGCAGGGTCAGAACCAGGAAAGAGAAATAGAGTCCAAACAGCAGATGAGGGGTTAGCCCGGAAACTACCCATGGTTAGAAGACCAGGAGAATCAGTAGAAGCCAATACAGCAGATGAAGGGTTAATTCAGAAACTAAGCTGTGGTCAGTATACAGAGCCAAAAAAAAAAACAAGTCTTGCATTCAGGTAAACAACACATAGGTACAAACTAAACATACAGTCATCAGCAGCTGGCAATGACTGAGTAGTAGGCTTATATTCCACGCCTAGCTCTAGGATTGGGTGCTGAGCCAGGAATTGATTTGCCTGACTTACATCTTCAATGATAGGTCAACCAACCATGCACAGAATGTTTGCCAGGGAAACTCCTGACAGCCAGGTTATAGACTGGTTGAAGGAGGTAGGTCTTCAGTGAGCATTTAAAGGTTTTTATGGTTGGAGACTTTCAGTTGGAATGAGGGAGGAAATTCCAAAGGGGAGAGGAAGCATAAGAGAAGTCTTGAATTCAAGTGTGTGTAGAGTGGAGGTTGTGATTGGAGATGTGTTTGTCTGTTTATTGCCAAACGGCAAACGCTGGTGTTGTGGTCATATAATCATGATTATTAATGTGTGTACTAGCATATTAGTAGTCTCTTGTGTACAGTAGTGTCATGCTTCGGTGTGGGAGGGAAACACCACACCGAGCATAGGAGGGAAGGTAAGAACAGGGAATCAGACCTGAGAACTAGGGAAGGAAAATGGACACCTCCTAGTGAAAACTCTAACCAAAATCCTGACTGACTACCAGTATGAACAGACCCCAAAGGCAGGTGAGTTCATACGCAGTAATACCTAGAGTCCTATCAAGACCTATAGGACCCTGGTACTAATGGCAGGGACGACACTACCTGTTCCTCCAAAAGGAAGGACGTACAGGAGTCTCTTTTAGGCCTAATACAAATAATAGGGAAATTCAGCACACAGAACCCAAACAAAATACAAAAGGGAAAGGAAAGACTTAACTTCAAAGGAGCAATGGAAGCACCAGGAACTCAGCCGAGATCCAACCACAATCTAACCAAAGGTCCAAACTGAAGCTATAAACTGCACAGCATTGAGGTAGAAGCAACTACAAATAGAGAAGGTTAAATGACCCTAATAGCCACAGATGTCATTTGAGACGTTATTTGAGCCAAACGGAAAACATGTCAGATCAAACCATGTGTTGCCAGTCTCACCGATGTCCTGCTACCTGTCGTCGGAACGTCTGTGACAGGTAGGGGCAGATATGGAAGATGTTTTCTTGGAAAGGAGAAGATATATTGAGAGTATAAATGCAAGGTTTAAAGGCTATGTACACATTTGGGGGCATTTTAATGACTGCCTTCTAATTCTCTTGGGCTAAAATCAATTTTTTCCAGTTGGTCTTTATTTAAAAATTTTCACCAGTTTGTCTTCTATATCCTTCGTTTGACTCCGCAGACTGTCACTTAATCAGTCCTGGAGCTGCTCAGACGGTTCATTCTGTATGTATATGCGTATTTTGCTAAAATCTCATAAACACTTATTTACGCTAAGTTCGTATAGGTTTAATCATATTAAGACCAAATGAGTGGTTATAAGCTGTCAGGAGTTTAGAGATAAGGACTACAGATGGAGCCCACTGAGAAACTCTTTGATGGGTATCAGTGAGACAAATGGTTAACAATTTTTAATAAAGACCAGTTGGAAAATTGACCGCATTTTTAGCCAAAAGCACAAATGCAATAATTAAAAAATGTCGATAGTCTTGAAATGTGAGTACTTAGTCAAATGTTACTCCTAGGGGATGTACTGTGGAGGAGGGGATAGGAGCTTTTGTTAAAGGGTTTCTACACTTTCAAAAATATTTATTAAAGGTCTTAAACTGTATTGTTGTCCATATACATCTCATCAAATGTGCAGATACAGAGGTTCTTTTTTCCATATCTGCAGTTATCATTCAGCGACTGCACAGAAGAGGATGTGTCCATGACTAGCCATGATAGAGGTCCCTTGAGTAATGTGATTACCAAGTCTGGTGCCCAGAACATATTTTATTTATTTATTTAAGAGTCGCAAAATAGCTCTTATGCTACTTCTTTATAGCACCGACTCCAGTTTTAAAAAGTAAGTGGAAAGTGGGCGTGGTTAGCTATGCTAATGAGCTTCACTACAGCTATTACTGGAACTTTTTTAAAGGTGGCAAAATTAGTCCTAAAGCCACCCCAGTTGGGGGTTTGCAGAAAACTGCAGTAGCATTTTAATATCAATTGGGTGCAAAGTACTCGAGGAAAAGTGATTGCAGATATTCCTCTTATGATACGTTTCCTCCATCAGGTTTCTTCTGTGCCTTGTAATTAACTATTCCAGGGGTTTAGTGCAATAATAATAATAGTACTGCTCTGCACAGCCCCTAACTTAATGAAATGAATGGTAGCACATGACCACAACTAAAATCAGTCCTACATGCTTTGATCAGTAAACAGCAGCCTAGTTCTGTCCGCCTTCTGGTATTATCTCTTCACAGTCGTAAACTGCTGCAGTGAATTCAGTGAATGGATTTCCAGATGATTTTTTAGATATATTCACTGCAGGGCTAAATGCAGTTTTCTTCCAGAAAAAGTATTAGAATGAAAACTTTGGGGGTCATTTATTATCCAGAAATACACCTATATTAGGCGTATTTCTGGCACAGACTGCGGTGCAATGGTTAGTTGCGTCACTATATGTGACTTTTACCCGCTCACGCCAGGTCCAAAAAAGTGAGCGTGACATAGGTGGGAAAGGGGACTGGCCGACAGGCCCGTCTCATTAATCATTTTCTACGCCTGTTTTAGACTGGCGCTGGATGCCCTGAAGTTATGGAGAGACCGGCACTAGAGTTGAGCGAACCCGAACTGTATAGTTCGGGTTCGTACCGAATTTTTGGGTGTTCGGGACCCGGACCCGAACATTTTCAAAAAGGTTCGGGTTGGTTGTTCGGCGATTTCTTCCCGCTTTCTGAAGGGCTGCACAGCAGCCAATCACCTAGCGTTTTACTTCTTGCCCTAAGAAGCCATCACAGCCCTGCCTACTAATGGCATGGCTGTGATTGGCCAAGTGCAGCATGTGACCTATCCTCTATTTAAGCTGGAGTCATGTAGCGCCGCACGTCACTCTGCTCTGATTAGTGTAGGGATAGGATACAGCTGCTGTGAGGGCGAGATTAGGCAGGGAAAAGTCAGCAAAAACACCTAATGAAGTGATCGATCTACAGCTGTGAATCATTCAACTTCTGCTAGTTAATTGCTCACTGGTTTTTAGGCTGCACAGAGCGTTTTTCTGTCACTTTGATCGGCAGCCATTTTGTGTCTTGTGGTGCACCAGCACAAGCTGCCGCCAAGTCCATCAATCCATCAATACTATTTTTATTTTTTTTGCTATATCCTACATCAGGGGCTTGGCTGTGCTTATTGTCACCCCTAGAAACTCAGGATAGAAATTTCTATATTTTATTGAGTGGTTAAATTCAATTGCCAAAATAGCAATCCCCTAAATCTGGTGTTCCAGCTTTGGCTAGCCAAGTATAATACTGTCTGCTGTCTGGCAAAGGATAGATTTTTTTCTGTGGTGAAATTCAATATCCAAAATAGCAATCCTCTAAATCTGGTGTCCCAGCAGTGGCTGGCCAAGTTTAATAGTGTCCAGCAAAGGATAGATAATTTTCTGGGGTGAAATTCAATTGCCAAAATATCAATCCCCTAAATCTGGTGTCTCAGCAGTGCCTGGCAGAGTTTAATAGTGTCCGGCAAAGGATATATTTTGTTCTGGGGTGAAATTCAATTGCCAAAATAGCAATACTGTAAATCAGTGGTTTCAGCTGTGGCTGGCCAAGTTTAATAGTGTCCGGCAAAGAATATATTTTTTTCTGTGGTGAAATTCAATTGCCAAAATAGCAATACCATAAATCAGTGGTTTCAGTAGTGGCTGGCCAAGTATAATAGTGTCCGGCAAAGGATATATTTTGTTCTGGGGTGAAATTCAATTGCCAAAACAGCAATCCCCTAAATCGGGGTGTCCGAGCAGTGGCTGGCCAAGTTTAATAGTGTCCAGCAAAGGATATATTTTGTTCTGGGGTGAAATTCAATTGCCAAAATAGCAATACCGTAAATCTGGTGTCCCAGCAGTGGCTGGCCAAGTTTAATAGTGTCCGGCAAAGGATAGATCATTTTCTGGGGTGAAATTCAATTGCCAAAATAGCAATACCGTAAATCAGTGGTTTCAGCTGTGGCTGGCCAAGTTTAATAGTGTCCAGCAAAGGATATTTTTTTTTCTGGGGTGAAATTCAGTTGCAAAAATAGAAATACCGTAAATCTGGTGTTCCAGCTGTGACTGGACAAGTTTCATAGTGTCCGTCAAAGGATATATTATTTTCTGGGGTGAAATTCAGTTGCAAAAATAGAAATACTGTAAATCTGGTGTTCCAGCTGTGGCTGGCCAAGTTTAATAGTGTCCGGCAAAGGATATATTTTGTTCTGGGGTAACATTCAATTGCCAAAATAGCAATCCCCTAAATCTGGTGTCCGAGCAGTGGCTGGCCAAGTTTAATAGTGTCCGGCAAAAGGATAGATCATTTTCTGGGGTGAAATTCAATTGCCAAAATAGCAATACCGTAAATCAGTGGTTTCAGCTGTGGCTGGCCAAGTTTAATAGTGTCCAGCAAAGGATATATTTTTTTCTGGGGTGAAATTCAGTTGCAAAAATAGAAATACTGTAAATCTGGTGTTCCAGCTGTGACTGGACAAGTTTCATAGTGTCCGTTAAAGGATATATTATTTTCTGGGGTTAAATTCAGTTGCAAAAATAGAAATTCTGTAAATCTGGTGTTCCAGCTGTGGCTGGCCAAGTTTAATAGTGTCCGGCAAAGGATATATTTTGTTCTGGGGTGACATTCAATTGCCAAAATAGCAATCCCCTAAATCTGGTGTCCGAGCAGTGGCTGGCCAAGTTTAATAGTGTCCGGCAAAGGATATATTTTGTTCTGGGGTGAAATTTAGTTGCAAAAATAGCAATACCGTAAATCTGGTGTTCCAGCTGTGACTGGACAAGTTTCATAGTGGCTGTTAAATTATATATTATTTTCTGGGGTGAAATTCAATTGCCAAAATAGCAATACCCAAAATCTGGTGATCCAGCTGTTGCAGGCCAAGTGTAAATCTGTCCATAAAAGCGTATATTACCCTCAGCGTGCATCTCCAAGTGTATTTCTTTCCGTTAAAGGGTATATTACAGTAAGTGTTAAAATACAGCATAATCCTCTACATTTGCACACACTGTTTTGCATCTCTGAGTGTATTTCTTTCCGTTAAGGGGTATATTACATAAAGTGTTAAAATACAAGTGCTGAAAGCATAATCCTATATATTTTTTCACACGCTACTGTGCATTTCCAAGTGTAAATCTGTCCGTAAAAGGATACCCTTATCCAGGGCCTAAATACTAGACCAGGCATCAGCAACCTTCGGCTCCCAGCTGTTGTGAAACTACAATTCCCAGCATGCTCCATTCATTTCTATGTAAGTTCTTAGAAGAGCAGAGCAACTATGCATGCTGGGAGTTGTAGTTTCACAACAGCTGGGAGCCAAAGGTTGCCTACCCCTGTACTAGACCTACAATTGATATTCCCCAAAATCTGTGGATACTGCTGTGCCTGGATTAGTGTAATACGGTACATAAATAGGTAGCCAGATAGTGTTAGGTGCCTGTAAAAAAAAAAAAAGGCCTGAATTTGAATTCAATACATTGGGCCAAATAATTTTTTTCTTATTGTCGAACAGTAACAATGAGACAATGAGGAAAACCTCTAGTAAGGGATGCGGACATGGTCGTGGTGTTGTTAGTTGACCCTCTGGTGCTGGGAGAGGACGTGGCCTTTCTGCCACAGCCACACGTCCTAGTGAACCAACTACCTCAGGTTCCAGTACCCGCCAGAATTTACAGTGATATTTGGTGGGGCCCAATATGAGGTTCTAAGGATGGTAAGGCCTGAGCAAGTATAGGCGCTAGTCAATTGGGTGGCCGACAGTGGATCCAGCACGTTCACAACATTATCTCCCACCCAGTCTTCTGCAGAAAGTGCACAGGTGGCGCCTGAAAATCGAGCCCATAAGTCTGTCACATCACCCCCATGCATATCAGGGAAACTGTCTGAGCCTCAAGTTATGCGGCAGTCTCTTATGCTGTTTGAAGACACTGCTGGCAGGGTTTCCCAAGGGAATCCACCTAGCCCTTCCCCAGTGGTGGAAGACATAGAATGCACTGACGCACAACCACTTATGTTTCCTGATGATGAGGACATGGGAATACCACCTCATCGGAGTCCACACGTCTCTGATGATGACGAAACACAGGTGCCAACTGCTGCGTCTTTCTGCAGTGTGCAGACCGAACAGGAGATCAGGGAGGAAGACTGTGTGGAAGACGATGCAGGGGACGATGAGGTCCTAGACCCCACATGGAATGAAGGTCGTGCCACTGACTTTCATCGTTCAGAGGAAGAGGCAGTGGTAAGACCGTGCCGACAGCGTAGCAAAAGAGGGAGCAGGGGGCAAAAGCAGAACAGCCGCCGCCAAGAGAGTTCGCCTGCTACTGGCCACCGCCACCAGGGACTGAGCACCCCAAAGGCAGCTTCAAGGAGTTCCATGGCATGGCACTTCTTCAAACAATGTGCTGACGACAAGACCCGAGTGGTTTGCACGCTGTGCCATCAGAGCGGGAAGCGAGGCATTAAAGTTCTGAACCTTAGCACAACCTGCATGACCAGGCATCTACATGCAAAGCATGAACTGCAGTGGAGTAAACACCTTAAAAACAAGGAACTCACTCAGGCTCCCCCTGCTCCCTCTTCTGCTGCTGCCTCGGCCTCTTCCTCCGCCTTGGGAGGAATGTTGGCACCTGCCGCCCACCAAACAGAGGATGTGCCACCAACACCACCACCTCCGTCACCAAGCATCTCCACCATGTCACACGGCAGCGTTCAGCTCTCCATCTCACAAACCTTGGAGAGAAAGCGTAAATTCCCACCTACTCACCCTCGAGCCCTGGGCCTGAATGCCAGCATTTCTAAACTACTGGCCTTTGAAATGCTGTCATTCAGGCTGGTGGACACAGACCGCTTCAAACAGCTGATGGCGATGGCTGTCCCACAGTATGTTGTTGTGCCACTACTTCTCCAAGAGAGCCGTGCCTTCCCTGCACAACCAAGTATCCGATAAAATCAAGTGTGCACTGCGCAACGCCATCTGTGGCAAGGTCCACCTAACCACAGATACGTGGAGCGGTAAGCACGGCCAGGGACGCTATATCTCCCTAACTGCACACTGGGTAAATGTAGTGGCGGCTGGGCCCCAGGCGGAGAGTTCTTTGCCTCCTGTAGCCTCCTCCTCCTACTCGGCTTCCTCCTCCAATTCTTCCACCTGCTCATCCAGTCAGCCACACACCTTCACCACCAACTTCAGCACAACCCGGGGTAAATGTCAGCAGGTCGTTCTGAAATTTATATGTTTGGGGGACAGGCCCCACACCGCGCAGGAGTTGTGGCGGGGTATCGAACAACAGACCGACGAGTGGTTGCTGTCGGTGGGCCTCAAGCCCGGCCTGGTGGTGTGCGATAATGGGCGAAATATCGTCGCAGCTCTGGGACTAGCCGGTTTGATGCACATGCCTTGCCTGGTGCATGTGCTGAATTTGGTGGTGCAGAAGTTCATTCACAACTACCCTGACATGTCAGAGCTGCTGCATAAACTGCGGGCCGTCTGTGCGCGCTTCCGGCATTCACATCCTGACGCTGCTCGTCTGTCTGCCCTACAGCGTAACTTCGGCCTTCCCGCTCACCGCCTCATATGCGACGTGCCCACCAGGTGGAACTCCACCTTGCACATGCTGGAGAGACTGTGCGAGCAGCAGCAGGCCATAGTGGAGTTGCAGAACGCACGCGTCAGTCGCACTGCGGAACAGCACCACTTCACCACCAATGACTGGGCCTCCATGCGAGACCTGTGTGCCCTGTTGCGCTGTTTCGAGTACTCCACCAACATGGCTAGTGGCGATGCCGCTGTTATCAGCGTTACAATACCACTTCTATGTCTCCTTGAGAAAACACTTAGGGCGATGATGGAACAGGAGGTGGCCCAGGAGGATGAGGGGTCATTTTTAGCACTTTCAGGCCAGTCTCTTAGAAGTGGCTCAGAGGGAGGTTTTTTGCAAAAGCAGAGGCCAGGTATAAATGTGGCCAGCCAGGGCCCACTACTGGAGGATGAGGATGAAGCATGTTCACAGCGGGATGGCATCCAACGCAGCTTGGGCCCATCACTGGTGCATGGCTGGGGGAAACAGAGGACGGTGACGATACGCCTCCCACAGAGGACAGCTTGTCCTTACCTCTGGGCAGCCTGTCACACCTGAGCGACTACATGCTGCAGTGTCTGCGCAACGACAGCAGAGTTGCCCACATTTTAACGTGTGCGGACTACTGGGTTGCCACCCTGCTGGATCCCAGGTACAAAAACAATGTGCCCACCTTACTTCCTGCACTGGAGCGTGATAGGAAGATGCGCGAGTACAAGCGCACGTTGCTAGACGCGCTACTGAGAGCATTCCAAAATGTCACAGGGGAACAAGTGGAAGCCCAAGGTGAAGGCAGAGGAGGAGCGAGAGGTCACCAACGCAGCTGTGTCACGGCCAGCTCCTTTGAGGGCAGGGTTAGCATGACAGAGATGTGGAAAAGTTTTGTCACCACGCCACAGCTAACTGCACCACCACCTGATACGGAACGTGTTAGCAGGAGGCAGCATTTCACTAACATGGTGGAACAGTACGTGTGCACACCCCTTCACCTACTGACTGATGGTTCGGCCCTATTCAACTTCTGGGTCTCCAAATTGTCCACGTGGCCACAGCTGGCCCTTTATGCCTTGGAGGTGCTGGCCTGCTCGGCGGCCAGCGTTTTGTCTGAACGTGTATTCAGCACGGCAGGGGGCGTCATTACTGACAAACGCAGCCGCCTGTCCACAGCCAACGTGGACAAGCTAACGTTCATAAAATTGAACCAGGCATGGATTCCACAGGACCTGTCCATCCCTTGTGCAGAATAGACATTTATAACTACCTCCCCTTAACCATATATTCTTGTACTCCAGGGCACTTCTTTATTGAATCCTCTTTTTTTAATTTTACCATTATTTTGCAGAGCAACCCAAAGTTGAATGAACCTCTCCTGCGTCTGGGTGCCAGGGGCCTGAGTTTGTGAATGAGGCCTGTGGCACTGCAGGCAGACATGAATCCTTTTTGGCTGTGATGAGAACATCAACTCCCATACTATTCCCACCTGATACCACCCCAACCTCCTATTCCACCTCCTCCTCCTCCAAGTTGCCAATTGATATTGGTTAATTTTTATTTATTTTATTTTAAGTCATTTCCCTATCCACAGTTGTTTGCAGGGGATTTACCTACATTTTGCTGGGCTATTTTACAGCCTTTTTAGTGCCCATTGGCTTATATGGGGTTCGGGTTCGGGGTGAAGTTCGGGTCCAGTTTGGATCCCGGACCTGAAATTTTCGGGAAGTTCGGCCGAACTTCTCGAACCCGAACATCCAGGTGTCCGCTCAACTCTAACCGGCACCTCTTCATAACTTCGTGGGCCCACTTCCAGCTATAGAGTTTATTAAGACCGGTGTCACGGGTAATGGGGAGGGGATAACACCAGAAAACACACAGAAGGAATAGACCAGGCCTCAAAGCTAAGGGAGCGGGATGGTGACCTCCTAGGAATCCCTAGACCTCTCCCTGACTCTTGCCAGTATTAGTAGACCCTGAAGGTGGAAATACTCATACACTGTAACCTTACCCCTGGAGACCCTGGAAGGCCCTAGGAGTGGTGGCAGGGAATGAGACTACTGGTTCCTCCCCAGATGAAGGAACCAGCGTCTCCCTGATGCCTAGACAACAACACACACAAGCGAACAACAAAATGCAAAACAAAATGCACTTAGGGCTCTTTCACACTAGCGTTTTTGCTTTCTGTCCTAGAGTTCCGTCCTCGGATTATTGTGACTTGTTCCAGTCTTATGCTCCTCAGAACCGTCTTACCCAGACTGTTCCTACTCCTTGCTGTAACACCTCTTGAGCTTCACTTCAAGCTGTACTACGAACAACATCTCTACAGTTCATATCTACGCCTGGCATATTCCATCTGGCTACCGGATTCCAGCTGTGTCTACCCGTATCGTAACAATAGACGCTGAAGTGGTTCTGCACCATTGGAGTGATTTCTGTCCTTGCAGCACCTTGTGGCATAAGAGTGGATTGGAGAAGTACGTAGAGGTCTTCATACATATATAAGAAAAGCCTGTCTCAAAACTACATCCTGTGAGTATATTGGTGGGAGCAGATGGAGGTTGTGGCTGGTGGAGCTTCACTACAATATATTTATTTCTGACACTGAACAGGATTTCCCGAGAGAGAAATCTGGAAAACTCATACAGACGTGGAGGGTGAAACATAATTTGAGGAGCCAGAACGCGCGGTCTTATCGTTGAATTTCCTATTGAATGTGAACTGATCCCTACACACAAAGAGACTCGCAGCGAGGGACTATTGCTTTATACTGGTGACTTTCTTTGATTCTTATTGTCCTCTAATGCCTAGGTGCGTCTTAAAGGGTGAAAAATACGGTACTGCATCAATGCGGCGGGGCACTGCTGAAGTGTTATGGAAGCCCAGGTTGCTTTGATGATTTAAATTTATTCAATTAATGGCTGGCTTTATATGTTACACATACACATTTTATTTTTAAAAATGTATAAAGTATAAAAGTATAAAAAAACACTCCTAAAATCAACATAAACATATAACTCCCATTAGTACTTCATAGCCATCGCTTTAAATGTTGTAGCTTATTTTGAACACAGTCCTGGGTTTCCTGCGGAGCTCATGCAATAAACTGGAACCTCTATTTGTATGCAGCGATCTTAGTAAGTACGGTAGTTAGATTCCGCCATGATTAAAATTTTCGGAGGTACTGACTTTTGGGTTCTCGTTAGCCATAATAATCAACATTAAAAGAAATAAACACTTAAAATAGATCAGTCTGTGTGTAATGAATCTATTACACGCATCGAGGCCCTATGGGTAAGACTGCGTATATAAGATTCTACAGGGTGGCTCATGAAAAAGTAGCCGGCTTCCAGCGATAGTATGACAAGATGAACGAAGAAGTGGATTGTTCATATTCAGATGGGCCATAAGTGTTTTGCGGTCCGCACAGAGCTGGTCCTATGATAGAAATGCCCATTCTTATCCGCAATTGCAGACAAGAATAGGACACGTGGTGCTATCTGCATCTTTTCGTCCCCATTGAAGTGAATGAGTCCGCACCCGTTCCGCAAAATTGCGGAACTAATGCAAACCCATTTATACAGTCATCTGAATGAGCCCTTACCCACAAGTCACAAAAGATGCTGAAAGTGATGGGATGCTGCAGAAGAAAAAATGTCCTGCTTTTTCCAAGATGGGGCAACATGCCGCACCTTACGGGTCTCACTGGCACGGGTTCATGAACTGTTTACAGGGGAGCGAACTGTGAGCAAATGGTTATGGCCACCACGTTCCCCAGAATTGTCCACATGCGATTTTTATCTGTGGGGAAATTTAAAACAGAAAGTGTTCACTAATAATTCACATCCTCTGGATGAACTTAAGGGGAAAATCACAAACACCATCCGCAGCATCACAAGCAGTATCAGCCAACATAATCCAATGCGCCCAAAGATGCAGAGAGCTGAACGGGGACCACCTTCAGCATCTTTTGTGACTTGTGGGTAATTAAAAAAAAACAATCCACCTGCTTGTTCATCTTGTCATACTGTACTATGGCTGGAGGCGGGCAGCTTTTTCGTGGGCCACCCTGTGTATAACAATATAGCTGAATGTTTCCAGAGATGTCTGAATTGACACCTTGTGGCCATAGATAGTGGGACAGATATTTCTTTCTGCTTAATGGGGCTAGACTTTTGGTTTAGGTCCCGCTATCATATAGTATCTTCCTGAATACTGCTAGTACTGTGTAAGTGCTATTATCGAGTTTTAGGTTTAATGTAAAATATGCACTTCTCTTTATAGAGAACCTGTCAACCTGGCCGGACGATGGCTTAGTGGTTAGCAGTGCAGGGTCCCTAGGGTCAAATCAGATCAAGGATATTCATGGAGTTTGTATATTCTCCCGATACTTCTGTGGGTTTCATCCGGGTACTCCAGTTTCCTCACACACTCCAAAACCACAAGTGATAATCAGGGTTCCCAATCATCCAGAAATTTCTGGACAGTCTGTGAAAATAAGCAACTTTGTTCCTATGTCAAAAAAATAAATAGACGTGTCCGTGATTTTTTGAGGCTGGTGGTACTTGACTAGAATATTTCAATGGTAATTAACATCATTTTGCAGCTCACAGAAATGCTGGTGCTGAGGTGTTATCAGTATGTGGCGCTATAGGCATATTTATTAGTGTTGATCACGAATTTTCGAATTGCGAATTTTAATTGCGAATATCGGCATTTCGAGAATTCGCGAATATTTTGAATATCGCAAAATATATTCACGATTGCGAATATTCGTTTTTATGCGAATTTTTATATGTAAATTTTCGCATAAAATTTTGCATAAATTTGCATAAAAATTCACACAAACTGGTATTTAAAAGGTATCTTGAATGCCAGTTCATGGGAATTTTTATGCAAATTTATGCAAATTTTTTAATGCGAATTTTCGCAATCAATAAATAATGTCTGGAGATTACGAATTTGCGAATTTTCGAATATATAGCGAATATTCGCCCAAATATTCACGAAATATTGCGAATTCGAATATTGCCCCTGCCGCTCATCACTAATATTTATATATACTTAGAATTTTTATCATTCATTATGGTTTTCCGATATGTTGGCTGTCCGTAATTTTGGGATAAGTTGTCCAGAAAAAAGAAAAACTCTAGTTGGCAATGCTGGTGATGACAATGTATGTAAAGCGCTATGGAATATGTCAGCGCTATATAAGTGAGAAACATTAAAAAAAAAAACATAAAATAAATAAAATAACTCCCGACATGATTTTTGTATTACTCCTCTGTAATTCCTCCTGGGAATCTATGAATAAATGGCCACTGATCCCCCCTGCCCAAGGCGTGTGCTCTTTATTATCCTCCATTGACAAGGGGAACAGCACAATGCAGAGTTGTGTAGGATGTGAAAACAGATATGTAACGAGATCCGAATAGCTAGAATGAGGCCTCATGCATACAACCGTATATTTTTTCAGTGATCTTGGTTTTAAAACTGATATAATGTTGACCCGTACAAGTCAATGGGCCTATTCACACTTCCATTTTTTCTCAGATCCACAGTCTAGTGTATATGTTTCCACCATTAGTCCTCAGTCTAGTGTATACACTGCCACTGGTCAGTCCTCAGTCTCGTATATACACTGCCACCAGTCATTCCACAGTCTATTGTATACACTGCTACCATTAGTCCACAGTCTAGTATATACACTGCCACTGGTAAGTCCACAGTCTGGTGTATACCCTGCCACTGGTCAGTCCACAGTCTAGTGTATACACTGCCACCATTAGTCCACAGTCTAGTATATACACTGCCACTGGTAAGTCCATAGTCTGGTGTATACACTGCCACCGGTCAGTCCACAGTCTAGTGTATACACTGCCACCATTAGTCCACAGTCTAGTATATACACTGCCACCATTAGTCCACAGTCTAGTATATACACTGCCACTGGTAAGTCCACAGTCCAGTGTATACGGCACAGGGTGGACATGAGTGACATCCCTGTTGTGATGTGAGGCACAGAAAGCTTTATGAGACAGCATTAGTTCTCCAACCTCATGTTGGATCGATCCTGGTAGGGAGTCATGATTTTACAGTGGATGACCGGTGACAATATGGTCCCAAACCCCTCGGATCCTGCACCAGCTCCACTGTGAACACAATGGCAGTGTTGTCCAGCCTCGTGAGCTTGATTTAGACAGTGTGGAGCCTCTACAGGAAAGTCACTGCTGTCACCAATGTGACATCCATGGACATGGATGTAGGGACGTTGCTGTGGTGTCACTGATGCCTGTACATGCAGCTTCCCACCAGTAATCTTCCAGCTGACTTCTTTCCCTGGGTGCCCATCCTTTTCTTGTTCTGCTACACATGAACAGATTACAGTGCTACGGCTGGCTTGGCATGTGCTGGTAGAGCGGGTCGCCCTACCCATGTGGGCCTTGTCACACCCTCTAAGACCACAATTGTTACTCCACTGAGTATGGCTTTAGTACAGACAGTAACTCAGGATCAGGGGAAGTGAATTTTGTAGATTCATAACTTTTTCAGTAGATAAATTCTACGTGTAAACTGTAAAACATGGACAAGATTCATACATGGAGCTGTTGAAGATTGTGCTCATGATCCATTCAGATGCAACAATATGGTTTTCAGAATGTATGGACGCAGTGCTACATAAAGCTAGATGCTAATTATGTTTTAGTTTTGTAGGACATCTAGTGGTAATTATAAGAACTACCTTATATACCGTAAGTAATAAAGCCTCCATGTAAAAGGCTATTGCATTATCTCCTGTGAACAAGACAGACATAGCAGAGCTGGAGAGGGTTCAGAGGAGGGCAACTAAAGTAATAACTGGAATGAGGGATCTACAGTACCCTGAAAGGTTATCAAAATTAGGGTTATTCACTTTAGAAAAAAGACGACTGAGGGGAGATCTAATAACTATGTATAAATATATCAGGGGTCAGTACAGAGATCTGTCCCATCATCTATTTATCCCCAGGACTGTGACTGTGACAAGGGGACATCCTCTGCGTCTGGAGGAAAGAAGGTTTGTACACAAACATAGAAAAGGATTCTTCACTGTAAGAGCAGTGAGACTATGGAACTCTCTGCCTGAGGAGGTGGTGATGGTAAGTACAATAAAGGAATTCAAGAGGGGACTGGATTTATTTCTGGAGTGTAATAATATTACAGGCTATAGCTACTAGAGAGGGGTCGTTGATCCAGGGAGTTATTCTGATTGCCTGATTGGAGTCGGGAAGGAATTTTTTTTCCCCCTTAACCTGCCTCACAGGTTTTTTTTTGCCTTCCTCTGGATCAACTTGTAGGAAACAGGCCGAACTGGATGGACAAATGTCTTTTTTCGGTCTTATATACTATGTTACTATGTTACTATCTGAGTCACATAAATGTTCTTATGGTGAGATGCCATCTGAGCATCTGATTCCCTTCTCTTTGTCTGACCCTCCTGATCCTCTGTACCACCAGTGGCACATGCAAACTATCTTAGATGGGCCGGCAACTTTTTATTTATTACACTTGTCCAGCCCTTTCCTGAGTTCCTGTTCACTGGTGTTTGAAGGTGTTTGCTGTTTTGGACTTGACCTGGGCTGTTTTCTGACTCTACCTTAGAATCGTTGTCTGCTCTGACTTTCAGTTCTTTTCATTTGCTTTAGAAATATCTTCTGCAGGTCATCGGTTGCCTTTAGAGACTACTCTGGGAATGTGACCTTAGGATTCCTGGCACATAGGTAAAAATTGCAAAAAGCCTAGGCTTTGACCCTTGTTTAGACCTATGTCAAATCTAATAGCAACACAGTTGGTCCTTTCTTCTGTCCAGGGGTTTAACCATGACAGTTTGCACAGGCCATACACTCCACTGACAGTTAACTACATGACAACACGGTGGTACCGTATATCTAGTGACTGGTGCAAAAAGTCAGGCAACAGATAAATCGAGAACTAGATATCATCCCACAAGTGTTGCATGTGGTTTCAATAGCCATGGTGCTCGGTCCCGCGCCAAAACCAGTTCTGCATCTTCTGCACCATTTATCAAATAAGGATTGTCTCTGCACCTGCTTACGCCACCTAGATACAATGAAGATGAGATGTGGCATGGGTTTCTGTACCTTAGCACTGTCTGGTTAAAGTTTTGGCACAGCATTTCACAGAGTGACCAGTTTGGTGTATATTGAATCAATTCGTACCAGATAAGCTAGTGGCACCCTGCTGATAAGGGCTCCAGATCAGTATTAGGGCCCATGCACACGACCATATGTATTTTGCAGACCGCAAAACATTTATCCGCAAAAAATTCTGATTATGTGTGACATGGGTATTGCATCAGTTTTTTTGTGGATCCATTGTAACAATGCTTATCCTTGTCCGCAAAATGGAAAAGAATAGGACATGTTCTATCTTTTTCGCGGAACGGCTATGCGGACATACGGAAATGTAATGCACACGGAATCATTTTCGGTTTTTTTTGCGGACCCGTTGAAGTGAATGGCTCTGCATATGGGCCACAAAATTATCTCCAACCCTTTTCTTGTCCCAAATTGCAAGGGAGAAATCTTATGGCTGTCCAAAGTTCTGGAACCTTTTGAAAAATTAAAGGGGTATTCCAATCTCAGACAATGGGGACTATCGAAATAGTGGAAAATCGTCTATTTCCGTCGGCTTCATAGAAATGAATGGGAGTGGTGTACCTTCCGTGACTTTCAAGGCTTTGTTCACGAGATAGGTGCGGGTCCCAGAGGTGGGACCCACACCTATCAGACAACATGGGTATATCCTAGCGATATGCCCCTATTGTCTGAGATGACACAAGCCCTTTAACCGCTTACCGACCGCCTAACGCAGGATTGCGTCCTGCAGGCGGTCGGTCTATTCCTCTTTGACGCGCGGGCGCGTCATCTCGCGAGAGGCGAGATTTCCTGTGAACGCGCGCCCGTTCACAGGATCACGTCGGGGACAAGGTAAACTACAGCCTGCCAGCGCTGATCGTGCGCTGGCAGGCTGTAGAAGTTAAAAAAAATGGCATATCAGACGCTGTTTTGTTAACAGCGTCTGATATGCTTGCTGATCGTTCCTTTGGTGGTCCCTTTTGCTTGGGACCACCAAAGGAAAATTTTATAAGTGCACCAATCACCAAAACCCCACACGGCGAGTACGGCGATACCACATGAGTGACACTTTTTTGCAGCCAAGGTGCGCAAAGGGGCCCTAAAACCAATGAGTACCTTTAGGATTTCACAGGCCATTTTTACGCATTTGGATTCTCACGCTTTAGGGGCCCTTAAAATGCCAGGTCAGTATAAATACCCCACATTTTGGAAAGAAGACACCCCAAGGTATTCCTTGAGGGGCATGGCGAGTTCACAGAATTTTTATTTTTTGGCACAAGTTAGCGGAAATTGATATATTTTTTTTTTTTTTTTTGCAAAGTCTCATATTCCACTAACTTGTGACAAAAAATAAAATTTTACATGAACTCACTCTACCCCTTACGGAATACCTTGGGGTGTCTTCTTTCTAAAATGGGGTCACATGTGGGGTATTTATACTGTCCTGGCATTTTAGGGGCCCCTAAAGCGTGAGAAGAAGTCTGGAATCCAAATGCGTACAAATGCCCTGTGAAATCCTAAAGGTACTCATTGGTTTTAGGCCTTTGCACACCCAGGCTGCAAAAAAGTGTCACTCATGTAGTATCGCACTCAGGAGAAGTAGGGCAATGTGTTTTGGGGTGTATTTTTATATATACCCATACTTTGTGTGAAAAATATCTCTGTAAACGACAACTTTTAAATTTTTTTATACAAAGTTGACAATTTACAGAGATATTTCTCTCACCCAACATGGGTATATGTAAAAATACACCCCAAAACACATTGCCCTACTTCTCCTGAGTACGGCGATACCACATAAGTGAGACTTTTTTGCAGCCTGGGTGCGCAAAGGGGCCCAAATTCCAACGAGTACCTTTAGGTTTTACATGGCGGCTCACAATTTAGCCCCGCCCAAAATGCCAGAACAGTAAACACACCCACAAATGACCCCATTTCGGAAAGTAGACACCCCGAGGTATTCACTGAGGGGCATAGTGAGTCCGTCTGAGATTTCTTTTTTTTTTGCCAGAAGTTAGCAGAAATTTAAACTTTTTTTTTTTTTTTTTTTTTCTCAGAAAGTGTCATTTTCCGCTTACTTGTGGAAAAAAAATGAAATTATACATGAACTCACCATGCCCCTCCGCGAATACTTTGGGGTGTCTTTCTTCTAAAATGGTGTCATTTGGGGGGTATTTATACTATCCTGACATTCTAGCACCTGAAGAAACATGACAGGTGCTCAGAAAGTCAGAGCTGCTTCAAAATGCCGAAATTCACTTTTTTGCACCATAGTTTGTAAACGCTATAACTTTTACCCAAACCAATAAATATACACTTATTGGACTTTTTTTTTATCAAAGACATGTAGAACAATAAATTTAGAGAAAAATTTATATAGAAATGTAGTTTTTAAAAAAAAAATTACAACAGAAAGTGAAAAATGTCATTTTTTTGCAAAAATTTCGGTCATTTTTGATTAATAGCAAAAAAAGTAAAAACGTCAGCAACAATGAAATACCACCAAATGAAATCTCTATTAGTGAGAAGAAAAGGAGGTAAAATTCATTTGGGTGGTAAGTTGTATGACGGAGCAATAAACGGGTAAAGTAGTGTAGTGCAGAATTGTAAAAAGTGGCCTGGTCATTAAGGGTGTTTAAGCTAGGGGGGGCTGAAGCGGTTAAGGAAGTCTTTTGCTTTAGTGCCTTTTCTTTAGCCATAGGTCATTGTGAAAGTTGATGCAGTCATCTCACAAAAGAAATCACTGGGGAACTTCTACCTTGTGGTTTCTTCTCGAAAACCTTTAATTCTGCTAAACAAAGTTACTTTGTAATTGAAAATCGCTCACAGGTAAATACACCGCACTTACCAAAACCACAAATCAAGCCCACTACGTTTTCACAAAACCTAGGTAATGATAAAACTAGAGTGACCACTTGGTTTGACCCTAAAAGCCGGACATTCTAGCCATGTCCCTGACTCTGCTAAGCCATGCCCCCCCTTGCCAGCAAAGGAACAAAAAAAATGGGGGAAGAAGGTCAGTGAGCTGTTGAAAGGGGGGAAGTGCTTCTCTCGCTCTCAGTCAGTCACAAAATGACTGGTCCACCGGCTCTAGTGACTGATTGGGGTGAGAGAAGCCTATCAGTCAGTCAGTTTGTGCCAGCAGCTCAAGTTCAGATAGCACAACGCTACTTTCTGAGTGTGAGCTACTGAAACGGAGGATATCCCTGCGACCATCCAGGCCCTGCGCCGGACGAAGCACAGAAAGCCAGAAAACAGGACTGTCCGGCCTAAAACCAGACGTCTGGCCACCCTAGATAAAACCTTTGTGTTTAAACTCTAGCTTCCATCCCTCCTTGGATACGTTTATTTATTTATTTTTTCAGATTTAGGGTACTTTCACACTTGCGGCAGAGTGATCCGGCAACGGATTTGTCTTACAAATGCATTGCAAGAACGGATCCGTCTTAGACATGCATTGCAAGAACAGATCCGCCTCTCCGCTTGTCATGCGGAGAGACGCATCCGTTATATATTTTCTTACACTTTTACCAGTCTGCATGCGCAGACTGAAAGGGCGGATCAAGCATTGCAGTATTTTGAATTATCCGGCACTAATACATTCCAATGGGAAAAAATGCCAGATCCGGCATTCCGGCAAGTGTTCCGGAATTTTGTCCGGAGCTAAAACCGCAGCTGCTGTATTATCTCCGTCCTGAAATATCAAAAAGACTGAACTGCACTGGTCAACGTTAAAGAAAAATAAGGGTTAGAAATTGATTTATGCACAGTAATTGAAGATATAATGGAAGTACCACATCGGGAAATGGAAATTTCACAATTTTATAAATTATCAGTTAGGACACTGTTTGAGCGGACGGCCTCTCCTGGCCAAAAGGCTTGGGAGACCGATTGCTCCGACTATTTCACAGTAGACTGGGAAAAAACACTAGTTAACTTAAAATATGTGTCTCACAATTTCAATGATGTGGTGGATCAGTTTAGTATTACACATAGAATATACATCACCCCGATTTGGCTAAATAAATGTGGGTTAAGGGAAACTGCTAACTGTCCAAGATGCGATCTTGCTGATGCGAATTTTATACATATGATTTGGTCCTGTCCAGAGATAGGGAACTATTGGGGCTCAATTAGTAAATTTATACTTCAGAATTTGAAATGAAAATATCCTTTATAGACAACGAAATACTTTGAAAAAATGGAAAAGAATTTGGCAAGAATGGAGGTTTTGGGATTCCGTAGAAGTCTATTTGGATTATATTCCTTTATGTATATCCCCCCCCCCCCTCGATCGTCCCTGCCTCAGAGACACATCGCAAAGGGTGGGATGGGAGGTATAGGTTGGGTGTAAGGGGTTTCAAATAAATTGGTATGTAATATATGTTTGTTTTATTGGTTCTTTGTAATAAATTTTCTATTTTCTATATTCATTCAATAAAAATAAATAAAAAAAATAAAAATGAACTGAAGACATCCTGATGCATCCTAAACGGATTTCTCTTTTTTTAGGCATCTTTCACACAGGCGTTTTATCTTTCCTTCCTCCTAGAATTCCGTCCTCGGGGCTCTAGGACGGAAAGATACTGATTAGGATTATCCCAATGCATCCTGAATGGAGAGACATCCGTTCAGGATGCATCAGGATATCTTCAGTTCAGTACTGAGATGTTTTTTGGCCGTAGCAAAATCTGCAGCATGCTGCTGATTTTGCTCCGGCCAAAAATCCTGAAGGCATGCCGGAAGGATGGATCCGGAATTAATGCCCATTGAAAAGCATTAATCCGGATCAGGCTTTAAGCTAAACGTCGTTTCGGCGCATTGCCGGACCCAACGTTTCGTTTTTGTGAATGGTTACCATGGAAGCCAGGACGCTAAAGTCCTGGCTGCCATGGTAAAGTGTAGTGGGGAGGCAGGGGAGAAATATACTCACTGTCCGTGCGGCTCCCGAGTCCCGGGGCGCTCCACAATGACGTCAGATCGCCCCATGAGCATGGATCACATGATCGCATGGATCACGTGGTCCATGCGCGTGGGGCGCTCTGACGTCATTGTGGAGCGCCCCGGGAGCCGCACGGACTGTAAGTATCTGCTCCCCTGGCTCCCCACTACTTACTATGGCAACCATGACTTTAGTAGCGTCCTGGCTGCCATAGTAACACTGAAAGCATTTTAAAGACTGATCAGTCTTCAAATGCTTTCAGTTGTCTTGCGTTGTGACGGATCCGGCGGGCATTTCCGGCGACGGAAGTGCACGCCAGATCCTGACAACGCAAGTGTGAAAGAAGCCTTAGAATGCATGGGGATAAAACTGATCAGTTCTTTTCAGGTATAGAGCACCTATGACTGAACTCTATGCTGGAAAAGAAAAACCCAAGTGTGAAAGTACCCTTACCTCATTTGCAGTTTTCTCTTATCCCCCATGCTTGAATCCTACTTCCTGGAGGTCATGAGTCTGCTGTCCCATCATGTCTTAGGGCAGTGAGATGTGTCCTGAAATCAGCAGGATGTCACACCTCCAACTAGTTATCTCCCCTCTGTACCCTTACTGAAGGATAATAGCAATTCATTCATAACTTCTAGTGCAAATAATAAAGGAATGGCACAACATAGAGTCATAAGAATAGATGCTCCAGAATTGTTATTACATGGGGAATACATGAAGCTATTAAAACAGGAATGTCAAGAGTGGTGACAGGTCCTCTTTAACCCCTTAAGGACTCAGCCCTATTTCACCTAAAGGACTTGGCCATTTTTTGCAAATCTGACCAGTGTCACTTTATGTGGTGATAACTTTAAAACGCTTTTACTTATCCAGGCCATTTTGAGATTGTTTTTTCGTCACATATTGTACTTCATGACACTGGTAAAATTAAGTCGAAAAATTTTATTTTTATTTATAAAAAAATATCAAATTTACCAAAAATTTTGAAAAATTAGCAATTTTCCAAGTTTCAATTTCTCTACTTCTATAATACATAGTAATACCGCCCAAAAAAGTTATTGATTTACATTCCCCATATGTCTACTTCATGTATCGATCATTTGGGAATGCCATTTTATTTTTTGGGGACGTTACAAGGCTTAGAAGTTTAGAAGCAAATCTTGAAATTTTTCAGAAATTTTCAAAAACCCACTTTTTAGGGACCAGTTCAGGTCTGAAGTCACTTTGTGAGGCTTACATAAAAGAAACCACCCAAAAATGACCCCATTCTAGAAACTACACCCCTCAAGGTATTCAAAACTGATTTTACAAACGTCATTAACCCTTTAGGTTTTCCACAAGAGTTAATGGCAAATGGAGATAAAATTTCAGAATTTAGATTTTTTGGAAAATTTTCCGTTTGAATCCATTTTTTCCAGTAACAAAGCAAGGGTTAACAGCCAAACAAAACTAAATTTTTATTGCCCCGATTCTGTAGTTTTCAGAAACACCCCATATGTGGTCGTAAACTGCTGTATGACCAAATGGCAGGGCACAGAAGTAAGGGAACGGCATATGGTTTTTGGAAGGCGGATTTTGCTGGACTGGATTTTTGAAACCATGTCCCATTTGAAGCCCCCAGATGCACCCCTAGAGTAGAAACTCCAAAAAAGTGACTCCATCTAAGAAAGTACACCCCTCAAGGTATTCAAAACTGATTTTACAAACTTTTTTAACCCTTTAGGTGTTCCACAAGAGTTATTGGCAAATGGAGATGAAATTTCGGAATTTCTATTTTCTGTTACCTTGCCTCAAAAAAAGTGTAATATAGAGCAACCAAAAATCATATTTACCCTAAAATAATACAAACAAAACTGCCAACTTATCCCGTACTTTCCAAAATGGGGTCACTTTTTGGAGTTTCTACTGTAGGGGTGCATCAGGGGGCTTCAAATGGGACATGGTGTCAAATAACCAGTCCAGCAAAATCTGCCTTCCAAAAACCATATGGCGTTCCCTTCCTTCTACGCCCTGCCGTTTGCACATACAGCAGTTTACGACCACATATGGGGTGTTTCTGCAAACTAGAGAATCAGGGCAATATATATTGAGTTTTGTTTGGCTGTTAACCCTTGCTTTTTTACTGGAAAAATTGATCAAAATGGAAAATTTGCAAAAAATAGCTATTTTCGGACCGTTTTTATTTTTGTTATTTACATCGTTGAACTGACAGGTTAGATTGTGTGCTATTTCTATAGAGCACGTTGCTACGGACGCGGCAATACCAAATATGGCTACTTTTTGGGGGTTTTGTTTCAGTTTTACATAATAAAGCATTTTTGAAAAAAAGATTTTTTAGTGTCTTCACATTCTGAAAGCCATATATTTTTTTATTTTTGGGCGACTGTCTTATGTAGGGGCTCATTTTTGCGGGATGAGATGGCGGTTTGATTGGAACTATCTTGGGGTGCATATGACATTTTGGTCGCCTGCTATTACACTTTTTGTGATGTAAGGTGACAAAAATGGCTCTTGACACCGTATTTTTTTTTGTGTTCACCTGAGGGGTTCGGTGATGTGTTATTTTTATAGAGCAGGTTGCGACGGACGCGCCGATACCAAATATGTATACTTTTTATTTATTTATTTAAGTTTTACACAATATTATCATTTTTTAAAACAAAACAAATCATGTTTTAGTGTCTCCATAGTCTGAGAGCCCTATTTTTTTTTTTTTTTTGGGGGTGATTGTCCTATGTGGGGTATCATTTTTTGCGGGATGAGATGACGGTTTGATTGGCACTATTTTTGGGTGCATATAACTTTTTGATCGCTTGCTATTACAGTTTTTGAGATGTGAGGTGATAAATGTTTTTTTTTTACATTGTTTTTATTTTATTTTTTTAACAGTATTTACCTGAGGGGTTAGATAATGTGATATTTTTATAGAGCAGGTTTTTACGGACGCAGCGATACATAATATGTATACTTTTTATTTATTTATTTTACTTTAACACAATAATAGCATTTTAGAAAAAAAATTATGTTTTAGTGTCTCCATAGTCTGAGAGCCATATTTTTTATTTTTTGGGCGATTGTCCTATATAAGGACTCATTTTTTGCGGGATGAGATGGCGGTTTTATTGGTACTATTTTGGGAGGCATACACCTTTTTGATCACTTGGTATTACACTTTTTGTGATGCAAGGTGACAAAAAATGGCTTTTTTACACCATTTTTTGTGATTTTTTTTTACGGTATTTGCGTGAGGGGTTAGGTCATGTGATATTTTTATAGAGGAGATTTTTACGGACGCGGCAATACCTAATATGTGTAGTTTATTTGGGTTTTATGTGTGATATGTATTTTTCTGATTTTTACTTTTTTTTTCACTTTTTTGACATTTTTTTGACCCAGACCCACTTGGTTTTTGTAGATCCAGTGGATCTGGTGTCTATATAATACAGAACAGTACACTATATAGTGTACTGCACTGTATTTTTTTACTTTTCACAGTCTGGTCAGACTTCTGCCTTTAGCAGAAGTCTGACCAGAGTTACTATACCATGGCAAGCAGGACGCTTCTGAAAGCGTCCTGCTGCCATGGTAACTCATCACCCGCTGCCATTACAGAGCAGCGGGTGATGGGAAGAGAGGTGAGCTCCCTCCTCTACCATCCTATCTCGTCAGGGGGCTGCAAAGGTACGGCAGCCCCCGATGGGAGAGGGAGGGAGCTCCTCCGTGTTAACACCTTCTATACCGCGGTCCGTACGGACCGCGGTATAGAAGGGTTAAACTGCTGACATCTGCAGCACAGATGTCAGCAGTTTATAGCAGGGGGTCAGCAATGTGCTGACCCCCTGCTATACCCACTAGACACCAGGGAAATGCATTGAAAGGAGGCGGGCGGGGGATCGCAATTGCGATCCCACCTGCCGCACCGCCCGCCTCCCGCGCCGCCCACCTGCAGCACCGCCCGCAAATCCCCCCCCCCTGCACCGCCCGGGGGGACACTAAGATGGCGGGGTGCAGGGGGGGGTTAAAATTTACAATAAGGCGCAGATTTTAGTCTCTGATCCCCGCGGTCTGTGGAGACTACACATAGCGCAACAAATCGCAGGTCTGAATTGACCTGCGGTTTGTTGCGATCGCCGACACGGGGGGGTCACAGGACCCCCTCGGCATTGTCACAGGATGCCTGCTGAATGATTTCAGCAGGCATCCTGTTCCGATCACCGCCACGTGCGCAGCGGTGATCGGATCTTCTCAGGGCGTACATGTACGCCCTGCGTCCTTAAGAGGTTAAGTCTGACCATGGATAAGATCTGCATGGAATTTGTCTTTTCCCTTGTGTTTACTCCAGTTTTCTCCCACGCTACTAAAACATACAGAGAGGTTGATTGGCTTGCTGCAAAAATTGCCTGGGTGAGAGGCAGAGAAATTAGATTGCGAGTCCCGTTGGGGACAGTGATGGATGACAATAATAATATTAAATACCGTTGGGGTCCAACACTTTTGCCTCTTTTCTGTTTCAGTGTTTGCATAATTTTGAATAAAAAAGGTACAATACAAAAAATAGTAGTGTCATAAGTTTAGTGTGCCATATACATTGAAATGTCTCTTATGTAACATGGAGACACATTTGACCCAAATATTTAAACAGTCCAAGCATGTTTGAACAGCAATATACTGCAGTAAGAGGTCAGTACACTTAGTGGTCAATACAATAAACTGGTTATAAGATAATGCTAGCGATGTTAATATCAGAGGTCATCATTGCTGTAAAGATTGGGCATAGCAAGAACCCAATTGCAAGAACTTCAGAGTAACCAAAGGTTAAAGATCACACTGACAAGAGTGGAACAGATGGGAAAGGGGGAAGAGAAGGACAGAAGAGGAGAGGGAAAAAACACAGGGAGGAAAGAGGGTGTCCTGGGCGAGCTATCAAGACCAAGAGATGGCTATGTAGGTAATATTCTAGGCTAGGGCGATATGAGAAGAAAGATCAAGTTGGGTGTAGTCAATTCAAGGGTGCCAAATTTGAAAGAATTTTACATATATGAAAACCTTTTCATTCTGGATTTGACCTCCTGTGGAGAGACATTTTTTTTTCTCCATGAGTAGCCAACAGTTTGTTATAAGGTAAGTGAGGAGGCGAAATTGGGTTTGTGTAAGCTGGGGTTTCATGGTGTAGGAGAGTGACCCAAGGATCACTGTGGATGATGACAACGTAGATTCTGGATCAAAGTTGAACTAATGTAAAACGAGTTGACAAAATGTTCCTGAAGTCAGCACATCCCCTAATAAAAGAAGAAGGGTATTGGGCAAGTAATATGTTATCCTCGTATTTACGAAGTACCATCTCATAAGGGCCATGTAGACCACTGCCTCTTTTAAGTGAATAGGGCTGAACTGCAGCCTATTGTGTAGACCAGTGATGCGGCTCTCCAGCTGTTGCAGAACTACAACTCCCAGCATGCAAAGCCTGTCTATAGCCTACTGCAGGGCATGGTGGGAGTTGTAGTTTAGCAACAGCTGGAGAGCCACACCTTGCCCATCACTGGTGTAGACCACATAAGACCCAGCAGCTCCTGCAGTTACCCAGGACCCGGCAATCGCTAGGATCAGAGCAGGAAATGGCGCTGTGTATACAGCGAGAGGTCTTTGACAACCACCTCATTGCTCCAGCAGCTGCCAACTCTGCAGCTATGCTCAGAAAGGTCCTTGCACAGTTAAATGCGGACCACCCACCTATGAGTGGTCCCCAAGTGGTTAAAGGGTATCTGTAAATAAGACAGGCTGCTTTTAGATTAGTATAACCAGGCTCGGATTGGACCACAGGGGTACTGGAGAATCCCCCGTTGGGCCCCTGAGCAAGGTGGGGCCGCTAGTTTCCCACCCCTGCACAAGTGGCACATAACACAGTAGACTTACTGCACTACATACATCTATTCAATGTACAGCCCCTCAACCAGCACATCAACCATGTTCATATAAAAAAACTTGTTAGATTATATTTGAATGTATCCGTACGGTGAGCCCCCAAAATTAATTTTACTGGTGGTCCCTAGGCACCCCAGTCCGACACTGAGTATAACCATATTATGTTCTAATAATGATAACCTTAACATTCCCCATGGACCAACCAAAGGACTGCAAAATAACCTGTTTGCTATACACAGTGGGGCACATTTACTAAGCATGTTGCACCAGAATTATGATGAAAAATGCGCCAAAAAGAACGGTGTTTTAATTTGCACCAAATGAGTCAACAGTTTTCTCTAGAATTTTCACTATAGAGAATGCAAAAAATGAGTTATAAATGTCAAAGTGGTCGGGGCTATCACATTGGCGCATATTACGCCTCATTTGTCATCCTCTTATCTGCAGAAATGGCTCAAATTGTTGCGGACAATTAAGTCAGCTTACTTGGTGGTGTTTTGTGTAAAAAGTCACATTTATGGCATAAAGATGCGACTTTTTGTCAAAAAGTCGCATTTCTGAAAAGAAAACCAACTCGTCGTGGGAACAAGTGTTAGGTAAGTAACAGAATGTATTTGTTTTATATCTAATAGAAATGAGCGAAACAACAGGGTTTTGTCAGTAAATTGATATCCAACTAAACGATAACAAAAACGTCCAGTGTCTGAGACAAAAGTCGCAATTCACCACAGGAAATGTTGCAAATATGTTTCAAAAGTCGCAAGTGTGGTCTGGCAGAGTTGGTTGAAACGGCACATTTCGGTTGAAAAAGGTCACATTTTAGTGCTATTTGTGTTAAAATTTCGCAAATCAAGAGAAATGGGCGGATAATCAAGTTTTTATTTAAAAAGTCACATTTAAAAGTGTCGTGTGCCTTTTGATATATGAGGTGAAGAAAATCACTACTTTTGATCTGTAATGCTAGTGTTATTGGGGGCTTAAATTACGCCATTATTGATAAATGTCCCCCATCCCCTTTAAAGGGCTTCGATTTGGCAAATGCTGTATATGTTCTGGGAACCTGCCCTGATGACAGCTTTCCTTTAGGTATGTACAGTCCTTTAGTCTCTGCGTCTAGGGGACACAACTGGCAATTCACCCTGCATGCATGAGTTACTTTTATCATACAAAAGGTAATAGAGGTTATTCTGGAAAAAGATTACAGCCCTTTGATTCTAGGCTTTTTTGGCCAAGAAGATAAAAGTGCATGTTTTTAAAATGTTCTAGACAGGAGTCCAGGCTATACACTACAGCTTATCTTCATGGAGCATTAACAAAGAGGTGTTAGCGGGTGCATCTCCACCCACTATGCAGTGACAGGATCCAGCGGTTGGCCTTCCAACTAGAAAGGGTGATTCGGTTTAAAGAATGATTGCAGAACATAATGGTTAACAGTGGTACAAATGCTTAATGGTTGCAGAAAGCTATTAGAGGAATAGTATACTTGATAGATGTAATAAATTATTGTTCGTCGTATTGTCGCTAGAGATGGCCCGAACTATTCGCCGGCGAACAGTTCCCGGCGAACATAGCTTGTTCGCGTTCGCCTCAGCGGGCGAACATATGCGATGTTCGGTCCGCCCCCTATACATCGTCATTGAGCAAACTTTGACCTTGTACCTCACAGTCAGCAGACTCATTCGAGCCAATCAGCAGCATACCCTCCCTCCCAGACCCTCCCATCTCCTGAACAGCATCCATTTTAGATTCATTCTGAAGCTGCAGTCTTAGTGAGAGGAGGGAGAGTGTAGTTGCTGCTGATTTAATAGGGAAATCGATAGCTAGGCTAGTGTATTCAGTGTCCACTCCAGTCCTGAAAGACTCATCTGATCTCTGTTGTAAGGACAGCGTCCTGACAGCACCCCAAAAAGCCCTTTTTAGGGCTGCAACATTAGTCTGCTTTTTTTCCTCTCCATATATATATTGCAGTTGCCTGGCCTGCCCGTGTGTGAGGAGCTGCAGGCCCACAGACTGTAGTGTGCCCACTGCCAGTGCCCACCCCTGTCATCCCATGTGGCACAGGACTTTGCATCAAACAAAGGCATTAAATTTTTACCCTTTAATCTAAGGTTAGTTGCCTGCCAGTGTGTGTCAGGCCGACTTCCACAGACTGTAGTGTGCCCACTGCCAGTGCCCACCACCACTCATACTGGGTGGCACAGGCATTTCATTTTTACACTTTAGTCTAATTTCAGTTGCTTGCCTGCTGCCAGTGTGTGTCAGGCCAACTTCCACAGACTGTAGTGTGCCCACTGCCAGTGCCCACCACCACTCATACCGGGTGGCACAGGCATTTAATTTTTACACCTTAGTCTAATTTCAGTTGCTTGCCTGCTGCCAGTGTGTGTCAGGCCGACTTCCACAGACTGTAGTGTGCCCACTGCCAGTGCCCACCACCACTCATACCGGGTGGCATAGTAGCTTGCCGATAAATAAGGCATTTAATTTTTACACTTTAGTCTAATTTCAGTTGCTTGCCTGCTGCCAGTGTGTGTCAGGCCGACTTCCACAGACTGTAGTGTGCCCACTGCCAGTGCCCACCACCACTCATACCGGGTGGCACAGGCATTTAATTTTTACACTTTAGTCTAATTTCAGTTGCTTGCCTTCTGCCAGTGTGTGTCAGGCCGACTTCCACTGACTGTAGTGTGCCCACTGCCAGTGCCCACCACCACTCATACCGGGTGGCACAGTAGCTTGCCGATAAATATGGCATTTCATTTTTACACTTTAGTCTAATTTCAGTTGCTTGCCTGCTGCCAGTGTGTGTCAGGCCGACTTCCACAGACTGTAGTGTGCCCACTGCCAGTGCCCACCACCACTCATACCGGGTGTGACAGTAAATTGCACGGTGCAGACGCAGTGACCGTGGATTAAAACAAAAGGGAGGGAGCCAGCGTTTTTTTAACCATCTCCCCGTTCGAAAAATCAATTCAATAGATGGACCCCAGATTGGGGACGTAACAGGGATTAAACTGATGAGAATAGTACTACAGAAAATACCACTCATATCGGGTGTGACAGTAAATTGCACGGCGCAGACGCAGTGACCGTGGATTAAAACAAAGGGGAGGGAGCCAACGTTTTTTTAACCATCTCCCCGTTCGAAAAATCAATTCAATTGACCTTTCGGGGACCCTTGGTGTTGTACATGGCTGGGTGGATGAAGAAACCTTCAATGACATCACCGGGACATGGCTAGCTTGGTATCCAACCTTGTGCAAATGGGGAGTTTGCGGTTGTGCAAATGGACTGTTTGCGGTTGTTTGCGGTGCATTAAAAGGGGAGTTTGGTCTGTCAATGTCTGTGAAACGGGCGTAACCCTTACACTACCTGATCGATACAACACACTGGATGTTTTAAAGCATGTTATTCCAAACAATTTAGGAATGTTAGTTGATTTATGCCCTTTATGGATTAAAACCCGACTCTGCGTCCACTACGTAATTTTCCATGGGAGTTTTGCCATGGATCCCCCTCCGGCATGCCACAGGCTAGGTGTTAGTCCCCTTGAAACAACTTTTCCATCACTATTGTGGCCAGAAAGAGTCCCTTTGGTTTTTAAAATTCGCCTGCCTATTGAAGTCTATGGCGGTTCGCCCAGTTCGCCCGTTCGCGAACATTTGCGGAAGTTCACGTTCGCCGTTCTCGAACTGAAAAATTTATGTTCGCGACAACACTAATTGTCGCCATCTATCCTATGGAGATGCGCAAATTCGTTTGCGTTCGCATCGCGCAGAAACTTTTGCACGATGGTCTGGTCGCCCCGATCTGTAGCAGATTTGTGCCCGGCCTGGTATTAATGCAGGATACCAGTGTCATGGCGCTGGCTGGGGCGGGAGGGATGGGGACCGTCGAACAAAGGTTTCTTCATCCACGAGGATAAATGCGGCAACGGAAAGGGCACGAATAAGTGTGCGAACATAAGTTCGTGCAATCATTTACATCTTCGCCAGCCAATCACTTCATACCATAACCTGTCTCCCCATTGGTCATGATTGGAAGACCGCCTTCCAGCCAATCACCTGTCTCCCCATTGGACATGATTGTAGGACCACTCAAACAAATCAATAGCTTATCTCAGGGAGACCAGCTACAAAAAAAAACAGCGGAGCCTCATTTAAGAGTCTCAACACAGCAATCCAAAGTGCAAAGCTACCTGGGAAACAGTAATATGCAAAATAAATGTGGAGCCCCAGTTATGGGTCTACAACACAATGTAAGCCAGATATCCCTCAAAGGAAGGAAAACCGAGCAAAGGGGTGTCTCCATTACAGAGTTCACCAAATCCACCATATTATGTGGCCCCTATGTCAAGATCCCGCTTTTTTACAAGCTCTCAGGATGTGACAGGGAAAACCTAAGCCAGTTATCCATCCACAGACAGCTGTTTCAGGGTGTTGCCCCTCATCAGTGTGGAGTAGGATTCTGGCTAACCGGGAGCAATGCCTCGGAGACTACTCAAACAAAACAATAGCTGATCTCAGGGAGACCAGCCACAAAAAAACACTGCAGTGCCTCATTTACCATAGGTTATAGTTTAACACCACAGCAGGCAGCTATTGCTACCAGTATCTAAACAGGGGGTTTATTTATGTCTGTGATTAGTTTGGTTGTGCCCTAACTGTTAAAAACTGTTCCAGAACATATCTTTTTCTCTCTCTCTCTCGCTCTTTCCCTTTTTTTTCCCTGCTCCTTTTTCCCCGCTCTTTTTTCCCGCCGTTTTTTCTAGCTCTTTTCCCCTCTCTTTTTCCCTCTCTCTTTCTCTTTCTCTTCTCTGTAGATTTGGTTGGGACACCTTTCTTTAGTTACTGTGGGTCTCGTGATATTTTGTGGGAACTACTGTGTGAATCCAAGGGTTGTTGCTGAGCGAGAGGTTTTTGATCAGTCACTGCAGAAAGGGCTTTGTGTGCTGTTCAGCTTGACTATATAGAATAATATTGTGTGTTCTCTGTTGATCCTTCCCCCACGGGAGTACTGTGTGTTTCCTGTGCGCCCCTCATCCCCACATAAGGTACTGTGTGTTCTCTGTGTGTACCCCATCCCCACAGAAGGTACTGTGTGTTCTCTGTGCGCCCCCTTTTTCCACAGGAGTACTGTGTGTTTCCTGTGCGTAAATTCTACTCCAGGTCAATTGGGAGCCCTATCCTCACGCTGCTACTCCTTTTTCTGAGGTCTAACTAGGGTGAACGGAGTCCGTGTGTCAGTGCCAGAAATCCTAAGGCACTCAGAGGCAACGAAGGGGAGTAGCAGCCGTCCAGGTGTGTGTCGCTGGACACTGTAGGTGGACGCACCTACTTTTAGAAGGCTCGAGCATGGGTGTAGGGAAATCTAGGGAACAGAAGGGTACCACTTCTGAGTATAGGACAGCCAAGCAGCACATGAAATCTATCTATGGAGGAGGAGTTGTTAAGCCCCTCAAAGATTGGCACCAATGGACTGTAGGTTCAGAGTGAACCATCCCCAAAGAAGTGACCTTTGAGATCTGGATTTGGGAAAAATTTGTCCGTGAATTCCCCACTAGACTCCAAAACTATGGTTCCCTCCAAAAGGCAGAATTGTGGCTGCACGAATCCATCGAGCTCCAGCAACAGGGCATTCAAAAGTCCCAGACAGTGCGAACTAACACTATCATGTACTCCCATCCAACTAAAACTACGGAGTCCAATAAAACCATGGATGAGACCGAGCTGCAGGCAGGCTTAAACCTACTGGCTATTCAGGCCATACCAGCAGCCTCAGCTGCTCTATCTCCATCTCCAACACCAACTCAGGGACTAGCAACCGATGTCTCTGATAAAAGGAATGATTTCCAACAGAGCCCAGAGGGGCATTATAGGCGCTATCGAGATGAATAGTTGAGAGCCTGACTCAGGTTTATAGAGTCACGTTTGATGGTAGTCGGAGACTGCTCATTACCAAATTGTGGCAATTAGATGCAAGCCTGAACGGGAAGACACCTCCAGTTGAACCGACTCCTAGAGCACCGAACTCTGAGTCAACAGCTAGTCCTCGAAAAATAGAGCCTTTGTATCCGTCTTTGGCCAATCTTTGGAAAACGGTGACTGTGGCAGAGCCAACCCACTTCCAGTGACCTACCACCTTTTAAAAGGACTCCAGCTGAGGTTGGTCCACCTCCCGGGTGTTTCCAGTCTGGGTAGAGGAATGTGAAGGACCCCCCGGACAAAACACTACGAACCTTATCACCTGGCACATACCTTTTTAACGCAGGGGAGCTCAGGGAGATCTTGAATGACCTCCCGGATCTCAGGACTAATCCGTGTGGGTTTGCCAAGAAAATGAATATCAATCAGCTGAGCTATGGGATGAGTGGAGCAGATTGTGCACGCATCTTGAGAGCCGCTGTAGGTGAAGATGTTTCAGATGACATAATTTCCAGGTGTGGTATAACAACACATGAGCAACTCACGGCAGGGGGTAAGGAATTTTGCAAACACTTGACAGACAAAATGCGTTGTGTCCCCCTTCCAGTTCATGACATCAATTCAAGGTCCATATGAGGATGCCTCCGTCTACTGGCGAATATTGAAACAAGGGGTATCAGACAGGGTTCGAGTCAGGTCCCGATTTCCCTGATAATTCACAACTCGTATCTCCAATCCACCTGATGTTGAAGGCCAAATTTCTGGCTGGATTAGTGCTTAAATTGAGGGATAGGTTAATGATGGCACGGCCAGAAGCTCACTCCATGGACTTCCACTCCCTTATGGCAACTATCCAGGCGATAGAGCTGGACCTGCATGCCAAGAAAGAGGCCAAGTCGGCAAAAATCATGGCAGCATTTGAGTTAATTGCCCAGAGTAACCATCCTAGGCAAAGGAGAAACAAAGGGAATAAATATCCCAGTCCTGTCTGTTTCCTTTGCCGTCAGAAAGGTCACTGTCCAGAGTATGAGGATGAGGAGGACCGGGATTCTCCCAAACCTCGTAAGACCAGCCCTATGCACAAAAACCAAACCCAGGGAAATCGTACCGCAGTATGGATGGCCCTCCGGGAACCTACCATTTCATCCCCGATCCCGTACCTACCCAGAACATCGGAGCTGTTGCACAGTCCAACAGCTAAACCCGCTAGGGAAACGGCAAACCTGTGTCAGCTCATGTCAATCTGTTTCTGGAGGAATTGCCATACCCTCTATTCTGCCTCATTGACACCGGCGCAGACAGAACTGTCCTAAAAACCCAAGACCTCAGAGGCAGGATTCCACTTCCACAAAGACTACCCCCACCATTGGACTTACAGGTCAATCAGTGACTCTCAGAGAGACTAAAACTCTCAGAGAGACTAAACCATTGCACTGTAAGTTAGGCCAACACACAGAAGCAGTTAGATCTTTGTTGATCTCAGATGATGTCCCTATTAACCTTTTGGGGGCAGACATTCTGTCGGAAATTCAGCCCAAAATCTCCTATACCCCGGAGGGTGTTGTGGTTACTAGTGCACTAACAGACAAGCTGCTGTGTGCAGTTCTATATACTATATACTATATATACAGATCCTAAACTTTGGGCGGTTGACAAGTATGACGTCGGCCTATTGCCAGTACCTCCAGCCACTATATGGATTGCCCCCGGTTGCGTATTACCAAAATCACCGCAGTACCCGCTGAGTGTAGAGCAGATGGACAGCCTCAAAATCCAGATCAACAGGCATCTCCAAATCGAGGTCTTGACCCCAACTCAATCCCCATGTAACACTCTACTATATCCAGTGGCAAAGAAATCAGCCAAGGGCCAGGAAGTCCCTACTGACTGGTCCATGATCTCAGAGCCATTAACAAAATCATTATCAGTGATGCCCCGTTAGTGCCTAATCCTCACACATTACTTGCTTCTATCCCTCCTAAAGCTTTGTACTTTGGTGTCATCGACTTGTCCAATGCCTTTTTCTCTGTACCACTGAATCCCCAGTGACAATTTCTCTTTTCTTTTTCACCAGGGTGGACAACTTACCTGGACCCGGTTACCACAAGCGTCCATGACTATCCCGTCGGAATACAGTTTTAAGCTAAAGGTGATATTAGATCAGTGGGTGCCAGAGGATCCGGAAGTCGCCCTATTGCAATATGTGGACGATTTGTTGGTTTGTTGCCCGCATAAGGAGTCATGCTATAGGCATACCATCTTGTTGCTTAACCATCTGGCATCGACTGGAAATAAGGCTAGCAAGGAAAAATTGCAGTTTTGTATGGAGAAGGTTACTTTTCTAGGCCACTGTATCTCAAAAGGGACCCGACATTTGACATTCCAACGGATACAGACTCTCAAAGACTTTACTCAACCTTGTAGTGCCCGACAGTTGAGAGCCCTTCTAGGTCTAATCAATTATAGCAGAGATTGGATCCCTAACATCTCATCCAAACTGGGTCCTTTCTATACTCTTCCATCACAAACACCATTTCAATTAACTGATGAAAACTGGTCAACCCTTTAGGATCTGATCCAGTAATTAGGTGTTCCCAACTACAACCTACCCTTTTCCCTTTTCTGTCATGAAAGTAAAGGGCATGCCACTGGGGTACTGACCCAATTACACAGATCCAGGTATAGACCCAGCATGTACCTTTCAACTGAACTGGATACGGTCAATAAAAGGCTCATCTGGGTGTGTCCGAGCTGTAGCCGCCTGTGCTGTACTATTGCACAAAGTAGGTGATATAGTTTTAGATTCCCCTTTGACCCTTTTCACCCCACACTCTATCTAAGAGATCTTTAATCAGATCCAAACCAAACATCTTTCGGCCGCCCGTCTGACCAAATATGAAGTGGCTCTCCTCACCCCTACTAACCTTACACTAAAACGATGTACCATCCTCAATCCTGCATCTTTTCTCCCGACCCAATCAGACTCGGAAGAAGAGAGGAGGGATGAAAGGATTGTGACCGACGCTAACATGACCATGAAAAGCTCAGATCATTAAAAGCTCAGATGATCACAACTGTCTCGAGCTCATGGAGCTTGAGACAGAAGCAGTTAGCCCTGTCAAGGAAGCTCCCCTTCCGGAAGCAATAGATCTTTTTGTAGATGGTTCCAGGTATTACACATCAGATGGTAAACCAGTCGACAAAATAGTAGAAAAAGGCTCACTCAGCAGCCACATGTCAGGAGAGGCCGAAGAGGCCGAACTACGCTTCAGAGCCTATAAGAAACATGAAGGATTAAGGATAAATGTATACACGGATTCGAGGTACGCTTTCGGAATAGCCCATGATTTTGGTTCAATTTGGAAGGCCAGAGGATTCCTCACTAGCTCGGGGAAACCTGTGAAGCACGCCGAACTAATCAACAGATTATTCGTAGCGTTTACACTCCCATTAGAAGTGGCTGTCTTAAAGGTCAAAGCTCACACCACAGAGACCACAATGGAAGCTAGGGGCAATGCAATGGCAGATTTGGCTGCTAAAGAAGAAACCCTAGACCCCCTCCCCTGACGCTAATGCTGGCTAAACCCGCTGATGTGTCGTTGGATGAGTTCAAGAATTTGCAGGCTCAGGCAGAGAACTCAGAGAAGCGGAAATGGGCATCGTTGGGGGCAACGGAGGGGGCTGATAAGATCTGGGGTCTCGGTGGTAAGTGGTGCTTGCTAAGAGTATTGTATCCAATGATGGCTGAAAGGGTTGGAACCTTCCTGGACCTCTAGAACCACCTTGGTTTGAGCCTTACTGATGTCAGGAGAGATATTTCTCAGCAGTAAATAAATGACAGACACACACAGGTATCACTAAGAAATACTCTAACTTTAGTGGCATATGGCACGGCCTTTTGTATAGGAAAGATATAGAATCTGCACAGCTTTATCCAATCACAGTGAGACACATCTTATCAGAAAAGTAGTGTACTGACATGACCATATAAGGAACAAACTGTTTACATCAGCCTTGGGGGAAATTCCACAAAAGTGGAAAAACAGGAACGAAACAACAGCAGGAAAATAGAGAATTATGTGGCAGTGCAAAGTTACAGCAAAGTAACATATTAGCTCTTATATAGTAGACAAGATGGAGTATGATTCTCTTCAAATCCCCTCTTAGAACCATAATTCTTCAGATTATATGGTTCTTACTTTTCCTTTCCCTATATATTGCCAGGTATCTCCTGTAACCCTCGGCAGAGTACTCCTCAGAAGCTGGCAATAGGGTTTCATCATTAGTGGCCCCATAGTCAGAGTGGACCATCTGTGCCATTTCCCAGAATTGAGAGAGTGCATCCTGGTGGAGGTCAGAGCTGTTTGCTCCCGTTAGTACCTCACTTTGTCTATCTTCCAGGTCAGGGCTCTCTGCCCTCGTTATTACCTTCTTTTGGCGTGCCTTTTTTACCAACTTCACTCTGGTGGCGTGTATCCAGGTGGGTGTTTCCTCAGTGAGAACTGCTGTACGGGTCACAGCTACCACGGTGATGGGAGGTCCGTAGGTGAATTCCCCCGCAGCTTTTCCTTTCCTCAGATTCTTTACTGTATCCCCCACAGGGGCGGATTAAGTGCATGATAGGCCCGGGGCTGTCTACCCAACTCGGGCCCCTCCCTCCATTTTAAGTTTACGTTTTCTGCATGAAGAGGCTGCGGTGCTTCGTGAGCGCTACAGTCTCTTCCTATGCCATAGGACATCACATTCATTGTTCACATGGCCTAGCTGCAGGCGCAGCTCTGTCTCATCTGAGTGATTGGGGCTGAGCTGCAATAGCAAGTGCAGTGCTATCAAATGGACAGCGCTGAGCAAAGAGGCTGCGGCGCTCACTGGGACATCGCGGTCTCCTCAAACAGCGGATTGGCAGGGGTGCCAGGAGTCGGAGCCACACCATCTCATAACTCTCTGAGTACAGATGTTATAGATGTTACCTGCAGTCCTATGTAACACCCCACATAACACAATAGTTCACTGTGTTATGTGGGGTGTTACATAGGAACATCTACTACATTATCTGCACACAGAAAGTTATCACTGTTATCTGGGCTGTTACATAGGACTGCAGGTGACAAATACAATATGATTATAATAAAAAGACTTAGGGAGAAGATGAGATGTAGGTCACAGCAGTGAGAATACAGCACCACATACCTCTTACATCCAGGGATATCTCCTGTCATGTAGAACTTCTCTTTCCTCTTCTTCTCTGTCTGACCCAGACCGCCATGACAAATTCTTTCAGCCGCATCTCGTCTCTACAGGGTTTGTTACACAGACATGTTAGGTTTCTCATAATTGGGGTCATTTATCAAACTGCTGTAAAGTAGAACTGGCTTAGTTGCCCATAGCAACCAATCAGATTCCACCTTTCATTTTTCAGAGGAGATGTCAAAAATGAAAGGTGGAATCTGTTTCTATGGACAACTAAGCCAGGTCTACTACAACAGTTTGATCAATTATCCTGAAAGGTCCCTATAGTGTCTACAGCAGTTTTAATGTCCCCTAGAGTGCCCCCAGTAATAATAACACCCTATATTGTGCTCCAGGTAATAATCCCTGTATAGTGTCCCCAAAAATAATGTCCCCTAATAGTAACACCCCCACACTGCCCCATACAGTAATTTCCCCCACACTGCCCCATATAGTAATTTCCCCCACACTGCCCCATATAGTAATTTCCCCACACTGCCCCCATATAGTAATTTCCCCCACACTGCCCCATACAGTAATTTCCCCCACACTGCCCCATATAGTAATTTCCCCACACTGCCCCATATAGTAATTTCCCCACACTGCCCCCATACAGTAATTTCGCCCACACTGCCCCATACAGTAATTTCCCCACACTGCCCCATATAGTAATTTCCCCCACACTGCCCCCATACAGTAATTTCCCCACACTGCCCCCATACAGTAATTTCCCCCACACTGCCCCCATATAGTAATTTTCCCTAAAATGTCCCATATAGTAATTCCCCCAGACTGCCGCATATAGTAATTCCTCCACACTTCCCCATATAGTAATTTCCCCACACTGCCCCCATATAGTAATTTCCCCACACTGCCGCCATACAGTACTTTCCCCACACTGCCGCCATACAGTACTTTCCCCACACTGCCCCATATAGTAATTTCCCCATTCTACCCCCATATAGTAATTTTCCCCACATTGCCCCCATATAGTAATTTCCCCACACTGCCCCCATATAGTAATTTCCCCACACTGTCCCTATATAGTAATTTCCCACACACTGCCCCCATATAGTAATTTTCCCCACATTGCCGCCATATAGTAATTTCCCCCACACTGCCCCCATATAGTAATTTCCCACACACTGTCCCTATACAGTAATTTCCCCCACACTGCCCCATATAGTAATTTCCCCCACACTGCCCCATATAGTAATTTCCCCCACACTGCCCCATATAGTAATTTCCCACACACTGTCCCCATATAGTAATTTCCCCCACACTGCCCCATATAGTAATTTCCCCCACACTGCCCCATATAGTAATTTCCTCCACACTGCTCCCATAAAGTAATTCGCCTCCACACTGCCCTCCCATGAAAATATTTGCCCCCACAATGCCCCCATGTCCTCCTCTGGCCCCCAAAGGCACACACAGAAAAAAAAACAACAACTAAAAGCTAATACTTACCTGGGTTCGGGATGGTGAGGCAGGCCGCAGGCGCGCAATCCTCATTGTCCTGCGTCCCGGTGCAGGCACGCGATGATGTCATCACGCACGCCTGCATCGGGAATATACTACCACATAGGCCTCAGGCCTACTAGGCCTGAAGCCTATGGTGTTGATCGGCGGCGGGGCAGGGAACTATGCGCTCCTGTGCCCCGCCGCAGTATGTGGGCGCTCGGGTCGGCATTGGGCCCCCCAGTGATGCCGGGCCCGGGGCTGCCGACCCGAACGCCCCTATGTTAATCCGCCACTGATCCCCAACCTGGAACGGGATTGCCGCTGGGTGCCTGTTGTTTTTAACAGCAGGCACCCGGGGCTAATGCATGCGATTGACGATTACATCGATCGCACACATTTATCCCCTCAGATGCCAAGATCAAATGGAATCTGTGAGGAATAAAACCGGGAGCCTCACTCTGGGACATGCACCGGCTCCCCATAGAGAGGATTGGGGGAGCCGGATGGTGTGTGCGCAGCCTCGGTCCTCCTGAATGATCCAAAGCTGCCGCACATAAGTTGGAGAGTCTGCCTGTTGCAGGGCTCTATAGGAACACAGTGGAATTCTCATAGACTGAGAGAAGCAATCTAATGATTGCTTGTTATAGTTCTCTAGGGGAACTATAAAAAGTGCGTTGGGGGGGGGGGGTTTTAAAAATATTAACAAAATAAAAAAAATATTACATTTCCTGCAAATCAAATTAGCCCTCATATGGCTATGTGAATGGAAAAATAAAAAAGTGATGGCTTTGGCAAGGCTGGGAATAAAAAATGAAAATGAAAAAAAAAATAATAATAATGGAAAATCGCCTGGTCATGAAGGGGTTAACCTGTCTCCTATTCTCAAAGTTCTCTATTAATATACTTGTTCACCTCCTTGTTGTCGCTGCATCTCGTCTACATGATGAGGATTTCATTTCCCGTTCCCATCCTATTGGTACATTACAGCTTTCAGCAAACCTTTTTCTGTATGAAATTAAAAACTGAATTTTCTATACAAAATCTGTAGGGAGGTCGCCATATACAGTAAAAGATATGAGCTTTAAAGCATTGTATTTCCATCTGGACAGTTATAGCATATCCACAGAATACACCATACATTTCTGATAGGTGTGCTTGGCTATCTTTGTAAGTCCCATAGAAATGAATGGAGAGAGCCATTGAAGCGCGGCCACTTCTCCATTTCTAGTGGCACGAGACAGGGGGCCATTATCAAGACAGGAACAGTCCCCAAAGGTGGGAACCACATCTATTGGATATGTATGGCCTGTTCTGTGCATGGGCTATACATGTCCCCTTTAAGACCTTACAGATACAGTCACATACATCTTATGGCCTTGCCCTGTAGTAGTGCTAGACAGTCACTGAGTTTTCTGGATATTCTGTATGAATATTCTGAAGACACACAGGTGCCTGTGACATGGTTATCTATAAGTTAACAGATGTGTCCTACAAATAGCTCTGTACACTGTGATACATATAGACACATTGACAAGTACCTCGAAGTTCAAATAACAACATGCTTTACTACATGTACTATAAATACAGTATATAGTATATCATCATAACATCTGATCTAATTACATTTGTGATAAACTTTCTACCATTGTGTACTTCTCACCGATTTTGGCAAGACCGGCCTACCGGCCTGGGGTGTCCCAACACTCTACAGATGTAGCAGGAAAGAAGTATCAGGCATGGATTTCAATGTGCCTAATCCTTTGTTTTCATGGCAGATTGGCACATTCCCCTCTCTCTTGAGGTCTGTAAGATCGCTTACTATAGTGAGGGTTTTTCTGTCTTTATTACTCCAATCTTACTCTTTACTCTTATTACCTGTATTATACCTCTCCCTGTTTACTGTGACATCTTTTCTGTGGATATATGTTTCTTTCCATTATTTGTGTTTTTTATCAATTATGTATTTACAATAAAAATGGTAATTCTTATTACTTGTTTGTAGCAGTGTTAATTGTTTTTGAATATAGGCGATTGAGCTGAAAGGAAACTGTAGGATCTGTGCTCCCTCTAGTGGTGGCTGCAGGAAAATGCAAAGAATTTATGTTGGGAACAGAAGTCCTTCAGCTCTGCAGGGACGGGGGACAGGCAGGTCAGATAAGGTGTCAGCCTGGGGCGCAACCTCACTACCCATAAGGGTAGCGAGGTACCCATCTAGGCCTAAATCGCTATGCTTGAAACCTATGAGGCAGTGGAGTGCCGCAAGTGGTCACTGTGACCTCCTGTGATGGTCGCGTGAGACCCAGTGCAGGAGCGGTGATGTCATAAGGACCGCCTGTGGCAGGACAGGGGAACACTGGACACAGATCGGAAGAGGTCTGTGGCCTGCAGTGCAGATGGCGGTGGGCTAATGGGGGTGGTGGATTACCTTGGGGCATTCGGGTTGGCAGCCCCTGGCCCGGCATCGCTGGGCCAGGAGCTCGGTTTTGCCGGGGGGCCCAAACCACACCCGAACGCCCACATACTGCGGCAGGGCATAGGAACACATAGTTCCCTGCCCCGCAGCCGATCACCGCCATAGGCTTCATACCTAGTAGGCCTGAGGCCTATGTGGTAGCAGTGGCGTTCCTAGGGTGTTTGGCACCCGGGGCAGGTCCTTTCTCTGGCCCCCCCCAAAAAAAAACATAAAAATAATTGTACCCCCTCACAGTAGTATTGCCCACATTGTACAACCTTCACAGTAGTTTTGTACAGATGTGTGCCCCCTCACAGTAGTTACGCCCACAATGTGACCTTTCACAGTAGTTATGCCCTCTCTGTGCCCCTTTCACAGTTGTAATGCCCTCGTTGTGCCCCCTTCACAGTAATAATCCCCATTGTGCCCCCTACACAGTAATAAACCCCATTATTCCCCCTTTATAGTAATAATGCCCACTGTGCCCCCTTCATAGTAATAATGCCCATTTTGCCCCCTTCCCAGTAATAATCCCCATCGTGCCCCCTTCACAGTAATAATTCCCATTGTGCCCCCTTAATAGTAGTAATGCCCACTGTGCTTGCATGCTTGTAATGTCCTCTGTGCCCCCTCCATAGTAGAAATCCCCATTATGCCCCGTTCACAGTAATAATGCCTATTGTGCCCCCTTTACAGTAATAATGCCCACAGTGCCCCCTTCTTTGTAGTAATGCCCTCTGGCTCTGTGCCCCCTCCATAGTAGAAATGCCCATTGTGCCCCCAGCCTCCAGCTGTTTGAAGAGAGGGCAGCGCTCATATAAGAGCTGCTTTCTCTGTTGTGTTCACCTGCTCGCCGTAGCATTTGCAGGGATGAGCAGGTAAACAGAGCAGAAAAGGCCGCGCTCATACAAAAAAAAAAAGCAGACAACTCCTTTAAAGATATACTTGGAAAACATTACATACAGCGCTACAGAACATACAGGGTCATACAGCGCCACATACCTCTTACATCCAGTGACTTCTCTTCTCTGATGTAGATATTCTCTTTCCTCATTTTCTAGACCAGACCACCATGGTGACTTCTTTCAGCCGCGCCTCGTCTCTGCAGAGTTTAACAAACAGACATCTTACTTTCCTACTTTTCCATCATCCTCCCACCTTCTCAACACCTCATCCTGCCACCCCCAATACTGTGTCCACTGTGCCCCCCAGTACTTTCCTGCAGAAACAGTCCACCTGAAAATACTGGTACCACACAGATTTATACACCCCTTTATATTGTGCGCTAGTAATTAAAAAAAAAACAACTTCCTTTCAGATCAGACCCCATATAAAACCCTAAATGAGATCCCACAATCTCAGACCAAACCCCCTTTAGACCTCTATGTCAGACCCCAGTTTTAAACCTCAGATCAGACCGCCATTAGACCTCCATGTAAGACCCCGACCCAATATCAGACTTCAGATAAGACCCCCATGTAAGACCCCCATTAGACCTCCAGACTCACATATCAGACTTCAGATCAGACGACCAGACCTCCAGACTCCCATTAGACCTCCAGACTCCCACTAGACCTCCAGACCCCCATCAGACCTCCAGACCCTATTAGACCTCCAGACCCCCATATATGACCCCGTTAGACCTCCAGACCCCCAGTCAGACCTCCAGACCCCCATTAGACCTCCAGAACCGCCAGTCAGACCCCCAGACCCCCATTAGACCTCTAACTTACCTCTCCTGTTGCCACTCTCCCTGTCCTGGCTGTCTTCTCTCCTCAGGGCCCGTGCTGCAGTCACCTGACCTTCTGCAGCATCAGGTCAGAGTGCCCTCTGTATGTCCTGACGCTGCAGGCAGCCAGGACACAACAGCGCGGGCCCTGAGAAGAGCGAGCAGGAGGAGGGGTAAGTACTGTACAGCGCTTACAGCGCTTCTCTCCCCCTCATCCTGCAGACTAGTGAGCGCTTCCATCATGGAAGCGCTCACTAGTATTCCCTTTATAAGATGCACTGCATCTTATAAAGGGAAAAGCAATGAGTGCTTCCATCTGTATTGATGGAAGCGCTTATTGCTTCTGTTCTGCCAGCCCCCTGAGAGCGGGCACCTGCGCTGGCATGCAGGACCATGAAGATTGCGCAAGTAAGTATTAGCTTTTAGTTTTTTTTTTTTTTTCTGTGTGTGCTAACTTTGGGGGGCAGAGGAGGACACAGGGCAGATTATTACATGAGGCAAATCATTTAATGGGGGGAAGTGTGGGGGCAGATTATTATATGGGGGCACATCACTTCGTTAGAGGGCAGATTTTACATGGGGCAAATTACTTCATAGGGGTGCAGTGTGGAGGGAAATTATTTTATGGGAGGGAGGGTGGTGTGGGGGCAAATTACTTCATAGGGGGAAGTGTGGCAGCAAATTATTTCATGGGAGGGCAATGTGGGGGAAATGACTATATAGGGGCAGTGTGGGGGAAATGACTATATGGGGGCAGTGTGGGGAAATTATATATGGGGCAGTGTGGGGAAATTACTATATGGGGCAGTGTGGGAGAACTTACTATATGGGGGCAGTGTGGGGAAATTACTGTATGGGGGCAGTGTGGGGAAATTACTATATGGGGGCAGTGTGGGAAATTACTATATGGGGCAGTGTGGGGAAATTACTATATGGGGGCAGTGTGGGAGAAATTACTTTATGGGGGCAGTGTGGGGGAAATTACTGTATGGGGACAGTGTGAAAGAAATTACTTTATGGGGGCAGTGTGGGGGAAATTACTATATGGGGGCAGTGTGGGGGAAATTACTATATGGGGGCAGTGTGGGGAAATTACTATATGGGGACAGTGTGGGGAAATTACTTTATGGGGTAAGTGTGGGGAAATTACTTTATGGGGTAAGTGTGGGGGAAATTACTTTATGGGGGCAGTGTGGGGGAAATTACCATATGGAGCAGTGTGGGGTAAATTACTATATGGGGCAGTGTGGGAGAAATTACTTTATGGGGGCAATGTGGGGGAAATTACTATATGGGGCAGTGTGGGGGAAATTACTATATGCGTTAGTGTGGGAGAAATTACTTTATGGGGGCAGTGTGGGGGAGATTACTATATGGGTCGGTGTGGGGGAAATTACTATATGGAGCAGTGTGGGGGAAATTACTATATGGGGGCAGTGTGGGGGAAATTACTATATGGGGGCAGTGTGGGAGAAATTACTTTATGGGGCAGTGTGGGGGAAATTACTGTATGGGGACAGTGTGAAAGAAATTACTTTATGGGGGCAGTGTGGGAAATTACTATATGGGGGCAGTGTGGGGAAATTACTATATGGGGGCAGTGTGGGGAAATTACTATATGGGGGCAGTGTGGGGAAATTACTATATGGGGACAGTGTGGGGGAAATTACTTTATGGGGTAAGTGTGGGGGAAATTACTTTATGGGGGCAGTGTGGGGGAAATTATCATATGGAGCAGTGTGGGGTAAATTACTATATGGGGCAGTGTGGGAGAAATTACTTTATGGGGGCAGTGTGTGGGAAATTACTATATGGGGCAGTGTGGGGGAAATTACTATATGCGTTAGTGTGGGAGAAATTACTTTATGGGGGCAGTGTGGGGGAAATTACTATATGGGTCGGTGTGGGGGAAATTACTATATGGAGCAGTGTGGGGGAAATTACTATATGGGGGCAGTGTGGGGGAAATTACTATATGGGGCAGTGTGGGGGAAATTACTATATGCGTTAGTGTGGGAGAAATTACTATATGGGAGCAGTGTGGGGGAAATTACTATATGGGGGCAGTGTGGGGGAAATTACTATATGGGGGCAGTGTGGGGGAAATTACTATATGGGGACAGTGTGGGGGAAATTACTTTATGGGGTAAGTGTGGGGGAAATTACTTTATGGGGTAAGTGTGGGGGAAATTACTTTATGGGGGCAGTGTGGGGGAAATTACCATATGGAGCAGTGTGGGGTAAATTACTATATGGGCCAGTGTGGGAGAAATTACTTTATGGGGGCAGTGTGTGGGAAATTACTATATGGGGCAGTGTGGGGGAAATTACTATATGCGTTAGTGTGGGAGAAATTACTTTATGGGGGCAGTGTGGGGGAAATTACTATATGGGTCGGTGTGGGGGAAATTACTATATGGGGGCAGTGTGGGGGAAATTACTATATGGGGCAGTGTGGGGGAAATTACTATATGCGTTAGTGTGGGAGAAATTACTATATGGGGGCAGTGTGGGGGAAATTACTATATGGGTCGGTGTGGGGGAAATTACTATATGGGGGCAGTGTGGGGAAAATTACTATATGGGGGTAATGTGGGGGCGTTGCTATTAGGGAACATTATTTTTGGGAACACTATAGAGGCATTATTACCTGGAGCAAAATATATGGTGTTATTATTACTGGGGACATTTGTAGGGGACATTATAACTGCTGGAGACACTATAGCGACCTTTGAGATAATTTATCAAACTGGTGTAACGTAGAACTGGCTTAATAGCCCATAGCAACAGATTCCACTTTTCATTTTTGACAGCGCCTTTGGAAAATGATCTACTTTACACCAGTTTGATGAATGACCCCAATTATGAGAAATCTAATGTGTCTGTGTAACAAACTCTGTAGAGACGAGATGCGGCTGAATTTGTCATGGTGGTCTGGGTCGAACGGAGGAGAAGAGAAAAGAGAAGATCTAAATGACAGGAGATGTCACTGGATGTAAGAGGTATGTGCTGCTGTATTCCCCTATATGTACAGATAGCTCACTACTGTGACCTGCACCTCATCTTCTCCTCCAAGTCTTTTTTATCATATGTATTTAAAATTTGTCAACTAAAATTTTAATTTGTCACCTGCAGTCCTATGTAACAGCCCAGATAACAGTGATAACTTTCTATGTGCAGATAATGTAGTAGATGTTCCATGCAGCCCAATGTAAAACCCGACATAACACAATAGTTCACTGTGTTATGTGGGGTGTTACATAGGACTGCAGATAACATCTATGACATCTGTACTCAGAGAGTTATAAGATGGTGGGAGTCAGACTCCTGGCACCCCCGCCAATCAGCTATTTGAGGAGACCGCGACGTTCCAGTGAACGCCGCAGCATCTTTGCCCCTTACCAGGCACAGTTCTGTCTATTTGATAGCACTGTGCTTGGTATTGCAGCTCAGCCCCAATCACTCAGATGGGACTGAGCTGTAGCTAGGCCATGCGGACGATGAATGTGATGTCATATGGCCTAGAAAGAGACTGTGGCGCTCGCGAAGCACCGCAGCTTCTTCATACAGAAAAAAACCTAAAACATAAACTAAAATGGAGGGAGGGGCCTGAGTTGGGTAGACAGCCCTGGGCCTATCATGCACTTAATCTGCCCCCTGACTCTAACCTTTACAGGTGAACTTAATGTGACCTTCTCTAAACTTTTGAATGCACATGTCCAACTGTTCAATGTTTCATTAATTTTTGCACAACTTGCGTTTCTCTAACCAGGAGCTTAATGGGAAAATTCACAACAGGTGTTTTGATCCATGAATCGCCCAATAAATGTCCTTGTTCAGTAAGAATTGGTATCTAAACTGTCCTACTCATCATGTTGTTCACATTTTGACATCATGAGACCAAGACGACAAATAACAATTGATCAACAGTACTTTGCCATTTCGAGGCTTCAAGCAGGATGTTCTCAGATGGAAGTGGCCACTGAAGATAGAGTATCACAGAGTGTCATCGGCAAGTTGCAACAGAGATACAGAGAGACTGGAAGAGTCATATAAAGGCATAGAAGTGGACTTCCTTTGGCCACATCCCACACTGAACAATTGTTGTGAACAATGCACTGCGGAACTGGATGATGAATGCCACACAACTCCAGGCAAATTTAAGGGAGTTGAGAGATACCAAAGTGTCATGTCAAACCATTCAAAACTGTTTACATTAGCGTAGTCTGCGTGCTAGACCTGCAAGGCTACCTGACCCCACCACCAGGCACAGGCATCATCGTCTTGCATGGGGCAGCAAGCATCTATGCTGGACAAAGAACCAGTGGGCCTCAGTGCTGTTCACTGATGAAAGTCTATTCATGCTGAGCAGAAATGATGGCAGCCAACGATGTTGGAGACATCAAGCAGAACCCAAGCATCAGGCCACTGAGAGTTTGGTAGTGTGGGCAAGTTTGTCTAGTCAATACAGAACTTTTTGAAATAATCCAGTCATTGTGCCTCTGCATGAATAACACAGGCCTAATTTCATCTTCATGGATGACAATGTGCCAGCTCATCGAGGTCACATCATTAGGGAGCAGCTGCTGGAGACTGGGGTACCTCAAATGGAGTGGCCTGCACTTTTTTCAGACCTGAATCCCATTGAAAACCTATGGGATCAGTTGAGTTGCAGTGTAGAGGCATGCAACTGTACCCCAGAACCTCAATAACCTGAGGGACGCCCTTCAAGAAGAGTAGGATTCCATGCCTTAGCAGACAATAAGTCGACTTGTGAACAGCATGATACGTTGTTGTCAAGCTGTAATTATTGCTCAAGGCCACATGACAAGTTTTTGAGACATTTTTTTGTGGGGGTATGTCCATCACTAGTGTTGAGTTTTGTTTCAATAACTTGTTTGAGGTGAGAAAATCACCATTGCTGCTTCTACTTAAATGCCATACTTTCATGATATAATAGCTCTGTAGTGTGAACCTTTTTACATTTTCCATAAAATTCACCCAAAAGCCAAATATATCCATAACGTTTTGTGAATAGTGTATATACAGGCACTACAGGGGACATTATAATACAGGGGGCACTACAGGGGAGCTATAACTGCATGGGCACATTAGAGCTACATGGGGCACTGCAGGAGGGACATTATAAATATTGGGTGCACTAGTGGCATTATTATTACTGGGAGTTCTGTGGGACATTATTATTATTGGACACAATATGAAGGGCATTGCTACTAATGGTTCACTCTTAGTTCTATTATCACTATTGGGGCACTATTACTATGGGGCGATCTGTATGGCTTTATTATTACAGTTTAGTGTTTGTGGGAGCACAGCGGGCACCGTATTGGGAGTAGCAGCAGGATGACAGTGGTCTGTTTAAAAATGGGGGCTGATCCTTGGTCTGTATGAATGTAGTGGCTGATTTGTAAAATCTGTAATAGTCCCCCATGTGCCATATAGTAATACTGGTGTCTTCAAGTCACTGGATCTGCCCTTCCCTGCTTCTTTTAAATGTGTTTTAATATATTTATTAGTGATGAGCGGCATAGGCAATATTCAAATTTACAATATTTCGCAAATTTCTGGCTGAATATTCGCCATAAATTATCAAATTCCAGAATTCGTGATCTCCATTTATTATTTACTTGATTGCGAAAATCGGCAATCTAATATGTTCGCGATAAAAATTCGCGATTAGAATATTCGCGATCAACACTAAGGGTAGGCAACTTTCCTATTGGTTGCTAGGGATTTTGCTAAGTGCTGATATTTGCGATAAATTTGCGATAAATTCGCTATTAGAATATTCACGATCAACACTATTCGCGAATATGAATATATAGCACTATATTCTAAATATTTGCAATTTCTCGAAGTGGCGATATTCGCGATTAAAATTTGCGATTCGAGTATTCATGCTCAACACTAATATTTATTAGGAAGTAATGTCATTTTTAATTGATGGGGGGGGCGGTTGCCTAGGGCGCCGAAATACCTCGTCCTGACCCTGACTGAACCTATTAAGTTTTTACCCCATAATTAGATTCAAATTATTTAAAATTATTTAAAAAAAATAGTTCCAAAGAGGTCCATAGTGATTAAATAATAAAAGCTTGGTTTTCTGCAGTCACCAATGTTTTTATAATAAATCAGTTTGCATGTAAGCCTCTTCGCTTTCATGCTGTCTGCGCTCAGCATTAAAATGCATTGCCTCCGTGTAGGAAAAATTCATTTCACCCGAAGTCACGCGAGACTTCGATGAATGAATTCGGTTTTCATTTCTACATTTCAAAAAACTTTTAAAATTCGGAATCCAAAGTCGTGTTTGGTGCCAGCTGTTACCTCGGTACCAAACCTGACTTCGGATTACTTTTTTAAAATGTTTTTAAAGATGCAGAAGTGATTACCTTCCACGGAGGCAATACATTTTAATGCTGCACAGAGACAGGTCTCTGTACAGCATTAAAACGAAGTGTTAGAACAAATCGACTTCACATTTATGATCCGAACCTCGATTCGCTCAACACTACTTGTAGTGGCTACAGGCAACCAGAATTTCATTATTTTTATTCTGTGCAGGGCATTTGGATCTCTCAGGTCTTTCACAACTAGAAAAAATATATTAGGAAGCTTAAATAAATTTATAGCCTAAAGGATTAATAAAGCCGTGTGCCTGCATTTAACATCCAGCAGTGTATTCATGTATAACCTCTATGGCTGTATACATGTCATAGTTATACACTGTTTGTAGTATCTCTTGTGCATACAGACGTGTGATGACATAATTAGAAGTTCACCAAGTTCCTTGAACTTACACAATTCCTAAAGAGTCTATAAGACGCACAAGGTTAGCCCTGTGTATGTGCCGGCCCTGGGAGGTCACTGATAGTACATGCCTATAAAAGCGCTTGTAGCTGCAGTCAAGATTACAGGATCCAGACTGGGAATAGTGAACTACATCATGAGGCACACAATCGTCCTGCTACTGCTCCTTCCATGTGTGATCTATGGAGCTAGCCTGCCAGAACCAAGTAAGACTCTATGTCTAATTAACATAGGATATTGCGGTAGCCTAATTGATTTTATTTCCAGTAATGAAGAACTGTAACGCTATGCCGTACCCATTACTATTACATAGTATTACAGTATATGAACCTATATGAACCAGATTATAAGGATGGGGTAGATGGGAAAGAGGTCTAAAGCAAATGATTAAAATAGAAAGAGCAATAGAGACCGTAAAATCAGAAAAGGCTTTCATTATTTAATTAATAAGCATAAGTTAAATCATCTAAGCAAATGCACAAACAGCCATATGTTCTACCTGATGCAGGAGGGCATACAGCCAGGATCAGATGTACCTAGAGGCACAGTAAAGATCACCATTCATATACTTTTGTCGGTCAAACCCAAGAATGGCAGGTTCGCCCGACACAGTAATATGTATGGGGAGCTCCCGACTCTCCCCCGACAGATCATGTAGGAGGAGACAAGGATGAAAAATTAATATTTTTTTCCAATCCTTTTTTTTTCTCCTGGGAGATAAGCCACCGCCAGAACTGTCTGGCAGTGGCTTTCTCCGCTTTCTTCATAGAATATGCAGACATGTTGAGCCGAGCAGAATGTGAATGTGTTACGGGAAGCTATGAGGGAGTCGGGAGACATAGCTGTCATCCGAATTATCATTCAGCGGCTTATCTCCTATGGCATCAAAGGATCAAACATGCTAAAATCCGACATAACTGAGGAGTTATTTATATAGTAAAAGGGGTAGGCAACTTTCCTATTGGTTGCTGAGCTCAGACAAAGATATTGCAGCCTTCTCATTGGAGAAGCAGTAGTACTGATGGAAGAAAAATTAGAATATTTGCGATTACGAATATATAGCACTATATTCTAGATTTTTGCGAATTCTCAAAGTGCCGATTTTTCTTCACAAATGTCCTTGCCTTTGTCCCTTTCTCAGCCTTAGATCTGCCCCCACCTCCATCAGCCTCAAATCAGCCTCCTATCAGAACCCCCAGCCTACATCAGCCTCAGATCAGATCCTCATCAGACCCTCCCCAGCCTTAGATCAGACCCCCAGCCTCAGACAAGACCCTCATCAGACCCTCCCCAGCCTTAGATCAGACCTCCAGTCTCAGATGACACCCCCATCAGACCTCCCAATCTCAGATCAGACCCCCATTAGACCCTCCCAACCTCAGATCAGCGCCCCCAGCCTCAGATCAGTCCCCATCAGACCCTTTCCCACCCTTCATTAGCCTCAGATCAACCATTATTGAACTTATTCTATGAATTAAAATGACAAAAATTCCTAAATATTACAGAAAAAAAGTGATTAATTTAAAACCTTGGTGAGCAATCTGTTATATATGTGTTGGATGTCTAGCTGCCTAGAGAAAGGCTCTAATGCTGAGCTGAAATTTTCTTGCATTTTGTTCCGGCCCTGCCTACTGGTGTTGTTCCCACTGGTGTTGTACAACATGGGGCCACTTTTAGTTTCCTTTTTCCAGGGCCATTTTAAGTCAAAACTAGACCATCAAACAATAATGTAGAATAAATTAACCATGGCTGATGTTTGACCAGGATGGTGCCCACTCCTAGACAAAAGTAGGCCGAAACGCACTTGGCTTTACTTTTTGTAGGTCTGTGTATCTTTTGGACAAAGATAATTCGTAGCACTCAGTAGAAATCTACAATTAAAGTGTCAATTTTATTGTGGATAAACAACATCTAGAATTTTGACCCAGACTAACATGTGAAAGTTTTTTAGGACTCAAAGAGTCTCAAATACACTGGACGTTTCAGTCCACATAGGACCTTCCTCAGTGGTAATAAATCTGTGAATATATGTTAATGGCAGGTGAAGAGCTGGATCATATGTGTATCCTTTGGAGCTTACTGACTGGTTATTTTTGGTTTATTGGGTAAATTTGAATAAGGATTATTAATGTAGAGACTGATTTACACTTGTTGTACCGTTTATTGTATGTTTTCTTAAATTTTTGGCCCCATTTTAGAGAAATATGTACGGTACTTCAATCAATGCAAACAGGCGCTAGTAAATGTTGCAAAAGTGCTGTGTGAAATATGGGATTATGAATAACTAGTATCACCAGTATACTTATCAAGACATAGGCACAGATCATCTGCCAATAAGATGGCCAACACATATATAACTGATTGCTAACTCCTTTTTGTGTAGTATTGAGCATTTTTTTTTCATTTTAATAGCTATAATAAAGAGGGATTTTTTTTATAGAATTGTAAACAGTGGGATGCGGGGTGGGTATTTTTTGGTCGTTGGGGGTATGTGTACTACTGTATGTTACCCTGCACCTACTGGGAGGTATACTATAGCATTCTGTGACTTGGTTAATGGCTTCTGGGTAGAAGTTTAACTGTAACAGGTTTTGGTAAAATTGTTCTTTAAACACTTAAAAGGGTTTTCCGAGATTATAATACTGATGACCTATCCTCTGGACAGGTCATCAGTATCTGATCGGTGGGGGTCTGTCACCCGGGACCCCACCGATCCACTGTTTGAGAAGGCAGAGCGCCGTGGCCTTCTCCATGCCTACCAAGCCCGGCGGTGTACACAGTATAGAATCTGTGCTTGGTATCACAGCTCAGCCCCATTTGCTAATATGATGAACGTGTCGTCACTTGCCTAGGAAAAGCTTAGAGAAGGCCGTGGTTCTCACAGGAGCGCTGCTGCCACTCAAACAACTGATCGTGGGGGTCCCGGGTGTCAGGGGTAGGATAGGTCATCAGTATTACAATCTAGGAAAACCCCTTTTAAGTGCACCTGTATTTTGAAAAAACTTTTGATATGTAATAGGTACATATCAAAGGCTTTTATCAGTGGTGTTCTGGGTGCTGAGACCCCCGACAATCACTAGACTAGTGAGAGAGAAGCGCTCACATAGAGTGCTCTTCCTCCTCGCTAACAAAGACAGAATTGAGACGGGCTCAGAGACTTTATATTGAGAGCCGGCTCTCTATGTGACTGCTTCTATCTTCTCATAGTAAAATCCTAGAATACCCCTTTAGGGAAGAAAATGAACACTTTCTTCACCAAAATACATCCTGATGATCACAAATTTCACAAAAACATTGTGGCCACCATGCAGCATTTTATAGAGTTCTCATACGTTAAAGCACCACCAAACATACCTACCTTCTTATAAGGTATCCAATACTACAAATGAAGTAAACTGTATCAATGTCCGCTTTGCAGTCATCTTGCTGTTGTACTTACTATTTCTGTAATCATGGTTAACGTTCGTTACGAGGTAGAATCATTGTTTTTCTATGTTAACTTTTCTTTTTCCCAATTTTTTTTCCCAAAACCAGGGCAACAGGTATTTTCTGTCACAAATGCTGAGATTGAAAGTCTTGCTGAACAGCTATATTCCTCAGATGCAAACAAAGCTGTAAGTGGGGACATAACTCTGAACCTGCAGTATAGGGCATCCAGCACCCAGACCAGCTCCGGAACCGACTTTAGCAGCCAAAAGTAAGCCGATAGTGGTGTCCATTTTTTTATTTTTAAATGAATTGTTCAGTCAATGTTTAGTCATTCATCAGATCTATCAATCTACAATGATTGGAATGGTAAAACACTTTTAACCCCTTAGTGACCAGCCTGTGTTAGGCTTTCCTGACCAAGCAATTTTTATTTTTTAGCTCCAAGAGCTATGTTTTTAATTTTCAGTCTATGTAGCCATATGGGGGCTTGTTGTAGTTGTAGTTTTTAATGGCACCATTTTGGGGTACAGAACTTACTGATTTATTATTATTAACTCTTTCTGAGAGGAGGATAGAAAAAAACAGCAATACTACCACTGGATTTTTACATTATTCATTTTGCTGCATTCATTTTTTGGCAACAATAGCACGATAACTTTATTCTATGGGTCAGATATCATTGGTATCATTTTAGGGTACATAACACTTTTTGATAGTATGTAGCATGTATGTATGGACAGCAGAGAAACAGTAATTCCTATCACACTACCTAACACCCTGCACTGGAACCTATCAGCTACACTATATCACTATCTAACCTACACTGACTATCTCCCACTAACTATCTGTATTATATATGTGAACTAACTAACTATCTAATGTAATTAAATAAGGATCCAGATGAGACCGCAAAGCACAGAGCACAGCAATGACACTGCTTTCTCTGTCAGAACTGCAGAAAATAGCAGAAAATGGCTGCTGGGGAGTTTCTTATATAGTAAGGGGTAGGCAACTTTCCTATTGGTTGCGAAGCTCAGACAAAGATATTGCAGCCTTCTCATTGGCCCACAAGCAAGAAGCAGTAGTACTGATGAAGAAAAAAAAAACAGAATATTCGCGATTATGAATATGTAGCACTATATTCTAGATTTTTGCGAATTCTCGAAGTGCCGATATTCTCTAAACAAATTAGCGATTAGAATCTTTGCAATTAACACTATTGTCCTTGTGGTGGAGGCGTGCACAGGCTTAAACTGCAAGTGAAGAAAGTGATTGGGGTTAGATTTGAGCTGGAGTATCCCAGTAATATGGACTGTAGTTGAAACTGTTGGCTAGAAAAATACTTAAAGGGCATCTGTCAGCAGATTTGTGCCTATGACACTGGCTGACCTGTTATATGGCGCTTGGCAGCTGGAGGCATCTGTGTTGGTCCCATGTTCATATGTGAAAATGATGTTTTAATATATGTAAATGAGCCTATAGGAGCAATGGGGGTGTTACCATTACACCTAGAGGCTCTGCTCTTTCTGCAACTGCTGCACTCTCTGCATTTTGACTGACAGGGCCAGTCAGTAAAAACGTCATCATGCCTGGTCCCGTCTATCAAACTCCAGAGGGCGTGGCAGTTGCAGAGAGAGCAGAGCCTGTAGGAGTAAGGTACACACCCCCTGTTGCTCCTAGATGCTAATTTGCATATATCAAAACTTCATTTTTCTCAGTAATGCGGGCACATATGAACATGGGACCAACACAGATGGCTTCTGCTTCCAAGCGCACATGTAACAGGTCAGCCAGTGTCATAGGCACAAATCTGCTGACAGATGCCCATTAAGGTTACTATGCACTGACTGACTTTGTACTGACTATTACTATGTTTATTTTTTCTTATTAGACTTTTCGGCTATGTGAATGAGGCAAAACTGTTTGCCCGTCCAACCTTTTCTCGCTTCGTTTCTCTGCTTGACAATTATGTGAAAACCACAGGGACAGCAGAGACAGTGACCAGCGGTGAGGTCTCAGAACAGACTGCCTTTGTAGATGAGCTCTTCAGGACCACACTCTTCAGTAGACTGTCCACCTTCTTAATTTCCAAAGGTAAATTTAGAAGTAACCTGAACACCCAATATAAAAGCATGGATATTAATAAATATTAAAAAGTACGCCTTTCTATCAGTAGGTACAAGCTGTTCTATAGTCTAGTCTTCAAGGGTTATTCCAAATCTCAGGTGCCGATCCAAAAGGTGGGATTAACACCTATCTCAAAAAAAGTAGTCTCCTGATCCCATCTCCTTCACTGCTGCAAATGGAGAGGTGGCCACGCATGTGCAGCCCTCTCCATCCACTTCTATGGGCGTTCTGAAAGTAGCCGAGTATGAGTGAGCATGCTGGGCCATTTTCAGAACACCTATAGAAGTGGATGGAGAATGCTCATGTGTCTCCACCTCTCCACTTACAGGATCTGTGAAAGGGTGGTTGGGGGAGATACAGAACTTGAAATGGAGAGGTGGAGACACATGAGCATTCTCCATCCACTTCTTGAGATACAGTAGATGCAAGTCCCCAAGGTGGGATACGCACTGACTGGACATTTATGGCATATGGTGTACAGCCACCATAAATTGCAGAGAATAACCCTTTCATGGCCAATAAATTACTGCAGATCATGCAAGGTTTTCTGCTGATCTATTTGGTAGTAGTACTGCAGGGAGCCCAGTTGGGAAAAAATACTTGAGAGAGCCCTGAGAGGGCAGAATAACAACAGATGGTAGAATTCGTGATATGAATATGATTGACTGCTAGTAACGTTACCCTTGAAATAGAACTTTTTGGAATTGTAGATAGGATGATTTGGAAAGAGTCGTCCATTTGAGTATTGACAGGCTTGTTTTATATACAGGGTATTACACTTCTACTGACAGCTTTAAGGCTGACTTCAAGGAGATGTGGTTTGGACTATACACTCGCAGCAAAGGACCTCTGGATTCATCAGGCTTTGAACATGTTTTTCTTGGTAAGAAAATGCATATAATGATATTTTTGCAAAATCAGTATGAATTCCAATACGATAAAAACATGATCAGTGCTCCTGAACTGATGATTGGTGGTGGTGCAGGGCGTCGGACCCTCCCTGAAATGACAGTGATGACCTATGCTAGGGATAAGTTATCAGTTGTTAAATCCTTGAGATCTCCTTTAACTTTAATATAGATAGGGACATAGAAAACGGTCCTCCCACGCCATACATAGAACACAGCTGTTCTGTAACATGTTATCATGGTCATGTTATCATGTATTTGTAAAAGGTGATATGAATGGCCCTGAGAAAGTTGTGTGGTACCTGGACATTATTAGAGTGGAAAAATAAATGTGGTTTATTTGTTACTGTCTTGCCATTGCTGAATATGAGACGATGATCTCCCAGTGGAAGTGAATTTATAACTTATGTGTAGCCTGGTTGTAAAAATGGGTTGCATTCCCCAATATATCCCAGAATGCAAAACTTCTGAATTCTTTTACCTGGGGTGTTGCATTGAAAATATGTTTCCTTACTAGTAAGCCTAGTGACTATCTATACTGGTTCCAAACATAATGGAGAACTAATTGCAGATCTATGGATGTAGGCTTGCTGAAATCCTTCGGCCTCTTCATGTAATCCCAGACAGACTTGATGATGTTGATCAGGGCTCTATGGAGGCCAAATCATCACTGCCAGGACTCCATGTTCTTCTTTACTCTGAAGAGAGCTCTTAATCGGCTGTATGTTGCAGGTCATTGTCTTGCTGAAGAATAATAAAAAATTTGAACGATTCACAGTTCTATTTTTGAATGCATACTTTGTAGACGTTATTCCACACCTGCCTGAAACTTCTGCATTGTACTGTACAGAGTATTGAGTTTATGGTTACTCATTGCTATATATTATAATGTAACTCACCGTACAGTCTATGAGACATCCCCTTATTCCAGTGCTATCCCATGTTTCTCATGCCAGTCTTGTGTAATGCTGTCCCATCACCTTATGAGAAACATATTGGTGACTGGTGCTTTCTGTACACAGGTGAAATCCACGGTGGAAAGATATCTGGATTCCATAGCTGGGTCCAGTTCTACTTGCGAGAAAAAGCTGGAGAGCTCAATTATCTGAGTTACAGTGCAGATGGTCCAGTAAGTACTTGATGTCTGTGCATGTGATAATCATAATCCACTGTATTACATGTTTTCCATGTATTAAATGTCCTTTAACCCCTTAAGGACTCAGCCCTATTTCACCTAAAGGCCATTTTTTGCAAATCTGACCAGTGTCACTTTATGTGGTGATAACTTTAAAACGCTTTTACTTATCCAGGCCATTTTGAGATTGTTTTTTCGTCACATATTGTACTTCATGACACTGGTAAAATTTAGTCGAAAAATTTTATTTTTATTTATAAAAAAATATCAAATTTACCAAAAATGTGGAAAAATTTGCAATTTTCCAAGTTTCAATTTCTCTACTTCTATAATACATAGTAATACCGCCCAAAAAAGTTATTGTTTTACATTCCCCATATGTCTACTTCATGTATCGATCATTTTGGGAATGCCAGTTTATTTTTTTGGGACGTTACAAGGCTTAGAAGTTTAGAAGCAAATCTTGAAATTTTTCAGAAATTTTCAAAAACCCACTTTTTAGGGACCAGTTCAGGTCTGAAGTCACTTTGTGAGGCTTACATAATAGAAACCATCCAAAAATTACCCCATTCTAGAAACTACACCACTCAAGGTATTCAAAACTGATTTTACAAACGTCATTAACTCTTTAGGTTTTCCACAAGAGTTAATGGCAAATGGAGATAAAATTTCAGAATTTAGATTTTTTGGAAAATTTTCCGTTTGAATCCATTTTTTCCAGTAACAAAGCAAGGGTTAACAGCCAAACAAAACTCAATTTTTATTGCCCCGATTCTGTAGTTTTCAGAAACACCCCATATGTGGTCGTAAACTGCTGTATGGCCAAACTGCAGGGCGCAGAAGGAAAGGAACGCCATATGGGTTTTGGAAGGCGGATTTTGCTGGACTGGATTTTTGACACCATGTCCCATTTGAAGCCCCCAGATGCACCCCTAGAGTAGAATCTCCAAAAAAGTGACTCCATCTAAGAAACTACACCCCTCAAGGTATTCAAAACTGATTTTACAAACTTTGTTAACCCTTTAGGTGTTCCACAAGAGTTATTGGCAAATGGAGATGAAATTTCGGAATTTCTATTTTCTGTTACCTTGCCTCAAAAAAAGTGTAATATAGAGCAACCAAAAATCATATTTACCCTAAAATAATACAAACAAAACTGCCAACTTATCCCGTACTTTCCGAAATGGGGTCACTTTTTTGGAGTTTCTACTGTAGGGGTGCATCAGGGGGGCTTCAAATGGGACATGGTGTCAAATAACCAGTCCAGCAAAATCTGCCTTCCAAAAACCATATGGCGTTCCCTTCCTTCTACGCCCTGCCGTTTGGCCATACAGCAGTTTACGACCACATATGGGGTGTTTCTGCAAACTAGAGAATCGGGGCAATATATATTGAGTTTTGTTTGGCTGTTAACCCTTGCTTTTTTACTGGAAAAATTGATTAAAATGGAAAATTTGCAAAAAATAGCTATTTTCGGACCGTTTTTATTTTTGTTATTTACATCGTTGAACTGACAGGTTAGATTGTGTGCTATTTCTATAGAGCAGGTTGCTACGGACGCGGCAATACCAAATATGGCTACTTTTTGGGGGTTTTGTTTCAGTTTTACATAATAAAGCATTTTTGAAAAAAATTATTTTTAGTGTCTTCACATTCTGAAAGCCATATATATTTTTATTTTTGGGCGACTGTCTTATGTAGGGGCTCATTTTTTGCGGGATGAGATGGCGGTTTGATTGGAACTATCTTGGGGTGCATATGACATTTTGGTCGCCTGCTATTACACTTTTTGTGATGTAAGGTGACAAAAATGGCTCTTGACACTGTATTTTTTATTTATTTTTTGTGTTCACCTGAGGGGTTCGGTGATGTGTTATTTTTATAGAGCAGGTTGCGACGGACGCGCCGATACCAAATATGTATACTTTTTATTTATTTATTTAAGTTTTACACAATATTATCATTTTTAAAACAAAATAAATCATGTTTTAGTGTCTCCATAGTCTGAGAGCCCTATTTTTTTTTTTTTGGGGGTGATTGTCCTATGTGGGGTATCATTTTTTGCGGGATGAGATGACGGTTTGATTGGCACTATTTTTGGGTGCATATAACTTTTTGATCGCTTGCTATTACAGTTTTTGAGATGTGAGGTGACAAATGTTTTTTTTTACATTGTTTTTATTTTATTTTTTTAACAGTATTTACCTGAGGGGTTAGATAATGTGATATTTTTATAGAGCAGGTTTTTACGGACGCGGCGATACATAATATGTATACTTTTTATTTATTTATTTTACTTTAACACAATAATAGCATTTTAGAAAAAAAAATTATGTTTTAGTGTCTCCATAGTCTGAGAGCCATATTTTTTTATTTTTTGGGCGATTGTCCTATATAAGGACTCATTTTTTGCGGGATGAGATGGCGGTTTTATTGGTACTATTTTGGGAGGCATACGCCTTTTTGATCACTTGGTATTACACTTTTTGTGATGTAAGGTGACAAAAATGGCCTTTTACACCATTTTTTTGTGATTTTTTTACGGTATTTGCGTGAGGGGTTAGGTCATGTGATATTTTTATAGAGGAGATTTTTACGGACGCGGCAATACCTAATATGTGTAGTTTATTTGTTTTTTTAATTTTTATTCAGTGATATGTATTTTTCTGATTTTTACTTTTCTTTCACTTTTTTGACATTTTTTTGACCCAGACCCACTTGGTTCTTGTAGATCCAGTGGATCTGGTGTCTATATAATACAGAACAGTACACTATATAGTGTACTGCACTGTATTTTTTACTTTTCACAGTCTGGTCAGACTTCTGCCTTTAGCAGAAGTCTGACCAGAGTTACTATACCATGGCAAGCAGGACGCTTCTGAAAGCGCCCTGCTGCCATGGTGACCATCACCCGCTGCCATTACAGAGCAGCGGGTGATGGGAAGAGAGGTGAGCTCTCTCCTCTACCATCCTATCCCATCGGGGGCTGCAAAGGTACGGCAGCCCCCCGATGGGAGAGGGAGGGAGCTCCCTCCATGTTAACACCTTCTATACCGCGGTCCGTACGGACCGCGGTATAGAAGGGGTTAAACTGCTGACATCTGCAGCACAGATGTCAGCAGTTTATAGCAGGGGGCTCAGCAATGTGCTGACCCTCTGCTATACCCACTAGACACCAGGGAAATGCATTGAAAGGCCGCCCACCCACAGCACCGCCCGCAAATCCCCCCCCCCCTGCACCGCCTGGGGGGACACTAAGATGGCGGGGTGCAGGGGGGGGTTAAAATTTACAATAAGGGGCAGATTTTAGTCTCTGTGACCGCGGGGATCAGAGACTACACATAGCGCAACAAACCGCAGGTCTGAATTGACCTGCGGTTTGTTGCGATCGCCGACACGGGGGGGGCACAGGACCCCCCTCGGCATTGTCACAGGATGCCTGCTGAATGATTTCAGCAGGCATCCTGTTCCGATCACCGCCACGTGCGCAGCGGTGATCGGATCTTCTCAGGGCGTACATGTACGCCCTGAGTCCTTAAGTACCAGGACGCTAGGGCGTACATGTACGCCCTGCGTCCTTAAGAGGTTAAAAGCAATGTGTCTTAAAAAATGATCTATTATTTAAATTAAGGGGCAAATTTATTAAGACCAGCATTTTAGACGCCGGTCTTAATAAAGCCCTAAGCTGGCGGAGGATCCACTGAAGTTATGCAAAGGTGCAGGCCCCTCCATAACTATGGCACATCGCACATCCAGCTCCAGTTCTAAATTTAAGACAGCTTCCGAGCCGTCTTACATTTCGACCATTTTCTACACCTGAAACAGGCGTAGAAAACGGTAAATGAGACGGGCCTGCCAGCCCGTCCCCTTCCCCACCCATGTCACGCCAACATGTTTAGACCAGCCGTGAGTGGGGAGAAGTAGCAGATAGCGGCACAACTAACCGTTGCACTGCCATCTGCGCCTAAAATATGCCTAATTTAAGAGTAATATAGATTAGTAAATGACCCCCCAAGTTTTTTTTTTTATAGGAAACTAATTTGTTATATATGTAATGATGATGATTTTTTCATATATTTAAAAAAAAAAAATGAAATCCCCCAGTTTTCACTCTGGCCAATATGCCTTATGCTAGACTGAAACTTCCTGTTCTGTAGAGAGTACCTTTTCAGGATTACACTGGCAGATAACACCTTTATATCGATAACAAAATATCCATTATTCATGCCAAAACTCCATGTAGCACTCTGTGTATGATCCTATATTTTACCCAATGCAACATTTCAGCTCAGTGTGAGCCTTTCTCAAGCATAACCCGAGTGCTGCTTGGAGTTTTGGTACTGTATTATATGGGCATGTGAATGAGTTTCTAGTAAGGCCTGCCCCATTTATGCATAGGAAACAGCTTTATTTTATTTTCTTCATCATTCACTATAGGTGATGCTCAAGGCTTATCTACTCCCCCTCCCGTACAATGACATCTGCACAGCTCACAGAGCATGCCTAGAACATTCTCCCATTAAATTCAAAGTCTTCTCCAGACTATAGGTTCTAATGGTATATGTGGCTGCTGTAAAACATATCTCTAAATGCTGTTAACAGAGCAGAGCAGACGCTCGGGCAATATGGCTTCTCCTGCAACCATGCACTAAAAATCTTCAATTAGGAAAAGCAGAATATGTTTCACACTTTCGTTTTAATTAGTAAAATGTAGTAAAATGTATAAACAATCCCCCTTTGCTAACAAATTAAAGACAAATATTCTGCCTGGCTCCAATAAAGTGGCTGTGGCTTTTTTCATAATTCTAGACTGGGCACTACATTATAGGTTGCAATGCAGAACTATTTAAAGGGGTTATCCAATCCCATAAAAAGCCCTCCCATTTTCTGGGCCCCCCCACATTAAATATACTCCCCCCCCCGCTTATCGGCACACGGAGAGAAGCTGCAGTAACGGTGCGGGGTCCAGGAGTGGCGCATGGAGCGGGATAAGTATATTCAGTGTGGGGGCCCCGGCATATTGGGGGCTTTTATAGGATTTCATAACCTCTTTAAGCAATTAGTTTGGTTTCGCAGCTGCCGTGCAATGCTAGATTTGCAATTTTGCCATTTCAGAAAGAAACAGAAGCCTTTTACATGGAGACCTACGTGTTGTTGTCTGGGTTGTCTGAAAATTTTGATATTGATGACATCCTCAGGATAGGTCATCAATAACTGATTGTGGGGGTCCAACTCCTGGCACCCTCACCGATCAGCTGTTTGAAGAGGCCACAGTGCTCTAGTCCCTTCCTAGGCCAGTTATGCTTCATGATCACGTGGCCGAGACGTAGCTCAGTCCCGTTTAAGTGAATGGGGCTGAACTGTGATACCAAGCACACCTATTTTCCAATGGACGACACTGTGCTTGGTACGCTGTGAGATGGCCTCGGCGTTCACCAGAGTGCCGCAGCCTCCTCAAACAGCTGTTTGGCGGGGGTCCCAGGTGTCAGACACCTGACTACCTGATAGTGGTGACCCATCCTGAGGATCAGAATCCTATTTAATCTATAAAGGCATAAAATTCTTACAAATTAAGGTTCCTGTAATACAGTTGGTAAAATAAAATCATGAAGCCGGTACTCGAGAAGCTCAAACGAAAAGGGGACTGGGAATCACCTGGAAGGTTGTATAATGGGTAATGCAGGATGCTGTCTGATCAGTGGCGGACTGGCAATAGACCCTACAGGGAAATTTCCCGGTGGGTCAATGCCCAGGTGGCCACCCAAGGCCTCCTCACTGCCACCAGCGGGTACATAAAGATCTGATTATCTCAGCATTAATGTAGGAGTATCAGGCAATTATGCACCTGTCCAGCGGCCGCAGGTGCTTTTTGAATTCAACTGTATTGCTATCCTCGAGACGATGATACAGGTTCATACTGTGGCGCAGGTGGCAGTATTTTGTGCTGCAATGTGGAATTTGGTTACCGTATTACTTACCCCAAATACTTATGTTGTCCCTGCTTACATGTGTTGACCCTGCCTACGTGTGCTGCCCTGCCTTCTGTCAATTTGGACCTACCTACAACATGGGTCCACTTTTAGGATTATTTCCAGGGCCACTTTAAAGTCCCAGTCCACCCCTGTGTCCGATGTCCCAGACAATGAGATTAACCTTATCACACTGATTATTTTGATGTTTTTTTCATTTTCAGTGGACAGGTTTTCCTGATGTATATGGATTCCAGTTCAAGTGGTCCACCTACCTGAAATCTTTGGGATCAATGTTTATTGGATCTAGCCCCGAGTTTGACATTGCTGCGTACACTTTATGTTATATTACACGCCCCGATAGTCTGTGAGTACATCCTCTCTCTATCATGTCTGTTTATATGAATATGTTAAAACTTGTTTGCATTGCTACATTCACTATCTTGCTCAATTTTTTTAGGTGCTACCTCCGTGCTGGTGGATATACCCTCAAAATACAAACGTACACATGGGCCAACTCATCATATGGAAATGGCAAGAGATATGTAGCATCTTCTTACCCAGTCGTTTAGAGACAAAGCTTATTTTTTTCGGTGATGTGCCAATAAAGTCTTCCCACAGCAAATATTCTGCCTGCTGTTTTCATACAATGCTATGCTTAGTTACTCCAACAATTTTCAGTGATTTAAACAGGATCGTTTCTAGGAAATTTAGCTAATACGGTACACATTAGATTTTTTTTGTATTAAAGGGTTATTCCTATCTTAGGATATGCCAGAATTTTGTCTTCGGCCATGGTCTTACTCATAGGTCGCAAGTAGTAGACAGGGGTGGATTGGCCATAGACCCTACAGAGAAATTTCCTGGTGGGCCGATGCCTTGGGGTACCATTTAAGCCCTCCTCACTGCCACCAGCTGGGTACATAACGATCTGACTCTTTCCTATGCACCTGGCCACCGGCCGCAGGTTCCCTCCTGAATTCAACTGTATCGCCATTCTCAGTTGGATACTGTGGCACTGGTGGCAGCATTATGTGTTGCACTGTGGTATTTGGTTCTGCTGGGGTGGTATATTGTATTGCACTATGGTATTGCTGGCTCTCCCTATTTCTGCTGGCCCTGCCTACTTGTGTTGCCTCGTCTTCTGTCAATTTGGACCCACCTACAACATGGGGCCAGTTTTAGTTTTTTTCAGGGCCACTTTACATTCCCAGTCCGCTCCTGGAGGTAGACCACTCTTTATGGCAAGTGGAATAAACATTAGTGACTGGTAGAGAAGGGTAGAGTACCATGTCTGCGTACAATCTATGATGGAGGTAGAAGCTGCTTATTCAGTTGTACAGTGTAGGCAGGGTTAATGTCAGTTGTATGCTTTTCTGAAGACCTTAATATCCATGTTTCAAATGTAGGATAGAGTCTCATGAGTTCCAGAGTGTGGAGTCTACATACTTACTGACACGTTCCGGGGCCCAAGGCAGACCCCCTGGGACGTCTTGCAAACAGGAAACAGGCAGAAACAGACCAGGGACCAACAGAGTACTTTATTACATATATGTAATAAAATAACATGACAGTATAGCAGGTAAGCAATAGTGGTAGCACTACCGCAGAACCAAGTGCATGGGCAGACCAGAGGCAAAACCCAGAGGGCGGAGAGCCAGTGAGCCCCGTTCTTCACAAAGCCCCTGGTGGCGGGGATGAACTGGGCAGAGGGCTCACTGGTTGCTCCTCCAGGAAGGTCCTGGTACAGACAACAGGAATGGAAGCTACATAAGGAACAGAATCTACAGCAGTTTAGCACTGCTAGGCTATACATGGAACAGAGTGGATCCAGAAATAGCTGCATAAGGTGATAAGCACCCAGGAACAGACCAGGGAAATTTAACCCCACCAGAACCAAACAGGGATGGGAGCCTGCATGAACAGAGAAGTGAAAACACAGCCTGCAGTACTGGACATTGCCCCCGGGCAACCAGCAAACAAGGAGTCACCCGCAGCCAGTACACCAGATCACAAACAACCCGTGACACAAACAGAAATGCATCCATAGTCAGACCCTGTTCAAACACAAGACCACAGCCAGCCCGCAACACAGAACCATCATACATGGGGGCACCCACAATCAGTACACAAAGTGCATGCAGCCAGCCTACACGGCACCAGTAACAGGAACCACAGAGATATGGAGACGGAGAGCCACAAACACAACCCACAGTTCACACAAGACAGGAGCAGCTGACAAGATCAGAGTTTAGAAGAGAGTCTTGCAAGGAGTGAATATCACAAGTGGAGAAGTTACAGACTGCCCTTTTTGCCAGTCAGTATTTTGAAATGTTTTTGCTGGCGAAAGGATTACCAATGAATGGACTGGCAGAAATCATGGGTGGTAGAGAAACAAGGAGTGTGATGGATTCACCAGGCAGAAGATTGGAGGGGTGCAAGAGTGTCAAATGGGAAGCCACAGAGGAGTAAAGGCGCTAATGGTTACAAGTCTAGTGGGCTGTGGCCTAGGTAGTCAACCAGTAGATTGGTAGAGAACTAACAAGTCCTGAGGAGATCATAATGCCTTAAGGTGGTTGTTTGAGAATAAGTCGTTTTACCTAATGCCCGCAGCCTGCCTCAGTAGACGAAAGATTTATGCTTACCTGCTTCCCTCCACTTTGGTCTTTCACGGTAGACCAGAAGATGCTACATCTTCCGGTCGCCGATTTGTTTACTTCTGGTGCGCATGGGCATGGTCACATGCTCTGCTACTGCCAATGAATGGCTTCAGCAGTGACTTGTCCACTAGTGGCTGCAGTGGAGCATGCATGGATCTTGTTGTAGGGGAGCCATTCGGTCACTGAGAGCAGTCCGCTTATGATAAGGGTGCATTCACACGACCGTATCCGTTTTGTGGTTCGAAAATTAAGGAACAGCAAAACGTGGATATCAGCTGTGCACATTACACATTTTACAGAGTAGCACGTCCCGCTCTGTGTTAGAAATGCCTATTCTTGTTGGCCAAACGGACAAGAGTAGAACATTTTTTTTTGTAGAGTCGCGGAACAGACATAAGGATATGGACAGTACACGATGTCCTGTTCGGATCTTTTGTTTGGATTATCCTGTTTGACGTGGGTAACATGGCTATTGCAGCCAATGACTGGCCACAGCAGTGCTGTGTTCCCTATTAGTTGTGTCACTATGACACAACTGCTAAAGGCAGAAGTCTGATCAGACTTTCTAAAGTAAAAAATACAGTACAGTACACTATATAGTGTAGTGTACTGTATTATATAGACATCAGACCCACTGGATCTTCAAGAACCAAGTGGGTCTGGGTTAAAAAAATAAGTGAAAAAAAAAGTAAAAATAAAAAATCACATTGATCACTGAATAAAAATTAAAAAAATAAAATACACTACACATATTATGTATCGCCGCGTCCATAAAAATCTTCTCTATAAAAATATCACATGTCCTAACCCCTCAGATGAACACTATAAAAAAAGGGCGTAAAAAAGCAATTTTTTGTCTCCTTACATCACAAAAAGTGTAATACCAAGTGATCGAAAAGGCTTATGCCTCCCAAAATAGTACCAATCAAACCGCCCTCTCATCCCGCAAACAATAAGCCTCTACATAGCACAATCGCCTGAAAAAATAAAAAAAATATGCCTCTCAGACTATGGAGACACTAAAACATAATTTTTTTCCCCCTAAAATGCGGTTATAGTGTTAAAGTAAAATAAATAAAAAAAGTATACATATTATGTATCGCCGCATCCGTAAAAACTTGCTCTATAAAAATATTTTTTGGTCTTGACGATTTGGGTGTCCAGCACTTTGTATTCAGTATGCCTTTGACCCATTGGGTTTTTCAGTTGCCAATCAAACCGTCATCTCATTCCGCAAAAAAATGATACCCTACACAGGACAATCGCCAAAAAAAATAAAAAAATATGTCTCTCAGACTATGGAGACAATAAAACATGATTTTTTTTGTTTCAAAACGATATTATTGTGTAAAACTTGAATAAATAAATAAAAAGTATACATATTAGGTATCGCCGTGTCCGTAACAACCTGCTCTATAAAATAAACACAAGACCTAACCCCTCAGGTGAGCACAGGAAAAAAATATATATAAATACGGTGTCAAAAGCCATTTTTGTCACCTTACAATCACAAAAAGTGTAATAGCAAGCAACCAAAATGTCATATGCACCCCAAGATAGTGGCAATCAAACCGACATCTCATCCCGCAAAAAATGAGCCCCTACATAAGACAGTCGCCCAAAAAAATAAAAATAAATATGGCTTTCAGAATGTGGAGACACTAAAAAATTATTGAAACTGAAACAAAAACCCTCAAAAAGTAGTCATAATTGGTATTGTCGCATCCATAACTACCTGCTCTACAGAAATAGCACACGATCTAACCTGTCAGATCAACAATGTGAATAACAAAAAACAAAAACTGACCCAAAACAGCTATTTGTTTGCAAATTTTCCATTTTAATACATTTTATGGTAAAAAAGCAAGGGTTAACAGCCAAACAAAACTCAATATTTATTGCCCTAATTCTGTAATTTGCAGAAACACCCTATATGTGGTCGTAAACTGCTGTATGGTCACATGGCAGGGCACAGAAAGAAAGGAACGCCATATGGTTTTTGGAAGGCAGATTTTGGTGGACTGTTTTTTTGACACCATGTCCTATTTGAAGCCCGCCTGATGCACCCCTAGAGTAGAAACTCCAAAAAAGTGACTCCATCTAAGAAACTACACCCCTCAAGGTATTTAAAACTGATTTTACAAACTTTGTTAACCCTTTAGGTGTTCCACAAGAGTTATTGGCAAATGAAAATGAAATTGCCTCAAAAAAAGTGTAATATAGGGCAACAAAAAATCATATCTACCCTAAAATAGTACCAACAAAACTGCTACCTTATCCCGTAGTTTCCAAAATAGGGTCACTTTTTTGGAGTTTCTACTGTAGGGGTGCATCAGGGGGGCTTCAAATGGGACATGGTATCTAATAACCAGTCCAGCAAAATTTGCCTTTCAAAATCCATATGGCGTTCCCTTCCTTCTATGCCCTGCTATTTGGCCATACAGCAGTTTACGACCACGTATGGGGTGTTTCTGCAAACTACAGAATCAGGGCAATAAATATTGAGTTTTGTTTGGCTGTTAACTCTTGCTTTGTTACTGGAAAAAATGGATTAAAATGGAAAATATGCCAAAAAAAATCGAAGATCAGAAATTTTATCTCCATTTGCCATTAACTCTTGTGGAACAACGTTTGTAAAATCAGTTTTGAATACCTTGCGGGGTGTAGTTTCTAGAATGGGGTCATTTTTGGGTGATTTTATTATGTAAGCCTCACAAAGTGACTTCATTCCTGAACTGGTCCTTAAAAAGTTGGTTTTGGAAAATTTCTGAAAATTTCAAGATTTGCTCCTAAAATTCTAAGCCTTGTAATGTCCCCCCCCAAAAAAAAATGGCATTCCCAAAATGATCCATACATGAAGTAGACATATGGGGAATGTAAAGTAATACCTATTTTGGAGGTATTACTATGTATTATAGAAGTAGAGAAATTGAAATTTGCAAATTTTTAAAAAATTTTGGCAAATTTGGTATTTTTTTTTATAAATAAAAATGTTTTTTTTTTCTCCATTTTACCAGTGTCATGAAGTACAATATGTGAATAAAAAACATTTTTAGAATGGCCTGGATAAGTAAAAGCGTTTTAAAGTTATTCGCACATAATGTGACACTGGTCAGATTTGCAAAAAATGGCCTGGTCCTTAAGGTGAAATATGGCCGTGTCCTTAAAGGGTTAAATCTTGTAGCTTAATTTGATCACAGTCCCTCCTGGGTTTCCTGCAGAGCTCGCGCAATAAACTGGAACCTCTATTTGTATGCAGCGATCTTAGTAAGTACTTAGATTCCGCCATGATTCAAATTTTCTGAGGTACTGACTTTTGGGTTCTCGTTAGCCATAATTATCAACATTAAAAGAAATAAACACTTAAAATAGATCACTCTGTGTGTAATGAATCTATACAATATATCAATGTCACGACTGTGACTGATCCAGATCGCGATAGCTTGTGAGTTTGCTCCGTGGTTCAGGGTATGTCATCCGGGTTTTGCCTTGTGAACCTTTTTGTCCTGACTGGGAGTTTGTAGGCATACTTCTCAGGTGAGTCCTGTCTGCCACTCCCAGCTACTATATTAGTTTCAGTTTCACTTGCAGTCATTGCCAGATATAGTCCTTACTTCCAGTGCTATTCTGACCTTTGAAGGAGATCGTTTGACGGTATTGCTGTGGAATTCTTGTCTGGCGTGGACTGTCGTTATTGGGATCATCTTCTCTGCTCGTGACTGGATAAGTCTATCTCTGCTGGAGATTGTTTGTTTGTTGCTGTCTTCCCCTGTTGTTCTCCTAGACATGAGTGATGGTGACTAGTGCTCCCATCTGCCTTTCCCCAGTCTAGTCTTCTTAGGGTGCAATTTATATTGGATGGCACTCCTTACTTGTTGATAGACGGTGCTCAGTGGTAAAAGATATCATGAATTGTAATATGAAAGACCACGGCACTCGTATTTCTTTTGCATAAAGTTGTTCTGTTTTTATTATTCACATATGGTTAAGATCCATCTAGGGTAGTATTATAGATAGACAAAGTGGCCTACGTTTCGGTCTTATATCCGGACCTTGATCACGGCCATGGTTATAGAGTCTGTGAAGTGTCCCAGATGGCGGCATCTGGGACACTTCACAGACTCTATAACCATGGCCGTGATCAAGGTCCGGATATAGGACCGAAACGTAGGCCACTTTGTCTATCTATAATACTACCCTAGATGGATCTTAACCATATGTGAATAATAAAAACAGAACAACTTTATGCAAAAGAAATACGAGTGCCGTGGTCTTTCATATTACTAGTCTTCTTAGGGTGACTGAGGGTTTAGTCATCCTGCTCGCCGTACGGGTTCACACCCCGTCTAGGGTATCAGGGCAGACAGGTGCCAGCTTAGGGTTAGTCAGGGGTGGCCGTTCTATTTCCCATCCGTAGATAAGGGTCCCCCTTCCCCTCCGTCTGGTGCGACACGACTGCTGCTGGTATAGCGGTCGTGACAGTATATCTGGCCTTAAAAAAAAAAAAAGAAAAAAGTGACATTTCTTTTTTTTTTTGCTTGCTGTTTTGCTTTGTATTTTTCTGTTCCACTATGGATCCGGTTACGGTTTTGGCGAAACAATTACAGGGGTTATCCCTTGAAGTGGCAGGATTAAAAGCTACAGTACTGCAGCAGCAGCAGCAATCCTTGGGTTCCACCGTTGCTACGGGAAACCAACGTACTCCTGAGCCAAAAGTGGCTTTACCTGAACCTGGTTCTCAGGAGGGAGAGACCAATTTGTAACCTTCAGAGAAGCTTGTAAATTGTTCTTCAGGTTACGCCCTAGATCCTCCGGCGGTGAGGAACAACGGGTGGGCATTGTAATTTCTCTCCTGCAAGGAGATCCACAGGCTTGGGCTTTCTCCTTACCATCCGATTCTCCGGCCTTACGATCAGTGGAGGAGTTTTTTGAAGCCCTGGGTCTCGTATATGATGACCCGGACAGGGTCTCACTGGCTGAGTCTAAGCTACGTAGACTTCGGCAAGAGAACCGGTCTGCTGAACTACATTGTTCCGAATTCCGTAGGTGGGCTACTGATACATTATGGAACGACTTGGCCCTTAGGAGTCAGTTCTGCCAGGGGTTGTCTGAAAAATTAAAAGACGCGCTGGCGGTATACGAGATCCCTGGGTCTCTTGAGGCGGCTATGTCTCTGTCCATAAGAACCGACAGATGACTCAGGGAGAGACTATTAAATTCTACAGAGGCCTCTATCGGTTTGTTATGATCCAGTCGAACCAATGCAAATAGGGGGCGCCACTAGACGGGTGAATCCTCCTAAGGTCCGCCGTAGGTCAGAGGTTTGTTTTCGTTGTGGGGGGAGGGGTCATTTTGTAAAGGTATGTCCCTCAGTACCCAAGAGACCACAAACAAAGGAGCCGCCGGAAAACTTGAGTCCCCAGATTGTGCGGAGGATAACAGTCCGGGCGTATTCGTTTCCTCCATACGCATGTCTCAGTTTTTGTTGTCCGCTACCGTTGTGGCGGGCAATAAGACTGAGATCTGTTCCGTCTTTTTGGACAGTGGGGCGGGGGTCAACTTGGTAGATTCACAGTTTGCTCAGGCTCTGGGTTTTACTCAGGAACCGGTACGCAGAACTATTCCTGTTTTTGCCATCGACTCCTCCCCTCTTACTCAGAGAGAGTTAACTCAGATTATCCATAATATCCATCTACAGGTAGGGGACCTCCATAAAGAGCATATCTCTTGTTATGTCCTGGACGGTCTTCCGGCTCCTATGGTATTGGGGCTTCCCTGGCTGGTGACTCACAATCCAGTGGTGGATTGGCAGGCCGGGGAGATTGTGGAGTGGAGTGAACATTGTAAGGACAACTGCTTGAGTAGTAGGTGCTCAACACTCTCTGTAACATCTCTACCTGCCTTTCTGTCAGATTTTATGGATGTGTTCTCTGAGAAGGGTTGTCAGGGGTTACCACCTCATCGTCCATATGATTGCCCGATTAATCTATTACCTGGGGCAAAACTACCTAAAACCCGGTTATACAATCTTTCCGGCCCGGAGAGGAAGGCTATGCAAGATTATATTTCAGAGAGTTTGGCTAAGGGACACATCAGACCCTCTACTTCACCCGTGGCTGCAGGGTTCTTTTTCGTTAAAAAGAAAGATGGGGGCCTGCGTCCTTGCCTGGATTTCCGGGAAATAAACCGGATAACTATCTGTGATCTCTATCCTCTTCCTCTCATTCCCGACCTCTTTAATCAGGTTGCTGGTGCTAAATGGTTCTCCAAAATGGATCTCAGAGGAGCCTATAACCTGGTTCGCATCAAAGAGGGGGATGAGTGGAAGACGGCCTTTAATACTTCGGAAGGGCATTATGAAAATCTGGTCATGCCATTTGGTCTTACTAATGCGCCTGCGGTGTTCCAACATTTTGTCAACGATATTTTTAGTCACCTTATCGGGAGATTTGTTGTGATATATCTTGATGACATCCTGGTCTATTCTCCGGATCTGGATACACATAAGATCCATGTGAGACAAGTGCTGCAGATATTAAGGGCCAACAAATTGTTTGCTAAATTAGAGAAATGTGTGTTTGCCGTGAAAGAACTGCCATTTCTGGGGTATGTGTTGTCAGATTCAGGTTTCCGCATGGATCCAGAGAAAGTCTGGGCAATTATGTACTGGGATCTGCCTGAGAACCTGAAGGCATTGCAACGCTTCCTGGGGTTTGCCAATTTTTATAGAAAGTTTATAAAGAACTATTCCTTGGTTGTCAAACCACTGACGGACATGACCCCAAAGGGATACGATTTTTCCAAATGGTCACATGCAGCCAAAACTGCCTTTACATCTCTGAAGGAGAGATTCACCTCGGCCCCTATTCTCGTACAGCCAGATGTATCGCTTCCTTTTATTGTAGAGGTTGACGCATCAGAGGTGGGGGTGGGAGCGGTACTATCTCAGGGCCCGTCCCCTGGTGAATGGCGTCCATGTGCTTTCTTTTCTAAGAAATTGTCTACTGCAGAAAGGAACTATGATATTGGCAACAGGGAACTTTTGGCTATTAAGTTGGCCTTAGAGGAGTGGCGTCATTTTTTGGAGGGGGCGGTTCATCCCATCACGGTGATTACTGATCACAAAAACGTATTATATCTGGAGTCTGCTAAACGTCTCACGCCTAGACAGGCTTGGTGGTCGTTATTTTTTACTAGGTTTAATTTTGTAATAACCTATCGCCCGGGGGCAAAAAATACTAAGGCGGATGCATTGTCTCGAAGTTTTCCTGGAGGGGGTGATGTTGATGTACCAGAGCCTATTTTTCAAAAGGGGGTGGTGGTCTCGGGGGACGCCCCGGCCTCCTGCCCCTCGGGTAAACTGTTTGTGCCCCAAAATTTACACCTGGAGATACTAAAAGAACACCATAACTCCACACTGGCAGGGCACCCAGGTAGTAAGGAAACCTCTGAATTAGTGTCTCGTCGGTTCTGGTGGCCTAAGTGGCGCCAGGAGGTGTTGAATTTTGTGTCTGCATGTGCTACCTGTGCTTGTTCTAAGGTGGATCATACTCGTCCGGCAGGGAGTCTTTTACCTCTGGCCATCCCCAACAGGCCTTGGACGCACCTATCAATGGATTTCATTACGGATCTACCAGTATCAGCGGGGAAGACTGTTATTCTTGTAGTTGTTGACAGATTTAGTAAAATAGTGCACTTTATTGCTCTTACCGCATTGCCTAATGCTAACACACTGGCTCAGTTTTTATTGACCACATCGTGAAGCTTCACGGGGTCCCTTCCGATATTGTTTCGGATCGTGGTACCCAATTTGTTTCTAAATTTTGGAAAGCTTTTTGTTCTCGTTTAGGGGTTCATCTGTCGTTTTCTTTATCTTTCCATCCACAGTCCAACGGTCAGACTGAACGTACCAATCAAAACCTAGAGATGTATTTGAGATGCTTTGTTTCCGAAAATCAGGAGGAATGGTCATCTTATTTACCGTTAGCCGAGTTTGCCATTAATAATCGTCGCCAAGAATCCACCGATAAGTCACGATTTTTTGGTGTGTATGGTTTCCATCCTCAGTTTTGTACGTTTAGTGAGGGGGAGCCGTCTGGGATTCCCGAGGAGGAACGATTTGCGTCTTCACTTTCATCAGTGTGGCAGAGTGTGCATGAAAGTTTGAAGAGAATTGGTGGTAGATACAAACGTGTGGCTGATAAGAAGCGCTCTGAAGGTCCGGACCTTGGGGTGGTTTTCTACCAGAAATATCAAGTTGAAGGTTCCCTTGTGGAAATTAGGTCCGAGATTTATTGGTCCTAATAGGGTAATTAAGGTCATTAACCAGATGGCTTTTCGTCTGGAGCTACCTCAGACTCTAAGGATCCATAATGTCTTCCACAGATCTCTGCTTAAGAGATATGTAGAACCTCCTGAACCATTGCCACTACCGCTTCCACCGGTGGTTGTTGATGGCAGTCTTTGAGTTTCAGGTAGAAAAGATTGTTGATTCACGATATGTTCGCCGCTCTCTTCAGTACCTGGTGCACTGGAGAGGTTATGGTTCCGAAAAGAGAATGTGGGTGCCAGCATCAGAGATAAAGGCGGACAGACTCATTCGGGCTTTTCATGGGTCCGATCCGGAGAGGCCTGGTCTTGAGGGTCCGGTGGCCCCTCGTAGAAAGGGGGGTACTGTCACAACTGTGACTAATCCAGACAGGTCTGGGAGGAGAAGGTCGCAGCGACTTGCTACTCGCGATAGCTTGTGAGTTTGCTCCGTGGTTCAGGGTATGTCATCCGGGTTTTGCCTTGTGAACCTTTTTGTCCTGACTGGGAGTTTGTAGGCATCCTTCTCAGGTGAGTCCTGTCTGCCACTCCCAGCTACTATATTAGTTTCAGTTTTACTTGCAGTCATTGCCAGATATAGTCCTTACTTCCAGTGCTATTCTGACCTTTGAAGGAGATCGTTTGACGGTATTGCTGTGGAGTTCTTGTCTGGCGTGGACTGTCGTAATTGGGATTATCTTCTCTGCTCGTGACTGGATAAGTCTATCTCTGCTGGAGATTGTTTGTTTGTTTGTTTGTTACTGTCTTCCCCTGTTGTTCTCCTAGACATGAGTGATGGTGACTAGTGCTCCCATCTGCCTTTCCCCAGTCTAGTCTTCTTAGGGTGACTGAGGGTTTAGTCATCCTGCTCGCCGTACGGTTCCACACCCCGTCTAGGGTATCAGGGCAGACAGCTTTCAGCTTAGGGTTAGTCAGGGGTGGCCGTTCTATTTCCCATCCGTAGATAAGGGTCCCCCTTCCCCTCTGTCTGGTGCGACACGACTGCTGCTGGTATAGCGGTCGTGACAATCAATTTCACTTTTTGAAATTGATTACTGAAATAAAATAACTTTTTGATGATATTCTAATTTATTGAGATGCACTAGTATATACCAATTCTACAGGGTGGCTCATGAAAAAGTAGCCGGCCCCCAGCGAAAGTATGACAAGATGAATGAAGTGGATTGTTCAGATTCAGTTGAGCCATAAGTCTTTTGTGGTCCGCACATGGCTGGTCTTATGATAGAAATGCCCATTCTTGTCCGCGATTGCAGAAAAGAATAGGACACCTGGTGCTATCTGCATCTTTTGTGGCCCCATTGAAATAAATGGGTCCGCACCCGTTCCGCAAAATTGCGGAACTAATGCGAACACATTTATACGGTCATCTGAATGAGCCCTTACCCAGAAGTCACAAAAGATGCTGAAAGTGATGGGATGCTGCAGAAGAAAAAATGTCCTGCTTTTTTCAAGATGGGGCAACATGCCGCAGCTTACGGATCTCACTGGCACGGGTTCATGAACTGTTTACGGGGGATCGAACTCTGAGCAAATGGTTATGGCCACCACGTTCCCCAAACTTGTCCACATGCAATTTTTATCTGTGGGGAAATTAAAAAAAGAAAGTGCCCACTAACAATTCACATCTCCTGGATGAACTCAAGGAGAACATCACAAACACCATCCACATCATCACTGCTGA